>NRDX01000004.1:0-469340 GCA_004125185.1 Entelexis vaccinii | reverse complement strand
TCCCCCATGCTCTGGTTAGATTGAAGTCGCGGTTGTCATCATTATCCGCAGTGCTTCGCACCACCACCTGCGGCCGTTAGATATGCCGTGTGACACAACAATCGACAAGTGCTTGAGGGTTTATGCCTGCAAAACAGCCAATTAGCGGGTACTTTTTTTGTTTGCAGGTCACCCTAACAGCTGGTGACTCTAAAGGTAAGAATGTGGCAAGTTGCTCGCGTTAAAACTATGCTGAACTAATTGATAGTCAGTATATAGCTGGCGTGATAGCCCTCTCTTCTCGCGCAATTCCCAGTACTACGGTGGTTTATGCGTGCGCAGTGTAGCTTTCGGGCTTTTCACCACAGATATCGTATTATGCATGTTAATTTGGAGGCACAGATGCCCTGTGCCAACCCTATCGGATGTCAACAAACTTGGTGTATAAAAAGACTGTGAACTTAACAAGTTCATTAATATTAGATTCTTGAACTATCTGTCAACCGCGAATCTGCTTATTCGCTCTCAACATGATATTGATTCCAGCAACTTCGGTGAATTGGACCAGTGCTTCTTGAGACACTGAGTAATGAACGGTCCCTGTTACGAGGACCGACAATGATCAACTGTTGGCTAGATAGCATAACGCCTGAGCATGAAATCGCACAAAAGACACATAATGTGGAAATCTGAAACCGAAGTAATTTTAAAGAGGCGTTGAGAAAGCTGCTAGCAAGCTTCCTACACGAGGTGACTAGCTGTTAAACCAGCGATATAGGAAAGCTCCACTTCGTTTGCGGAATGTAAATCATTTCTCAGTGATGGCCAATTGTGGTTTAACATAGTTCTTTGCAGCGTGCCAGGAAGTTATGAAGACCTCGGCGAAGCTCAGCGGCAGATAGTTCGCCTATCGGCGCGTTGAACGACAAGTGCATGTATCATGGAGGAATTTGACTATGATCTTGTGGGTGAAAGCGTCTTGTTCACCACTAGAGGCTGCTGCATTTCCATTGGTGGGGGTTGCTTGCTCAATGCCTAACGAGGGTCACCAGTGACCGCAAGGGGATTGGATTGGTGAGAATACTGGCTCTAGGAGGACCACCTAGGAGGGCCACAGCATATCTCTTAATAGAAGCGTTCGCCCGTTTGCAGCCTCTTTTGTGGAGTGGCTAGTCCCACGTTAGGATATGCTACTTAAAGTCACATGACGCGCGACGCGTCACGCCAACCCTTACCTCGGCATCGCGTCGTTAATTAATTAGAGAAGAAGTCTCGTGGATATTCTTCAAGTGGTTGGCTATTTTTGCTAACTGACCATCAACCTCGATAATGACAAGAAAGGTTCAGTTTAACGAGCAGGTTGCTGAACAGGTGGCAGAACCTTGTGGTGCAAGAACCTGGCCAAAAAGTGCTATGAAATGCATCAGCCAGCCACCGCCTCCTCCACAGAATGTTACCGGCAAACGGCGAAAACAGAAGACTAGAGCACTGGTTATCGATATTTATCGTGGCTACCGCACTATTGACGATGTGAATAACCGTGAGCTGCTCCAAGATCTTGTCAAGGACGCTGGTGACAATGCTCTAATGTCATGGACGGTGCTGAATATGATTTTGCGAACCGCGGAGATGCACTGGCAATTACAACAAACTCCAGAACTTCAAAATGAAGATGAGTCCCTCTCTGATGTTACTGTTAATTCCAGAGACTGTGCGGTCCTCATTGAACGCGCATCCACTCATTTTGACGTCTTCAGCAAATCGGCAGATGTTCTAGATAGCCGTGTCTTGAGTCAAATCATGCGCACTGTAGAGCTACTATGGGTTCGCGCAACGAGGCAAGGATATGCTACTGAAATATCACGGTGCATAGACGCGTTTGTGGAACGCTGCGTTTTATTGATCCACAATAAACCCAGCTCGAAGTCACTGGCTACTATTGCCATACGGGTTATTAACCTTGTTGACTGGTCGATGATAAGTGAATCGCGCATTTTAGCTCTCATAAAAGCGCTCGGAAAGACTCAATTGGCTTTTGCGACTAGCTTCGCCGCTGAGTCTGTGATTGTCTACACTAATGCCGCTCGTCTGCACCCGGGACTAATGAATGATACACAATCTGACTGGGTTCCAGTGGCTTTGAGAGCGCTTTTCGCAAACTCTTCTTTGACCAGAACTCAATCTCTGAACTTATTATCGGGGTGTGCCGAGCCCGAAGCGATCGTAATTGCTCTCAACAGTTCCGCTGATGGAAGCTCACACTCTGATCCACTTGTAAAGAGTACTGCCCGAAGAATGTTAGCCATGATCCAAGCAGTCGGTGATGATGATGCACACGTGTTGATGCAGGCGTGGTGCCTTGTTGCCACAGCGAGCAGTGAGGTTGACAAGAATTGGCAACACCTCGATATGTGGCTTGATATCGTGAAAATGGCGTTTCGCGTGAACATGAATGTGGCGCTAGCTCACTGGGATTCTTTCGTTTCCATTTCGAATGCTTATAATAGATATGAGATCCTGCTCTATCCCTTCAACAGTGGAACCCTCATAGCACCTACGCAATGCGCTAATCTGATTGACTCAGTGGTAACAAAATTTCGCGTCGGTGACATGTTATGGGATTTCTTCCTGCAAGAAGTCTTCAAAACACTATGCCAGGCTAAAAGCGAACAGTATCCTCGAATGGTCCTACAGACTATGGTAAATATACTGCGACCAGTACCACTGTGGGTTGGAGCCAATATTTCGCGCGTTCTCAACGTGTGTGTGGTTGTGTTTCGTACCGCAACGAGTCTTCCACAGCTCTGCGCCAATGTCTGGCGTCTTCTGGTTGAGGCCGCACCATCGCGACCTCAATGCGTTGAGCTACTGCGATTTCATTATAAGTTTTTGTCATTGGATTTGCCGGTGGCATCCTCATTGACGTCAATAATGGTGCAAACATGGCCACTCAAAATGCTCACAGAGAAGCCGAAAGCTAACAGCCATAGCCTTTTGTCTCTCATATTACTGCCTATCACATCGTTTGGATCAACTAATGGGCGCGTCGAGTATATCGAAAGAAACATTCTCTCCCAATATGAAACGTTAGCGGATCTGATTGCTGTGTTGCGTGTATTGTTGAGTACCGTCACCAACAACGAGAGTCAACAGAGCACTCAGCTAGATCGGTGGAGTACTGTGGCACATGTGGCCTTCAACGCATTGTCTCGAAAGCGCGACCGCGGCTCTCAGAGCATGATTGCTGAGACGTCCGGTCTTTTTGTGTCACTGTTTTCATCCACTGCGACTAAAAAAGAATGGATCCTCTGGACACGATTAGTATCCACGCTTGATTCTCCAGACTCTATCCTGTCAGAGATTGGCTCGTTGGGAAACAATGACGCTTTCGAAACCTTGCTGAACCTTAAGTCCTCGAGTACCGAAAAAATCAGAATCATTGCCGAATCCCTGACGGATTACAAGATGTCGTATATTAGAAAGGCCACTAAGGATGGGGCAATCAACTCAGAGTTCGTTGACAATGTAGCACGGATGCTTACTGTTCGGTCAAGGAAGCAGACAGGCGCTGCTGCACTAGCAGTGACCCTACTTACTCCAGCTCGAGCTTTTGTGATTGCCAAGCCATTACTAGAAGCCATCGTGGAGACGCGTTCTTCGACTCTCATGAGCCTGTGGAACACCAAAATGTTTCCCAATCTGTCGAACTGCCCGCCGTTTGTCACAAAAAACCTACAGACAAAGCTTATGCATGATGTTCCGGCCTTAAGGGTTCCTGACAACATTGTATTGGGTAGCACTATGAAACGAGAGCCAGAAAGCCCTTTGAGCTCTGTCGCCAAACGTCCAAGACGGAGAATATTGACAGGCTCGGTACCTGCATCACTTTCGACTCCTCCACCCAGCAGTGACCCAATTGAAGACAACTTGCCGTCGTCTGCTGACGAGCTATGCTCATCACCGCCCCGGCACGCTCAGATGCCCATGCCGTCCTGGAGTAATGCCCAGGAGCGGGCACGCGTTCTGAAAAGGGTTATCATGGGACTAAATATGCAAGATGCTATGCAGGGGATGAAGCGGTCTGAATGCGAGATGATTTACAATCTTTTATTCCGCGCTTGTGTTGATTTGCATACGCATCTTTCCGACACCGCTCCGACCAAGCCAGAGGAAGAAGTAAACGATGCGAGGGAGAAGCTGCAACAAGTTCTGGAACTGCGCAACCTGCAAGAAGAGAAAGAAATAGAAGATGCCAGGCTGCGTCAAATAAAGCGAGAGAATGAAGCAGAAGCAGATGATGACGGCATGCAAGATGATGACGAATTGAGCGACTTCATTAATGATGAGGATGAGGTCGATAATGTCGATGATGATGACGATGAGTATTCAGACGAAAGGCGAATTTCCAGAGGTTCGCCAATGCTTACGGTCGCAGAGCGAACGCTTCGCCTGAATGCATAATAAGTAGGAATTGTAATATAATATATGTATAATGCACGTAGAATTGTTGGGGGGTTTAAGGGCCTCTTCCTAGGAAAGCTATTTATTTTGAAACCTGAAATTGCAATAGTAATGATAGAGAGCCGCTTCAAAGACTTGGCGGCGTTGGCTTGACACTGTCAGTCTTGACAGCGTCCACATTTGGAACGTCGATAGGCTGGATGGAAACATGAGGATCTTGCGCCTCGTAGACGCTCACGGTATTACTGAAGTCATCATCTTGGGGCGGAATGGCGAGATTCGCGAGACATCCTACAATACCTGCAATCGCATACGGTGTCTGCACGACAATAATGATGGCATCAATAAAGCCTTTGAGCCCTGAATTGTGACCTTTGTAAGTGAAAACGCCTTGAAACCACGTAGGCACAAGTAAAGAGCCGAGACCAAATACCAGCTCGATTGTGAGTACTACGCGGTCACGTCGGTTGAAGTTTGACTTTGAGACAATCGCTAGTCCAGAGACACCAACTGATGTAAATAAGAATGTAGTCATGCCTCCAATGGCGGCCTTGGGAATGGCAACGATTGCTGCACTAAACTTTCCGATGACACCCATGAGCACCAGCCACACACAGCATGCCATTCCAGCTCTCCTGGACGCAACTTGAGTCATAGCAATGACACCATTATTCTGAGCAAAGGATCCTAACGGGGTCAATGTTGCCAGACACCCAATAACAGAGGCAATACCAGAAGCAAGAATACCACCCTGCACTCGACTCTCGAATCCACTGCCCTCCGTGGGAAGGCGCGACACATCAGCACTAGCAGTAACATCGCCGATAGTTTCTACCACACAGACAATGTAGACCGCAAGCATTGGTAGCACTATAGGCCCGTACAAAGACAGCGGAAAAGTGACAACCCAATTAAATTCACCATCGGGGGCCCTATCGATAGACTGGTGCTGGAAATATCCACAACCAGCACATATTATGCATCCGACAAGTAGACCAATGACAACTGAGCAAGATTTCATAATAGGGGCTCCAAAGCGGTCGCAAAAAACGATCGCAACAACAACGCTGAATCCGATGCCGACCCACTGTCCTGACCCCCAAGGATGAGAATGCGACTCCTTGAGTGTATTGCACATTTTATCTGGATAACAATCAGAGCCGCCTGCCCAATCCTGCATACCACTTTGAACGAGCGATGCTCCCACCAGCAGCACAACTGGGCCAGTTACGATAGGAGGAAACATTCTTTTAAGTGCACGTGGAGGTACGAACGACATGGCCAACTGCAACAAAGCGCAAAGAGCCCCAGTGCCGAGGAATGCACCATATGCCTCTCGGCATGGTAGCTTAGTTCCGTCAGCGGCCGTGGGGCAGTAGCCGTTTTGATACATGAGAGGCACCGCTGAAGTAAAGACAGAGACCGTGGTGAACGTCTCACCTAGTACAGAGATCATACCGGTTCCTACGAAGTAGTCAGTATAAGGAATGCGAAACCGACAAACTTGCAGAAGAGTCATGAAGCCAGCACCAATGAGGGCTGCCGAAACTAGGTATTCCGTATCGCGGGTGTCAAGGTTAGCAGCAGTAGCGTAGATGAGCGAAGGAGAGATCAAACCTGCCATCATTGCAAGTGCATGCTGGAATCCTAGCAGTATTGTGAGCAAGAGCGGCAAATCAGCGTCCACAGGGAAGAACTGGGGAGGCCGTGAGCTCCATCTTGTGAATGGTATCGTGGGTGTGAATAGCGATCTATAATCGATATCACCGACCAAACCATCATACGTGAAGCAATGTTTGTACAGAGATCTGCTGACGCGGCCGACGCCGCCATGTGCGTTCTTTCTTATTTTCTGGAACAAGGTGTCATCGGCGCTACTGGTCGCGTCCAGGTTGTTTGATGGAAGCTTTTCAGTGCTGGGTGCTATGCTCGCCATCGCACTTGTGACGGTGAATATGAGATCCTTGGCACGTTCCCGCCTCGCCGTGTATCAGTGCGTATATATATGATCTAAGAGTTTAAGGCGCTACTCTCGAACCCTATTCCACAATCTATCACCTATCCCCGATAAAAAAGTGAAAGGTTCTAGGGGTTAGCCGACCGCTCACAAAGACAATCGCATTCGATGGCCGTCCATACTTACTTTTGGGAGCATCTTCAAATTTACGTCGGAATAGCACACCTTGATCATAATGTTAGCTTTCGGCGATATCCGACAGGTTCTGAGCGGGCCCGAAATCTTCCTTATAGTGACTCCTCGGACATCCCCCGCGGATTTTGTCACATGGCAAAGGTGATAAGGACTCGGTAGTTACGCCCCAACCCTAAGACTAGGGCGACCGCAGCGGAGCAATAGTGCTCATGTATATTATAGACGAAATTGCACAGAGCTAGACGTTGGCTCGTGTGAATCGGGCAGCGTGGGCATTTTCTATCTAAATAAGCTTTGTGAAACCTTTCAGTGCAGATTAAAACGGAATGCGTACTACAAAGCTTAGATAAAGTCAGTTAACAGTCTCGTATTGACTCACATATTTAACGAGTCTTTGGTGAACATAGGTCTCAGCCCTGCTTTAACATAAGTAAATGCACAGATTTTTTTAATGGAATGATTCTCATAGTTGGCCACCATGTGGGGCATCAAACCGGTACAGATCAGGAAATTCCCAATTAACAGTTATGGCGCCCGGGCTGGGAAAGCTGTGCATACAGCAGCTACTACTATATGGTAATCTCTCGCTTGGAACGCCCCAGCATTGACGCTGCTGACATATATATCACGTGCTATACAGCCGTGGGATTCACGCTTTTTCACCAGAGAAGATAGACACACGCAAATACTCACCAACTACTGTTTCTCAAGATATATTCTCAAAAAGATTTGAGGTTCCAGAAAAAGTAAGTACAGTCTTTCTGATGATCAAATTTATGGCATAGTTCAACTGAATACCATGAAGAACGAATCAAGCATATAGTCTTTCGCTCCTATCTGAACAAGACTAACCCTGCAGTTGCGGAGCCAAAGCATAGATCCTAACGGGGAACAACTCTTTCGGGAGTCCCTTTTGTATACTAGTCAATAGAACTCTAAGTCCCGCCTTCGCGAAAAGATACTTGAACTTCTCATGGGTCCTTGTGACGCTTGAATCCGTTTCATCGAATATGTCCTCGCCGTGTGTAGCTTGGTTCTCCTTCACAATGATGATCCCTCCAGGCTGCAAGTTTTCCGCACACCTCTGCAAAAAAGTGACTAGCACAGCATCAGGCACCTGTCCTAGACACCATTGACACCAAATTACCCAATAGTTGTATCCCGCTGCAAACTCAAAGTCCTGCAGGCCAGAAAGATAAAAGTTGTTAACCTTTATAACTGACTGGATGTCCCGGGCCTTCTGAAGTAGTGGCTCCGCGGGCTCAAGAATGTCTACCGCAGGACAGAACTTAGCAATAACGTCCCTTGAGACCCTGCCAATTCCGGCTCCCACATCCAGAGCAACCTTTGGCTCGCCTTGTTGCGGACCATTGGGGAACGTGTTGGGACTCAGGGTGCCGAGTCTCTTCACAAAAGTCAGGGAGCCTACAGCATCTACTCGAGGAACAACGGTTTCGTTGCCAAAGCCTCCAAGAACGCCATCCTCGTCGGCAGAAACAGAAGACCAATATTTGACTGCATCGTCATACACAATCGCGTCGTCTGCCGACATAATGTACTCGAGTCAAATATTTAATACGGCCTCAAATCGATGTAGTTCAGAACTAGGGTAGGGGGGCAGCTGGTCTGCCGCGCATACTCGACTGTCTTCAAGCGTTTTCGTACTTCATTAATTTCGGTGCTCTATATCTATGTACGTAAGTGCCAAATACGGTTCAAACCATGTACTTTGCCTAATCTCGGCCTTGTTTGATGGCGTTCAGCGCTAAAACTGTCTGGCTAGTCCTAGTTAAAGCAATCTAGTCTCTCCATTGAACCCAAACATCGTCCGTGCGGAATCTCTGAGTGCATACAGAGTCATCCAGTTTGGTAGTTTGTCCCACTCTATACCCCAAGAGGCCAGCGTGTGCGATCATTATGCCATTATCAATGCAGAAACGCTCGTCCGTGGCGAAAACGGAGCCACCACGATCTGCGGCCATCATGCCCATCATTTCTTGCAGTCGAACATTCGAGCCCACACCACCAACGATAAGCACCTGGTTTGAAGCCACATGAGCCATCGCTCGCTCCGTAATTTCGACAAGCATGGCAAACAAAGTTTCTTGCAAGGAAAAACACAAATCCTCGGGCGAATATTCTTTGTATCCATCTGTGCGAACTAGCTGCTCGATATGTGCCAAGATACCGCTCATGCTAAGGTCCATCCCCTTTACAGTGTAAGGTAGAGTCGCGTATTTCGTGCCTTTTTTTGCCATCTGCTCGATATTGTAACCAGGGGCGGGGTCGTTACTGATTTTCAGCGTGCGAGCAAATCGGTCCAGACAGTTACCGACAGCAATGTCTAGTGTTTCGCCAAAAATGCGGTAGCGTTGATGCGAGTAAGCGATGACCTGTGTGTTCCCGCCACTAACGTACAGCACAACCGGATTTTGGGCCTCTGTGATATCTCTGCCCATTTCTATGTGCCCCACACAGTGGTTAACACCTACAAGAGGAATATTCCATAGCTCGCTGAGCATGCGAGCCGAAATCACAACGCTTTGCAACGGCGCGCCCATGCCGGGTCCCTGCGTGAAGCATATGCAGTCCAGTTCCCTCGGAGAAAGATGGGTTTCATGAAATGCGCGTTTTACTAGACGGACCACCCAATTGCGGTGATGTTTAGCAGTGTCCCGTGGCAAAAATCCTTCTCCAGGTGGCGCATGATAAGTATCGCGGATATTGCAAAGTATCTCAGCATGGTTTCCGGCCTCCAGCTGACCTTTTTTGTGTTTTACTATGCCGACTCCAAGTTTGTTTGCGGATCCCTCTAGCCCAAGTGCCAGATAGTATTGTCTTGGTGGCAGATAACGGTCCAGATCAACCATATTCGATTAGGTATTGGCTATCGAGTTCCGTCAAATTGCCTCTACGTTCGGTGGTCAACAAGCGGGGTTCGAAACCGCTGAGATCTCAACAAGAATGCAGCTGTTAGGCTAAGCACCAAAGCGCCTTCACTTTTTTTAATAACGGGCTTTACTGAAATTCTCTTGGGTCGATTTGGGTGGTTGCTTGGGTAAGGAAAATCCGGAGCTCAAACACTACTATCTGAGAGTGCATCTGGGCTCGTAGGTCATAGAAAACCATACACAGAAGAAGAGCAGTCTGGTATTATTTTATGATTATCAATCGGTACTAGAATTGCGAGGGCTTCATATTGACCTTCAATGTCGGGTCCTGTACGCAATAGCACGTTAGGGAAGTCTGCTGCTCCCGGTTCGTACATTGTGCTAAAGCTGGCTTGTAACAAAGACCGCCACGAGTGCATTTTTGAAATTGGCTGAACCATTGGGACAGTATTGGGTCACATTTTGAGTCATTTGCACATATTTTGCTATTAACCAGATCCCTATAAATATAATATTTACAATTGACACAGAACACCTGAGGTGCTCACGCATCTGTGCTTGCCTGAGACTCCTCTAGTCTCGCCTTCTCGGCTTCGAGATCAGTTATTCGCGCTTTCGTCGCTTTTAGCTGGCCATACACAGTATCAAGTGCCGTGGTTAAGCGATGGATTTCCTCGTGCTCAGTCTGGTAGCTGAAAGGCAGGAAATTTGCGTTATCAGACTTCTTGAGCAGCAAACCACCCGGTCTAGAAGCGAGAATCTCAAGCATCCCTTCTGTTGGCTCGCTGAATACTAGTTCATCATAAAGAATGGACTGCACAGGCACAGGTTTTGGCACCCCTGTAGGTAAAAGTGGCGGCGGGTTGGCCTCTACTTCGGGCCCATAGGGATGTAGTTTGAGATGGTGATAGAGTACGAGCTGCTTTTCTCCAGCCACGCTCGCGAAGAATATGCGAATCTGGATCTCGAATTCACCCCACCCGGACTCGGTCACTTCGAAGGGTGGGCTTTCAACAGTTCGTTGTGGTTGTGGATATGTATCGTGCAATTTGAAAACTACTTTCTTGATGAAGTAGCTCAAATCGTCTTTGCCCGCTGGATCTCTGATAAAAACTGTCCATTTGTGCGTGTGATCTGGCGGCGTGTCTCTTCTGCGATCCTTTAACTCAAGTGGCACGGTCACGTTGCCGTACATAATTGGCCGCGTCACCGCTACCTCTTTCACTCTAGTCGCCGCTACCATGCCTGCTATTAGGTGATTCACAGAAACAGCTGAGCTTGTGTCCGGTTCGCTTTTGCAGTGATTACCGCTGTTGATCTAATGTTGTTCGCACGCTGCTTACATATAAATGGCCACCCTTCAAAGCACACACGCCCAAAGACGCGACACAAACAAACCGCGTTAATTCGAGCCAAAAGAGCTAATATTTATGAAAACATAGTACGTCAATAATGTATACAGGATTCGCACTCTAACTTCATCACTCGTGGACACGCGACTGACACTGCCACACTTCGAAAACGTAAGTACATGGGCTCATTCGTCAAGATCAAGACACTGACTGGAACTTTTCGGATGCTAGCAATCGATTCAGATTTTATGATACTTCAAGGGCCAAACTCTCCGGCGTCTTAATTTCAAACTCGGCAGTATGTCCGAGTCCTTGGGGCACTTTACGCTTGACAGCTTCAATCGCCGCCTCGACGTTTTGCGACAGCTTTTGAGCGCCCATTTTCGTGTGACCAACCCTCATGCTAGCATAAGTTGCTTCCGGCTTGAGAACAAGTTGCACACCGCGTGTGGTGGACTTCACAGTGTATCTGAGGTCGCGCAGCGTTTCTTCGGACTCGAACGACCCGTCGACGCTGACTGGTATTGGCAGATGCTTGGGGTTTTTATAATAAGGGCGGCCCAGAACCTCAATTAGGTCCTTGTTGACCTTGCTTTGAACGAATATGAATGTGAACGCCTTGGCGAAACGATCTGCGCCTTTTGAGGCGCCGCCAGCCTTGCGGCCCATTACGCGTCTCCGTAGCTTTTTGATGCCTATTACCTCGTCAAAAAGACCCTCAGTAATTTTACTCTTGGCAATAGCCTCGGCTGCCAGCATGCCTGGGTCCTCAACGACGAGACAAATAGTTGTCTCGTCGGTGCGCCTTGTTTTGTGCGGTAGCTGCACGAGAATTGGCTGGTACTGTGGCCTAGGAAACGCCGGGTCCTTCAGCTTGATTCCAAGAAACACAGGGCCCTCGATTTTCGGATTAGCCTGACTCTCCTCAACAAGTAGGCCCACCGCCTTGTTTACTGGCATTTCTGGTGAAAAGTTCAACCCAAACTGTGCGGTGCGCCGGCACTGAGCTGTGGAAAATCCACTACATACTGGGCAAGGGCTATATATATCGGCGGGAATGGCTGGAAGCACACTGAGCACCCCGGTATTGCTGATAACTGGTTTGCGAAGGTGACTTGATTGTAACTTAGTAAAATGAATCAGTGCTTAATTCACTATGAGAGTAGGTACAGGGCTCAATTGCGCGGGAAGTTCGCTGAGCGCAATTGAAGCACCACTCCGCCGACAGCTACTCTCACGCTTAGTAACGGTATTGCCAGATTGAAGCCAGATCTAAGGAGACGCCAACCTCTTGACTTGCATCGGCTATAAGTTGTCACGAGAGGTCCCTGGTGATGACAGAGGCAACCGCTGTGCCCGGGCATCAGGAGTACCTCGCAGTTATATTCCGACGCTGCGTTCTAGCTCTCATCGGGGCGCGCGTGCCGGAGGACTGCGTTCTGCAGCGGGAGGCAGTCGAGCACATCGTCATGCTCGCGGAGGACCATATGCAGCACCTATTCTCGCACCTAAATAATTTGTGTCGCATGCAGCGGCGATTGAAGCCGACGATAGAAGACCTGGCGCTCATGATGTTCTTCGAGGAGATAAATCCTCTTGACCTGGAGCGTGAGAGAGATGAGACCAAGCAACTCGAGCAAACGGCATCAGTCACGGTGCTTAACAATCTTACATTTGACCTCGAGCTGGCTCCCATGGCGGACTCTGAGACTGCGTTTTTTGAATCTCACACATCGCTTGTGCCATCGACCCGCTCCCGACCGCCTTACATGCCCAGTTGGATGCCATCATTACCGCCCGAGCATACATACATGCACACCGAGAAATACTCAAGTGGGATCAAAGACTTGCGGCAAGTGCGGCAAAGGCTTGTCGAGGAGGGCCGTCTGGCTGAGATTGCCCTGCAGCGGCTCATAGGCGACCGTGGATCGGCCTCAGTCATCGAGCTACCACAAGATGGGAAACGGCGAGCCAATAGAGGTGATATGGTCGTTGTTGACCAAGAGGCGAGCGAGCCGCCGGCGGCTCAAGCTCCGAAGCCAAGAGGCCTGTCGCTTCGCATATCGCTAGGTAAGACCAAGAAACGCAAGGAAGAAGTAATTGGAAAGCGTCCTCGCGTGGATATGGTCGAGCTCGCAAGAAAACGCGCAAAACACGAGAACAATACTAATGATGCAATGATCGAAGACGACCAACAAGACCACCATGAGAATGGTGACGCGCAGAACGGGGCGCGTAACGAACCGAGAAAAACAGCACAGGAAAATCTCAGGGACCAGGAGGATATATTTCGTGAAGCATTGGCGAGCCTGGCCCACTAGTTGGCTCACTGACTGGGCCTAGTAGACCTGACAGGAGAAAAGGAGTAGCCATATACTCATTGTGACTGTAAGAACTAATTGCATGCTAAATAACTCACATATGTGGAATTAACGGACTCTCCAAATTCTTATGCCCTTGTTTTCAAACTCTGGACTAGTAGTAGTTAGTTAGTTGAGCAGCGTAGTCGTGTCCACGGTGCATAGTCATGTGATCTCGCCAATGTGGTTCTTCCCCAGACTTCAAGCTCCGGAGTACACGACTCAAGGACGCTTTTAAAGCACCGGTGGCACTGCTGTGGGGACCTGAGATAGGGCGATGTCAACAAAAGTACCACTGCCACCGTCCCTGTTATACCCTGTTGAGGTCATCGAGCTGTTAGCGCCGTTGGGCTCTTCAGTGAAGAAGCATCAGCCACTTATAAAGTTCAAGTACTGGAATCGTGTCCCTGATGGCGTAGCATCCGAGGAGGATGGTGAGGAACCGCCGCTTGTGCGAAAAGAGTTCTACGGTACATTTGAGTCCCCATTCGACGGCAATCTTGTTGCCTGTGACCTCAAAAAGGGTGACCGCGTGAACGATAGTATGACGACCGTTCTTGAAATTGCGGAAGGGTGCGACCATAGTGTTCAATACGGTGGCCTCTGCGCGCTTTGTGGAAGGTCCCTTGATGAGAAAGATTATATGGGATATAGTGAAACGGACCGGGCGCCAATAGCGATGTCTCACGACTCGCAGGGGCTCACCGTGAGCCTCAAAGAGGCGGAACAAATAGAGACGCGCAGCACTAAGCGACTTCTCGATGACAAGCGCCTGATTTTGGTGGTGGATCTTGACCAGACTGTGATACATGCCTCTGTGAATCCGGAGATTGGCCGCTGGCTCAGCGACGAAAATTCGCCGAATCATGATGTAGTTCGCGACGTTAGAGCGTTCAGCCTAAAGGAAAAGAACGGTCCTGGAGACCGCGAACAAACGTGTTGGTACTACGTCAAGCTAAGACACGGCTTAGAAGAATTCCTCGAAGCCATGAGCGCTAAATATGAAATGCACATCTACACTATGGCAACAAAGAGCTACGCACTTGAAATTGCTAAAATCATAGATCCTAAGGGAAGATTCTTTTCGGATAGGATCCTCAGTCGCGACGCTAGCGGGAATCTCCTGCACAAAGACCTAAAGCGGTTATTCCCTGTCACAACAAGTATGGTGACTGTGATAGACGACCGTGGAGACGTTTGGAACTGGAGTCCGAACTTGATCCGTGTCATCCCTTATTTTTTCTGGAGTGGCACTGGAGATATAAACTCCCAGTTTCTACCACGCCGGACAGGACTGCTCACTCCACATCAGGAGGGTGACAGTGTCAACAAAGAGAGCCACGACAACGACAAGGAGTTGGCCAACATTGGTGAAGCATTGAGTAGGCTGCATACTGAATTCTACGAAAGGTATTCTTCAAGCTCTGACATACCCGACGTAGGTAAAATCCTACCGGCCCTTAAGTCCAAAGTCTTCGACAAGTGCGTCATATTATTTTCAGGTTACTTTCCCCTTGGAACAAATCTCGAAAACGCTGATATTGTTCAGTGGGTACGTTCTTTTGGTGCAGTGGTCATCGCTGATTTCCTCCCGTCTGTGACGCACGTTGTTGCCAAAAATGCAGGCACGATGAAGGCAAGACAGGCTGCAGGTCATGGAAAGCTGGTAGTATCCATTGAATGGGTTTACGCTTGCTTGGAGCATTGGAAGCATCTACCTGAGGATCCTTATATCATTGAAGTACATGACCCTATAGCTGTGGATGAGGAACCAGAACCAGAAACTGCTGAGGATGAGATGGACAAGAACATCGCCGAAGGTTTCATGAGGTCTCTCGACAGGGGAGAAATGAACTGGAGTGCCATGGATGAGGAACTCAAGGAGCTATTGGCGGATGAAGCCACTGAAGATGAGGAGGAGGAAAACGTCGATGAAACTCCTACGAACGAAGATGGTGTTAGGCAAACGGTCAGTGGAAAAGAGCCTGCCAAGACCTCAAATGAAAAGCTGTTAGTACCGAATGGGAATCAAGCTGGGGATAGTGATAGTGATCATCTTGACACAAAACTTGAAACGCAAGATAGGAGTGAGACATCAAGAGCCGAGCTCAAGCGCAAGCGCGAAGAACAAGAAAGCGATAATGAAGAAGACATTTTCAAAGACCTAGCTGATGATTGGGACTAATGTTAGAGGGTCTTCTGCATTCAATACACGTAGTAAGTCGTTGTTACCCCAAAGTTTTGCATCCTCGGCATAATAAAAGGAACGATAGCCGAGAAGCGATCAGAGTAATATTTTTTATCGATAGTCTATTACTTGCGCTAAGTTGACATGTCGGGCCCTGCCCCTAATAGTAATCGAAATAAGGCGTGGCGTTCCGATCGACGATTATGTAGCGTGTGTGGTCCACAAACGCTTCCCACCACTCTTACCCTATACCCTACCGCGGCGCTATTGTAGGTTTCCATAGAAATGTTTCGGCCGGTTTTCAGACAGGTTCGAGCACCGCAGCAGCTACGGCGAGGCTTTAAGTCTGCTTCACCACGAAACACTCGGTGGTATGTCACTACCGGAGCCTTGCTTGCTGGTGTAGGCGTTTATGCGGGATCGGAAACTGTGCGGGACGACATTGATTTTGCAGTCCATGCCGTGCAACGATCTACAACGGTGGCAATAGCTTTGACAAGGTGCGTTCTTGCATATCGGTCGACTCTGAATGCGACTTATGACTCTCAGGAGGCACACGACGAGGCGCTGAGCGCGTGCCACAAAAAGTGCGCGCTTATTACGCGCGGCGCCCTCGAACGTAACGCCGGCGTTTTCATCAAACTGGGTCAGCACATATCCGCACTTTCGTATATTTTTCCGCTTGAATGGACGTCTACTATGATCCCGTTGCAGGATAAGTGCCCGGAGAGTTCATACGACAGTGTGGCACAGTTATTCGTGGATGACACTGGGCTTCGGATTGAAGACATATTCTCAGATTTCAGCCATAAACCAATGGGAACGGCATCGCTCGCTCAAGTACACCGAGCGACTTTGAAGGATGGAAACCAGGAGGTGGCCGTCAAGGTACAACACCCAAGTTTGAAGCGTTATGTACCACTTGACGTGAGACTGACAGCCACTGTATTCCGTATGGTTGACTATTTCTTTCCGCAGTACCCGCTTCAGTGGCTCTCGGACGAGATGCAGCGATCGATATATGTTGAGCTGGACTTTACTGAAGAAGCACGAAACGCTGAAAAGACTGCAAAATACTTCTCCAACTATTATAAAGAAACAGCTTTGCGCATCCCGAAAGTGTACTGGGCCAAAAGGCGACTTCTTTGCATGGAATTTTTACAGGGCATTAAACCAGATGATGTTGATGCGCTTGTAGCAGCCGGGGTGGACCGCCGCGATTTGTCGCGATGTTTTGCTCATTTGTTCAACAACATGATTTTTACACCCAAAGTAGGGCTTCATTGTGACCCACACGCCGGAAACATTGCAATCCGCACATGCCCGCGCTCGAGGGCTAATAAGCATGGGTTCGAGGTCGTGCTCTACGATCATGGGTTATATCGGTATGTGGACACCGAAACGCGAAGAGCCTATTCTCACTTTTGGCTAGCGCTTATGGACAATGATAAGGAGGGCATGCGCTACTGGGCTAAGCAATTTGCCCACATATCCGACTCTGACTTCAAAGTGTTTGCCGCAGCCATTACCGGACGTGATTTCGATAGTGCTGTTGATGGCTCTGCTATGTCAAAAACTCGGTCGGCAGAGGAAATCAAGAAAATGCAGCAGGCCATCCAGTCTGATCGCGGACTTACGTCCCAGATCATGCAGATGCTACACAAGATGCCACCTGTGGTGCTTTTGATTCTCAAGACAAATGATTTGGTACGCTATCTTGATGAGGCGCTGGGATCGCCTTTAGGCATGACTCGCCAATTTGTGATCATGGCCACTTATTGCGCTCGGACCGTGTTTGATGAGCAGATAGAGCAAACTCGGAGCAAGCCCGCTCTTAGTGGGTTTATTGGACGCATGAGAGCATGGATTTATCACATATGGACAGAGGTGCGGCTTACACTTATACCCTATGTAGTGCGCTAGGGACGCTTCATGTATGTATATCTAAAGCATGGTAATAAAGCTATATATTTCTGAGTTATGGAGGACTCAAATGACTAGGATATAAGTCGATGATGGCATGAAACTACAGCACCTTGCTTGCATCAAATAGCGAAAGGTGCCTAATCAGATAATTCCGTGCTATTGTCCTGATCTTTCTCGGACTGGTCATTTTCGGCTTTATGCTCGAACTTCGATTGTTCACTTTTCAAGTCATCTACCTTGGTGCTTTGAAGCACCTTCTTGGTGGCCTCCTTCGCAGCCGCGACATCAGGCAAATCCTCTAACGAAGGTGGGCCCGTCTGACCGGACTTGCGGCGGCGCTCCTGAGCAATACGCTTCATCTCAGTGACGATGTTGTGGCTCCAGTACTCGGTAGTGAACTTCATGACGTACTTAAAGAGCAGGGACGTGCTCTCCGACTTTTTCTCATCGCTGAGGGTGAGTGAGCGATTGAATGCGTCGGACATCTCTTCCATGTTCCATGGGTTAACAATGATGGACCCATTCAAGGACTGTGCGGCGCCAGTAAATTCAGAGAGTATGAGCTGGCCCCGCTGATTTTCCTGGCATGCAATATACTCGTAAGCCACAAGATTCATGCCGTCACGAGTAGAGGAGACAACACACACATCACTCACAGCATAGAGGGCAATGAGCTCCTCAAAGTCGAGGCTGCGGTGCATGAAATGTATAGGAGTGAACTCGGCAGACCCAAACTTTCCGTTCACCCTGCCCACGAGCTCGTTGACCACGGCACGGAGGTTCTGATATTCCTCGACATCCTGGCGACTCGGAACTGCAACTTGAATTAGAACGCACTTTCCAATCCATTCAGGGTGCTCGTTCAAAAAGATGTCGAAGGCGGAAAGCTTATGTGGCAGTCCCTTGATGTAGTCAAGGCGGTCGACACCAAGGAATATCTTGATGCCATTAAATCTCTCGCGCAAGTGTGCAATCCGTTTTTTAACCGAGTCCTTCTGCAAGCCCTGGATGAATCGCTGTGGATCAGTGCCGATGGGAAACACACCAACACTGACGAATCTATCGAAGTTCACGCCAACTGGCGTGGTTTCAAGCTTCAGGATTGAGGATACTGAGCTCAGGAAGTGCCGCACATAGTCGTAAGTGTGGAAGCCAATGAGGTCACTCTGCAGCACGCCGAGTAAGATCTCACGACGAACAGGCAAGACTCTGTAGATCTCCGAGGTAGGAAACGGCGTGTGGAGAAAGTAGGCAATTTCTACGTCAACGTCACCGAACTTTTCCTGGATCTCTTCACGGATCATTGCCGGCAAAAGCATAAGGTGGTAGTCATGTACCCAAACGAGATCACCAGGTTTCCAGATCTCGGCTAGCGTGCGTGCAAAGACGCGGTTCGCCAGTGTGTAGGCCTCCCACCACTCATCATCGAAGTTCATTTCGCCCGGGTGATAGTGGAAGAGCGGCCAAAGAATCGAATTGCTGAAGCCATTGTAGTACATGTCGGCGACCTCTTCAGATAGGAAGATGGGATAGCAATGGTACTTTTCCTGTAGGTGAGTCCGCATCTCTTCTTTGTCGCTATCGGGAACGTGTATTCCGCTCCATCCCAGCCACTGGAGCCCACCTAAGGCGCTCAGCGCACTGACGAGACCGCCCGAGCTCATCTTATAAACATACGACGAGGAGCCTGTTTTTCCGTCATCCTCGAGTGACAGATTGTCTAGCTTATCATTCTCGTCGCGCTTCGTCACAGTGACCGGCAAGCGGTTTGAAACGGCAAGAACCCGGCCCATTATTACTCCACGATATGTACGATCGCGGCGGTAGCTCAAGGTCGGATAGATAGCTGAGTTAATAATACGCGCAACGAGGTACGACAGCAAGTCGAGCGTGATGGGGCGGCTCTAATAACGGGCGCGCACTTGGCGTCCCAAAAGGAGGTGATTTATTCAGCTGAGAGTAGCTACGTAGTTTTGTCGGCCTGTAACCGCTTTGGCTACAGTCTGTCCGTTTACTGTGCCTTACTTAGTGCCCGTAATTTTTCGTTGTGCCGTCTGCAAATAAAACGGATTGGAGCGTTTGTACAATTACTAAAGCCAATTGGATATAGAAGCCTATATAAACCCATAATTTGAGTATAGTAGCGGCACCGAGGCCGTTTGTGCCTTCGTTGCTAGTGAAGTTCGGTTCTCTCCTCCTCCTACCGCACTGTCTCGGGCCTCTGCTATGCACGTGACTGGAAGATCCCCAGCGCGCGCTGAAAGACTGCCCCGCGCGCGCATAAGCGGTTCGACCCACGACTGAGCTCCATGCGCGGTGGGGAATGAGCCACGAAGATCCAGGTTCGTTCTCGAGCGTGGTATCTGCAACCAACAAAAACCTGACGCGGCTTTCTCGCAATGTTGCAGCAACCGCGTCAACAGTGTTGAGCGGCGACCAAACCAGCCTCGCCAGCCCCAGCGCCTATCATCGTGCAATGAGCGAGGTCACGACATACCAAAGACGGCTAGTGGCCTCGCGAATCAAGGAGCAGACACCGACGCAGATCATTCAAACCAGTCTCACGCGCTTTGGTGGCGTGCGCGCACCGCAAATAGCCGACGAGCTACTTGTGGACCTCCCTGCGCCGCGCACAAAGTACTCCTTGTTCCAGAATTTTGAGGCCACAACACAGATCCAGGAAGTGGGCCCCGCTGCATTGGGGATCCGCAAGGAGATGGCGACATCGGAGCTTTTGGAAATTGACGAGAGAATCGCGCAGCTCAAGGCCATGCGCAAGACAGTCTTTGAGCGCATGGCCATCGTTGAGGAGCAGCAGGCCTCAAACGAGCCCACCTTGCAGCATTTCTACGAGCCGGGTCAACGTATCAAATCGTTCAGCGCAGGATCGCTCCCGGTCTCAGCCATTGATTTCAATTCACCGTTTGGCAAGCTAGCACTTGCGGTCCAGGGAGAGGTGCAAGTATGGGACCTCAAGGGCCATGACGAGGCGATTGGAGATAAGACGTTGCTCTCTGGACACGATAATTCGACAGTACGCTGCTTGCAAGTGAAAGGCAGTGACCCCACAATCGTGGCCGGCGCCGACTCGAACGTATTTATTTGGAACGGAGACACCGATACGCAACCTGAAAAGCTTACTGGACATGTCGGCAATGTGGTCGTGCTCGACTTGTCCGGACACACTCTTGTAACCGGTTCCGAGGACTGCACTGTGCGCCAATGGAACGCCCAAATCGGCAAGTCCTTGCAAACTATAGACACATTTCCATTTGGAGTTACTAGAGCTCTACAACACTATGATACTGCATTGGCAACGGGGTCTGACGATGGCATTGTGAGACTTTGGGATCTGCGTATGGCCGGCAAGGCCCCCATCCGCGTACTCACTGGCGGCCACACGGGCCCCGTAACCGCTCTTCACTTCTCAGGACTGCAGCTCATGACTGGGTCGGAGGATGGTAGTGCACGTACTTGGGACCTGCGCTCGGGCCGTATTCAGCTGGCAAATGCATATGAGGGAGCCATCCGGTCGCTCGACTACGACTCGGCTAAAATGGTCGTTTCTGTAGCCAACGAGAAGGGCGTGCGCGTGTCAACACGCGCCACTAATGAGCACCACATCAGCGCCACGGGTGATGCAGCCATCACTGCCGCGCGGTACATAAACGGCTACCTAGTTGCTGGACGCGAGAGTGGTGAGGTCGGCGTGTGGGCGGTTTAAACCGTCGTTAGAGATATGAAAAAAATAAATATTAATGATGCAAACACATTAGTCGCGCGTGCGATGGGATTTTAGGGGTAGGCGCTCGGCCCTTTTGTTGTCCTCAGACATATTTGGTGCGTCGGCGCCCACGCGATGGCTCACGGGGCATGGCAGCACTGACGGTGCGACCACCGTGAGCACGCTTATCGCGGCGGTGGCGTAGAAGACAGAAGTCGTGAGGCTTCTTCTTGTTGCAGCAGACACATACATTCTACTGTGGCGGACTGGCCGATTTCGATATGCCGTCCTAAGAGGTGATGTTAGTGAAATTTCCTATCCCAAAGCTATGTCAGCATGATCTGGGGAAATGTAAGTGGTCCGTTTCTGCTTTCAAAGCAGACCCCTGCACCCAGCCATAGAGCGTGCAGCGTTTTACTGAGGCTGCTGCATTCGGTATTTGCATACGACCTCATTCGATGAGCACCTAGCAAGCACTATAATTTAAGCGCATGGAGCCCGTGGAGCGCAACTGTGCACCCAACTTTGCGTATCGTGCAGAAGTAACGTTACCTACACTATTTACTACAACCAGTGCGGCGTTAGTGCACTGCCCTGATTGGGCGGCGTCTCGCCGTATCCGCCTCGTCTTTGAAAACCTGAGATGAGCCGTTATTTTGCTTCATCCACTTCTTCGAATGTTGTGCTTTATATGATGGTGGTGGGGGCCCTCAATTCGAGCCGATTTTCATCTTACTTCCCCTTGGTTTTTGCGTCCCCTAGCTTCGCGTATCAACGCGCGTCGATCAGACATGTGCCTGATAATCCGCGCGGCACTTTGCCTCGAGGAGTCCACGTGGGGTCTAGCAGCCTGTTACCGTTTACTAACCCGCCATGCTCCGTCCACAAGAGGCATTTGCAAATTAGCAGTGAACGGAATGTCGATGAAGAGCTACTATGCTGCGCGGCACTGTCAGTAACGAATACTTATGAAGTCATGAAATTTGATTGGCTCAACGCCTTTAGCCGTGAGTGTGTTGTCTATGCGCTTTACAAGCGCATAGCTCGAGCGCAGTTCTCGCCAGACATGCTTTTAACCCTTTTAACCCTACGCGCGGAATGCTTGTGTAACCCTGAGGGTTGTGGGTACCCAGTATCTGCCTTTCGGGAAGTGCGCACGGCACACGACGTGGCCGTCTCGATTAGCATTCGTCAATTTCCCGAAGATGGAATGTTACCGACGATATTATAAATAGCTTCATTGAATTCCCTTTGATGCGCAGTCATTACGAGCGTCATGATATTTTTACTAGCAGTTTTTATCGCAGTGGCAGAGGCAGCCTACGGTGGATACCCGTTTGCAGACGAAAGAAAGCCATTTGCACAGGAGCTTTTCGACCATCAGAATTTGCTGAAATACCACGGCGGTCTGGGACCTTACGTCGACCGTCGTAGCTATGGCATCAACCGAGATCCGCCTGCGGGCTGCGAAGTCGATCAAGTTGTGCTTCTGGGCCGCCATGGTGAGCGGTGGCCCTCGCATAGCAACTACAAACAAATCGAAAAGACTTTGAAAAAAGTACAAGCCCTTAAGGGTAAGCTCACAGGGTCGCTCGAGTTCGCTAATTGGTGGGAGCCATTTGCTGGCAAGCATTCAGGCTGGCTTGGTGAAGAGACCCTAGCGGGACCCTACGGAGGCCTGTACCATGGATACAAGCTCGGTGTAGAGACACGTCGTCGCTACAATCACCTGTATGATGGTGAGTCTCAGCTACCAATTTTCAGTGCGGCGTACGAGCGTGTTGTTGACACAGCCCGCAAATTCGGCGAGGGATTTCTGAATTGGAACTACACTGAACTAGCTGCCTTGAATCTTATCCCTGAGGATGTCAGCCAGGGTGCCAATACTTTGACGCCAGATTGTACATTTAAGGATGACAATAAGAACTATACTACCTGCCCAGAGCCTGCTAGTGGATCTGCCAACTACATCTACCCGGATTTCGTGCGAGCCGCTGAGCGTCTTAATGCTGAAAATCCCGGTCTGAACCTTACTGCTGCAGATATTCCTCTACTGATCTCCATTGTCTCGTGGGAGCTAAACGTCCGCGGGTCCTCACCGTGGGCTAATGTTTTCACTGCTGAAGAATTTATCGCATTTGAGTATCAAACCACTAGCGGCTGGTACTGTCAAACCGGGCCTGGATCAACTACTGGTGTCGTTGAAGGCTCAGTTTATATCAACGCTACACGCACGCTTCTGAAGCAAGGTCCGGAAAACTCTCTACCTCTTGCGTTCTCATTCGCACATGATACAAATATTGTACAGGCTATTACTGCCCTCGGTCTCGATGAGCCCAAAACTGCGTGGGATCCTACGCAGGTCCAGTTCCACCCCCGCTGGGATGTGTCTGATATCGTACCGCAAGGGGCTCATCTCGTATTCGAGCGTCTCAGGTGCTATGAACAGCCAAACACGGAAAATGCGCACCGCAGCAAGTACCCCATGGCCTTCCCTTTTCCTGCATCGATTTCAAAAAATGCTAGCGCCTCATCTAACAACTCTCTGACCACGACCACGTCGAATGCTACATTTCCGAACTACACTTATAGTAGTAATGGCACAAATGCCACCACTAACGGGCCGAACCTGTACGTGCGTGTGGTACTGAATGAGGCAGTTGTGCCCCTTGATGGTTGCTCCAGCGGGCCAGGGTACTCGTGCCAGCTTGACGACTACGACAACTATGTTGACAGTCGCCTGAAAAATGTGAGCTACGTAAGTGAGTGCAAGCTTCCGCAAGGTGCTTCGAGCCATCTATCGTTCTTCTGGGACTACAACCACACGAACTCTCTAAACGCTGCTCCTTCCGTTGTTCCTTTTCGTGCACAGGAACTTAGCTGGAACGGCACGGCTATCTAGGATGCTTATGCTCATAGCAAATCTTCTATCAGCCTATTTTCGCAGTTAAATAGAAACCTTTTAATGGTGATACTTGATATGCTAATAAGCCATAGATAAACGACTAGCAAAAAATATAAGAAATTCTATACCGCACCAACGGGACTCTGGGCTGATCACATAGGTGGGCCTTGTGTCTCCTTATTCTTAACAGTCTCGTCAATGCTCAGAATAATAGCTGCCGCCTCAGTAGCCGACTGTAAAGCGTTGAGTTTCACCAACTCGGGCTCCCACACGAACTCTTTGAAGTTGTCTGCGACATTGCCAGTCTTGAAGTTCACACCGGCCCACAGCTCGCCCTTATAGTGCTTCATGCGCAGCAGGTTAAGCATGTCCACGCTATCAAATCCTGCGTTCTCACACAGCTGTCTTGGAATCACTTCCAAAGCGCGCGCATATGCGGTAATAATCATCTGTTCACGACCAGGAACGCCCTTCGCATAGGCCCTCAGCTGTTTCGAAATCGCCATTTCGGCAGCACCGCCACCAGCGACAATAGTGCCGGCCTTGACGGCGCGCTTCACGACCATAATGGCATCATGCAACGACCTATCAACCTCAGCAATAAACTGCTCACTGCCACCGCGTAGCACAAGAGTACAAGTCTTGGCCTTCTTGGCGTCCGTGAACAGGTTGAATCGCTCGTTACCAATCTGGCGTTCCTCGAAGAGACCGCAGGTACCCAAGTCCGCCTCGGACAGACCTGAAGTTGTACTTTGCACCTGCGCACCAGTGGCGGCAACGACTCGGTTCATATCAGCCACAGCAACGCGGCCCGCACAGAAAATACCGCGGTCGGCGAAATACTGCGTCGCGAGGTCGCCAATCGGCAGTTTAGAAAGTACGACCTGTGCGCCCGTCGCCTCGATCTCATTGAGCTTCGTCAGGATAATCTGCCATTCTGCATCCACGACAGCCTGATATTCACTGACTTTCGAAACGCGAACCTCGGCATTGTCTTTCTCAGCTTTGAGCTCCAACTCTACGTCAAGACAGACAATCTTCGGGTTCTCAAATTTCTTCGGTTGTTGTTCAAAGCCGGCGTAGCTGAAGGTCTTCTTGAACGCGGTACCCTGAACCAGGAACGACTCTTCAACAGCTCCACCTGGCACCTTCTTTATACCAATCAAGGACTCGTCGATGTTGTTCTGGTCAAGCGAGCGTACTGCATCCACAACCATGCAAGCAAAAAATTCGCTGTTCTGCGAGACAATTTTGGAACTCATCGCAGTTTGAGCAACGCGCAATAACAGCTCACCATCATTCTTGAGCGGATCGATTTTCACACTGGTCTTCTGCAAAAACTCTGTCGCCACCTCGAGTGCTTTACGGTAACCCTTGATAATAGTCTTTACTGGCACGTTGTCTTCGACGAAAGCCTTGGCCTCTTTCAGCAGTTCGCCGCTCAAAATCGTAACAGACGACGTACCATCACCCACCTCGGCGTCCTGCGCCTTCGAGATGTCAACTATCAATGCAGCTGCGGGGTGTACGACGTCAAGGAGCTTGAGAATCGTAGCGCCATCGTTCGAGATCGTAGATTCGCCCTTCGCATCCACAATAAGAACGTCAGACCCCATGGGCCCCAGCGTAGGACGCAGAATATCCTGCACAGCGATACACGCGTTGATATTGCTAACAATCTGTCCCTTGCCTTGCGAGGCATCCGTGCCCTCTTTAAGCACGACAATCGTCGGCGTTTGGCCGTTCATTTGTGTGCTCTTCTTGTACAGACTCTTGAAGTGACGATGACAAAAACCACAACTGCATTACAGTCACGGGTCACAGAATTTCAAGACCCTGCACAACCACGGCTTCGAAGGTAGAATTTCCTAGGAAGACATCGTTGAGAAAAAATATATGAATTACACTTAAGTTCTTTAAAAGGCCAAAAAATATTGCTTGTCGAAACTAGGCGGGACTGTGCCGTTTCCAAATGCTAAATGCCTCCTAAATGCGAAATTCGAAATGCGAATTGCGAAATGCTGAGAACTTTTTTTCTAGCTCATCAGTTGTATTGATAGGACAAAAATATTATATTAAATCCCCTCACCTCCAGATCCAACGTGCTTAATCCCCAGGGTGTACAGGCTAATTGTCTTACGCATGTTGACTGTACAACACATAGTGCGGAATACAATCACTGAGGTAATCTGCAAGGTGACAGAGAACGAGACAATGGCATTTTATACAATAAAAAGAATGTAAAGCATAATAAAAAATACAGTAAAATAAATAAAGGACTTATTCGTCACCGTTACCACTCACGCTTGCAATTTTTGTGAGATCTTTCAGAATTTCCCGTAGGTGGGGCCGCCGCAGAGGCTTTGACAGAAATAGCGTCATCCCTGCTGCAATACAATCGTCGGCATTTTTTTCGTTAGCAAATGCAGAGACTGCAACAATCGGGGCCGTATAATTGTGTTCCTTGCGAATCACGCGTGTTGCCTCGCGACCGTCCATGTTTGGCATTTGAACATCCATAAAGATCACGTCAAACGGATCGCCCTCTTCAATTGACTTTTTGACCTTGTCCACAGCCTCTAGACCGTCATTTGCGACAACGATATTTTTCAATCCCTCCAAGTTGAGCATGCGCATCATGACCTCCTGATTCACCGAATTATCGTCCACGACCAATACCCTCAAATGCGATGGTGGGTGTTGGGCAAACGACTTAGTGTTCGTCAGTTTTGGTCGCGAAATAGAGGGAATCGTTGCTACATTCTGTCCCTCCGTGTGAATGAAACCAAGTGACATGTTATCACCGAATCCTTCATTGCGCTGGGGCATGGAATAGGTTGTTGGGCTTTGGTTTTGACTAGATCTAAGCATTGTTGTGGACCTGCGTGCAGTCGAGTCAGGAGAGTCCTTAATATTTGTGCCACCATTTTCACTCGACGTGCTAGTGCCGGTGGATTGATCGAAAGGTACATTTGTCCCGCCTGGAGACGCCAGAGGCGAACCCTTGGCTGACCTGACCAATGATGTCGACGATGAAACCACATCAAGCGAGCGGGGTCGAGAGTTGGGCGACTCTGGCTCAACATTACGGCATGGTAAAGGTACTGTGAACGTGAATGTAGATCCCTCGCCAAGCTTAGAATCCAGCTCAACGGAGCCGTGCATACGCTGAGCAATCTGCCTGCAGATTGACAGCCCCAATCCGACTCCAGCCTTCTTCACTTGGGTACTGATATCACCTTGAACGAACGCCTCAAAAACACGAGATTGCATCTCAGGGGCAATGCCTGGGCCATTATCGCGTACGACAAACACGAGGACCTTTTCATCAGGATTGGACCCCGGCTTAGAAGTCACCTTGAAATAGACTTTGCCACCACCAGGAGTAAACTTGATTCCGTTAGTGATCAAGTTGAAGATCACCTGAAGGATTCTCGTGGTGTCACCGTAGAAGATATAATTACCAAGTTTTCGGTCTGCATTAACGACAAGTTCAATGCGCTTAGCTGTCCGTTGCTCCATGAAGATGGCTGTAAGTTGTGACGTGATTTCAGGCAATACAAAATCCCGAGGCTCAAGTTTTAGGCTGTCAACTTCATTCTGGCTAAAACTGAGAAGATCGGTCATCAGATGTAAAAGCAGCTCGCCGCACTTGAAAATTGTGCGCAAAGATTGATGTATTTGCGTGAGGTTCTCCTCCTCAAGGCACAGAGTTGCAGTACCAATAATGCCGTTAAGTGGTGTGCGCAACTCGTGAGTCACGCGAGCTAAGAAGTGCGACTTTGCGGCATTTGCGTAATCGGCCGCTTCACGAGCTTGCTCGATTTCAGCTTTCCGCAAACGAACTCGATCTTCAAGGCGGCGATATTGCTTTGCTAGCTCATCGCTCATGGAGTTGAAGCGTTCAGTGATATCGTCAAGCTCATCACGAACGTGCTCTCGCAAAGCGACCTTCTCTGGAACTTGATACTCTGATTCATTTGGTTTCTCAACGTGCTCCACACTATTGGCAGGACGCAACCACCACGGTATTGGCATATATAGCCACTTTGTCGGGGCAGGGCGTTCGTATTTAGCAGCCATTTTGAGGCGTACTATTTGCCGAGAACCAAAGCTCACAAACAGAAACGTGAAAATCACCATACCGGCCGCGATACAACAGCTAGAGATGATAACGCTGTTTCGCAACGCAGATGGCATGGCGTATACGCCATGGTGGGCTTGCAAAACGACAACATAAAAAGTCCTAGACAGCATACCAAATTGGGCGATCGATATCATCGACTTGTAAGGACCCTGGTTTACTTCCGCTGTAGGCAACTTTCCTTGTTCGAGCAGAGCGCCCATTTTTGACGGAATCGCGAAGTTCTCAGAGTTGGCTAAGTCGTCGAGGTCTCTCCGCACAAGCACGCCAGTTTGTAGCGCAGACTTATGCATTACGGGACGAGCATAGTCGTCGAGAAGAGTAGCAATAGTCATGTTGTCGTCAAAGGGTAGCAGTTGCTTGAATTCGGTGAAATTTCCATTCGCAGCACACAGCGCAGCAGATCCGATTTCTGATTCAGCCGAGTTTAAAGAAACCGCCGACAGAACGCGTTGAATTTTCAATGCTGAGAATAGGAAAGTAGCAAAGCCAATCACAGGTGTTCCTGGTGTCAGTCCGCCGGCGCCCATGTATGAATCGTTACGCACTGGAAGCGTTAATGACAGCATAAATTTTGTACCCGCAATAACCTGGTTCCCAGTACTGACTGGTCCAATTAGGAGGCCCGTTTCGTTGATAATTTGAGCCATAGTCTGATTTAGCGTGTTAGGCGGATGCTCGATAGGAAGGAGCTCGTCCGGTAACGGCGCGGTGTTAGCCAAGCTAGGGCTGTCGATTTCTAAAATGCCTGTACCATTGGTAAGATAAAATTTGAGTTGAAGGATTCTATCGGGCCCGAAAGAGTCATGGAGCAGATCTGCAGCCGACTTGAGGCTTGCAGGATTCGTTTGATTGGCATAAACGTCATGTACGGAGCTCGAGTACGTCAGTCGGTAGAAGGTTTCAAAGATATCTTGAATTTCTTGTCGGCACTCATCTCTCCGCATGCGACAATTCAGATCCAGGTTTCCCTTCTGAAGATCGACCAATGTGCTTCGCGACAGTGTATATATTGCCGCCGCCAAGGATACTAAACAGATCAGTGTGAACAAGCACACTGACACTGTCAGCTGAAGGCGAATGCGCACGTCCGGCCTTCGCATTTGAGCCGTCAATACTTCCACTTCGGGCCAGCCGAAAGCGGGTTCTATATACGCGGTTCGAAAGTTAAGGTTCAGGAGGTTCTTGGGAGCTAAGAACGTGAAGAAGGGCAGGAACTATAAAATCACAGGTTAGGGTGGAGGCTCTCCAACATGGCCGATAGCCGCGCGGGGGACCTTCGAATAAAATATTTGAGGCCGTCGTCATTCTAGCATTCCTAGGCTATAGACTTCGGAATCGCGTATTCGTGTCTCTCAAGATGTTTTGGTGGCGGTCAGGATAGCACAAGATGAGTGCTTGAGGAATGGTTCAATTCCAAGCCCTGATAGGAGGCGCGCCTAGTCCGTTATCACACTCGACACGCGTAGTGTATGAGCACCGGTTAAAGAGCTACGCTTAACTATCCAGACAAAGAATTGCGTGGACTTTACATGATGGAATCTCAAGGCCAGAGTCGTAAGAGTATATAGATCAGGAATATCAAAGGAGGACAAAGTCAAAAGTAACGATCACAAATGAGGGTGAAAGATCAATCTCGATATAAACTCTTTTTTTCCAAATCTGGTATGGTGGATACCAAGTGGATTGCAATTGTGTGGATAGTTGGCGGTGCCTACTCGGTGACATAGTATCGAGTGTACTCTTCAGGCTCTTCAACCTCAGGAAGAACAATTTGTATGCCCTCAATTTCACTAGGTACTTCTTCAGCCTCCTCCAAGGGCTCAAACTCTTCAATGATAATGCCACCGTCAGAGGGGTCGTCCGCCTCATCGACCGTGCAATCGACAAAGACGTTTTCAATCACGATTTCGTCTTCTCTAATTTCAACAACCTCGTAGTCTAGGCTCATATTGGCAGAGACAATTGCCAGACCAATGAAATAATAGCAACTGCGTCTTGTGTTGGACTCGTGAGGATTGAAACCGAGCTATCCGGCGGTGTTGAGCTGTTTAGGGCGCAATACCCTTACCCGGTCCTTAATAGGAATAACAGTCAAGCGCGCACTTGCTCGCGCAGTACAGTACTGAGTCTCTTAATTTGCAATTGAGAGGCCTTCTGTGACTAGTTTGACGAAGGAGATAATCAAAATTATGAGAACGAAATCTAATAATTATTAGCGAACTTATCGTAATGAGTGTCACGTATTATACGCGGGTCTCTGTTGTCAGGGGCCTCTCTTCAGTTCGAAAGAGATGTTCTGCTAAAGAGGCAGTTACGCATTCCTGGCTATACGATGATGTATCATCCAACAAAGCAATGGGCAAAAGTTATACATCGAATCAATTGCCCGTAACTTCGCTATGATAATCAGGAGTGTACCGACAGGGTCTACTGAGTGTCAATAATAATACTTGTTTCACCGCCTAGTTCTTGCCATCTCATTCAGCATATGTGGGACGGCCATCTGTTGCGTTCAGTTCCTTAGCCCAATTGTCTTGTTTAATGTTTACCAAATGCTCAAGGATAGTTGTTGAATGTGTTTAAGTATCATTGACTTTAGAATGGAATATATATGTTACCCAAGCTTGAGCGCTCTGGATAAATCACACAATTATACGGATAATATCCAATTTTGCCATCCGAGTTTCGACATTTCCACTTGCGGTTAGGATAAGATGACTCGTAGGTGTCATGCGTGACAAGCTCGCCCTCATCAAGGTCCAGAAAGCCATGCTCCTTCATATTGGTCGTCGCAAACCCAATAGCATTTTTTTTGGGATCACTGTTTCCGACGGCGTAAATCATGAGTTTTGACAAACTCTTCTTTCCGATGCCACGAACTTTCACAGCTGCAGCAGGGAATTTGCCGAAGTCACCGTTACTGTTCTCACCTATAGCCCAATTGTTATCGTAAAACAAGATATGAGTGATTCTCTCTTCTGGCATGAGACTGATCTCACCATTCGTTGTCTTTTTATACTCACGAAGAGCTGTACCGTACAATCCGATCCCATCAAAGCTTTCGCGAAAATTACGCTTCTCTTGCTTCTCTTGCTCTAGACTCTTGGCCTTGGGGGAATCTCCAGTCTCAAGGTCCTCAGCGTTGAGCGAGCTCTCCGAATCCTTTATGACGTGAACAACACAGCGATCTTCTTCCATCTTCTATACACGTAAGTCGCTACAAAGGTATGGCCCCTTTTATACTTTAGTGTGGCCTTTCGACCATTGCATGTTTTGAAACGATCATATAAAATAATGAGTATATTTTGTATCAAAGTCTGATGTCTCGTATAATATTCTCTTTTGAGTAACACGCTTGTAAGCAAACCGTTGCATCGAAACACTAAGGCTAAAATAAAATAAAAATAAAGACTTGCCCTAGACAAACGCCACAGATGTACTCTTGCAACTTAGATTTTGCTGTGTAATGGAACAATGGCTGATAGTTCCAAGCTCCAGTAGTTGATCATAGTCATTTACAAAATATTTCGTGCATTTTAAACTGGGCGCGGCGTTAGCGAGGTGAGCCATGAGGCGTCTTATCTCCACTTCCCTCACCTTGTAATCCTTCACCCTCTCCTTGGTCTGCCATTGCAAAGTACATTTCAGCATCTTGTAGCGTTCTCACATTAGCGTTCATCTTGTTCACCGTCTCGTAATACTCTTCGGTAGGGTCCGAGTCATACACGATTCCACCTCCAGCCTGGAGATACACTGTCTTATCTTTGTACATCATTGTCCGCAGCGCAATACAAGTATTCATACTGTCGTCGGCATATCCCCACTGCCCGACAGCACCAGCATAGGGTCCTCGTACAACTTGCTCTAGCTCGCTGATAAGCTGCATTGCCCTCACTTTAGGCGCACCAGAAACAGTTCCAGCAGGGAAAATGGAGCGGAAAGCATCAAATCGGGATTTCTCAGGTCGCAGCACTCCGGAGCACTGACTTACGAGGTGAGTTACATGCGAGAATCGCTCAAGCTTCATAAAATGGTCGACCTGGCTACTGAGGGGCTTGCAAATGCGATTTATATCATTGCGTGCCAGGTCAACAAGCATAACGTGCTCAGCACGATCCTTGGCCGAATTGAGCAGTTCATTGGCAAGCTTGTCATCCTCTTCAGTAGTGCGGCCTCGCTTCACGGTACCGGCAATCGGATGCGTGATAACTCGGCCTTTTTCAATCTTGGCGAGCACTTCAGGAGATGCTCCAATCAAGCTGAAGTCGCAGAAATCAAGAAAGAACATATAGGGACTCGGATTGACCGTGCGAAGCTGGCGGTAAATGTTGAAAGGATGCAGATCAGTCGGGTGGGTGACTCGTTGTGAGGGAACACACTGAATAACATCGCCGAGTTTGATGTGCTCACGAATTTTGTGCACAAAAGTTTCGTATCCATCTTGGCCGACGTTAGACTGGAACGTGGTGTTGGGCGTGACCGGGCCTTGTGGGACGTGGTACTCAGGTCCTTGTAGGCGAGCAATAACACCGTCAATCACAGCCTCAGCTTCGGTGTAAAGCTCATCTAAGCTCTTTGCATCATCGAGGATGATATTGTGAATGACTTGAACCTTTTGATAAACGTTGTCGAAGGCCACGACGGTGTCGCACATCATTTGTAGAGACTCTGGGATCCCTAGCGGGTCCTTTAAGGGCGTAGCAGTCTTCGGTTCGAAATACTTGATGCAGTCATAGGCAACGTATCCCACAGCGCCGCCGCTGAAATCCGGGACACTATCATTTTTCAGCGGTTTGTATTTGCCAAGCTCCTCTTCGAGCAAAAGAAGAGGATCCACTTCGCCGGCTTCTGTGTTTTTGCCTGTTGCAAGCAACTTCCGAGGATTTGTCCCGAGAAATGAAAAGCGGTCCAGCTTCTCGCCACCAATGGCACTTTCGAGCAGGAATGACTCACGAGCATCCGGAGACCCCGGCCTCGCGATCTTTAAGTAGGCATTGTGAGGAGTCAAGTTGTCGGCGAGAATAGTTTTGAATGCCGTGAAAACATTCTCGCCACTCCTGAGCTCTTGCGTTGCTCTGACCTGAGCTTTAAAGTCGTCCAGCGTAGGCTGTAACATGGTGATGTTCAAGTGTGTCAATTCGGAAGCTTTGTCAGTTGTAAACCGAACCATGAGAGTTGAGCGTCCAAGTTACAGATCTTTTACAGCGGATAAACAAATAGTCTATATAAACGCACCAGCTTATTTTGGTATGTTTCAGATATAGATGTACAGCACGCCATTCATATACTCTAGTATCACTATTTAGGGCTTCATGAAATTGATGAGTCACGAAGCTGTTCACTCACCACGTGACCACTCACTGAAACTTTTCACTTTACGAAATTCTACATGCATTGAGGTGTGCGCGCGCATTACGTCGTTTTCGAACACTTACACCGAACGGTAAAGTAATTGAACCTCAGTACTAATGGCTCCAGTGGTATGTTAGCACGCTTTGCTGTGCTCACTGCTAAGTTTCAGGCACCTGTGCTTGAATGCTTTTTGCGGTGGGTAACATCAAATCGTCATTTTTTTCATTTTTGAAAGCGCAGTAGGCTGATGCTAACATTTTTTACAGAAGACTAAGAAGAGCGGCAAGCAGGCCAAGAAGGTCACCTTGGACGTTGGCCCGACCAACGCCGAGACTGAGATCATCAAGGTCGATGCCTTCGCGAAGTACCTTAAGGAACACATTAAGGTCGAGGGCCGCACGGGTGCTCTGGAGGACAAGATCACTGTTTCCACCTCTGGCAACAAGATCGTCATCACGAGCCTTATCCCTTTCAGTGGCAAGTACGCCAAGTACCTGACCAAGCGTTTCCTCAAGAAGAACGATCTCCGCGACTTCGTTCGCGTTGTTGCTGTTGCCCGCAGCTACTACGAGGTCCGCTTCTTCAACCTCTCCGCTGACGATGAGGAAGAGGAGGAGGAAGAGGAAGAGGAGGAGGACGAGGAGTAAGCTTCTCGTTACTTTCTTTCTGAATCTTGATCTGTATTTAATCTACCATTGTTGTTGAACAAAAAAATTCTTTTAAATGTCGTCTGTTTTGATTGTATCCTTGTTTCAATCTATGTAGTTGCGGCGATACACGCGCATGAAGTACCGCATGTTTTGCAGCTCTAATGGATAGCTCAACCCTTCTGGCAACCGAAACCACTCTGAGTCTACAGAGTCGACAAGTTCCCACTTAGCAGGCTGTTTATGGGTCAGGGTGTAGTGCAGCAGAAAGTAAACAGGGAAAGTTTTGGATCCGATAGTGACGTCGGAAAAGGACCCAGCACTTTCAATGACAACGAAAATTGTCCCTGGTTTACACGTATTCAGGCTTCGCAGTAATCCCATAAATTCTGTCTTGGACTGTTGGACGAGCTCGTTTGTAGTAAATAAACAAGTGATCATCGAGAACTCTCGCAGCGGAAGGCCAGGAACTACCTCCAGAGCATCTCCATTGATCATTTTCACATTCAGAAATCGGAAAGCCGCCGACAATGGTTTCATTACGGGTTCCCAATCACCCATGTCAATACTTACAATTTCTTTCACCGACCGTCTATGTGTTTTCCCACTCAGCGCAGCTATCTCAGCCCCAGCACCGCCACCAATACAAAGCACTTTGATTGGATTTGACGGATTAAGCACAGCCGAAATTGATTTTTTGTTTGAAAAGATGTGCTCATATGCCAGTGCTCGTGAAGGTGACCATCGCACTACGTAGGCTTGAAGGTGGCCGCGGCTAGCGAATGCTTCAACATAGCTTCTTCTATAAAGCGCATCTTTGACGATTTGGATGCGAGAGTCCAGCTCTGGATCCGCCAGCGTCGAGGCAAAGGCTTCTTTAAAAACCTCAATGGTATCCATCAGAGGCGACTAAGGCTCACACAGACGCACAGACACATGCTTTTTCCAAGGCTTGCAAGCATCACACCCTCTCATGAGTTTCTTCGCTGCTCATGGACTAACTTTCGTCACTGAATCTCATTAAAATATACAAAAATATTTTCAAATATTTAACACATGCTTTATTTATTACCTTGCGACAAGGTGCTTTTCGATCAAAGTTCAAGGAAGCAGTACTCTCACCTTTCACTACGACAGAACTTGTCACGCAGCTCTATGATTTCATATTCACCACCATCTTCAACCGTGATACTATAGGTGCTCTCCATGATATCCTTTACCTCCTTACGCTCCTGCAAAACACCGTTGACACTCCTGGTATAAACAAATGAGAATGGTGGTGTCCCGGTAAATGAAAATCCCAAGCTAATAGATTCTCCACGGTAGATGCTAAAATGGGATTCTTCAGTGATGCTCGAGCTCGGTAACGAATGTACCTCCACAGTCAAGTTGCTCGTCGAGCGACAGCCCTGGCCGTCTGCAACAGATACCAGGCTCATATTGCCCGGGGCATTGACATACTTCTCAAAGGCGCCGTTGCTTGTGGTGCGGTGTTTTTTGCCCCGCCACATATACTCGACGTCAAAGATGCCACCCGATCCTTTGATTGGAAAGTGAACCTTTTCACCAATGCAGTAATCTAGTTTCTTCGGCTCTTGTGCTAGCGGCTTGGGAAGCACTTCAATAGTAACTTCGCCAGTTTCTTTACTAGGCTTCGTGCGGCATCCATGTGAATCTGTCACATCAAGTATGCGTAACTGCTGATTCCCAGATCCTTCACCAACCTCACCAAGCTCGCGCCGCAGATCTAAAAGGGAATGAGATGATGCATTGACGACCTTGGTTTGCTTTCCGACCTGTATCGTGAGTCGGAAAGGTGGTTGGCCCTTGAGAGCCACAGGGACGCTTTGGCTCAACATATCCCCCTCACAGGTAGGTACTTTTGCATTGGGACGAACAAAAGAGGCCTCAGCAGGCGCCCAAACTCGGTGTTTGAAGGTAAGGCTGCGTTGGGAGCTATCAAAGTCTCCGTATCGCGAATCCATCACCCACAGGTAGTGATTATACTCACCTACGAGGCTTTTATTGAGATCAAAGCTCAGTTCCGAGTTTCGCGTCTTGATTTCCTCGGTATGACTTCGGCCATGGGGATCCACGACTTCATGTAGCACTGTGTATGGTGCTTCTCCGACGATAAGCACGTTGGCTTTGGAAGGAAGCACGTTGAGACTGGAGGCATGACACATGGAAGGCAACGGCTCCGTGACAAGATGTAAGCGCGGACGCTCGTACAGGCCGATTTCCACTTCTGAGTCACTAACCTCTCCAGGACACAGAGCATCATTCAAACCAAGAAGCTTGTAAGAGCCAGGCTTGGTCGCAGTAATGACGTCCGCCTCACTAGTCAGGGTGACTTTGTGTCTTTGTACCGCTCCTTTGTAACGATGCTCGTATTCAACATTAGCGGGGTAGACGATGGTATCCACGCTCAAGGGTAACTTTACGTTGACCGGTTCAGCCGACTTGATGTCACCTGGGTGTGCCCACGCTACCTTAGGAGTTGTTGTGCGCACAATGATATCATTGGTCCGAACTCCATGCAGATCAGTAACGCAACCATTACGATCCGTTAAGGTTAGCAGTCTCACAAAGTGAGTTCCAGAGTCGAAGGTCAGCTTAAGTGGGATCTTAGTGCCCTCAGCCGTATCGTTTGTGGCTAAAGTAGCCACTTCTTTGTCGTCGACACTGTACTTCACTTCTAACGGCCATTTACCTCGAACGTTAACGTCTAGAGACAGGTCAGACTCACCACACAGCTTCTGAGTTGGCAAGGGCCCAAAACTTGCTCCTGGAAGCTCGGAAATACGTTGGCGTCTACGGTATTCGTCTGCATTCAGCGTGATTTTACCATACTTGTCTTCCACGGACACAAACTCATATGTAAAGTCACCAGCATCTTTAGGACGAAATTGCACAACACCGCCATCGTCGCGAAATTCGGCCGTCTTCTGATTAACCACGCGGGAACCACGAAGACTGCGGTAGACGACCTTGAAAGGCGCTGTTCCACTGAGTCTGACTTGGGCATCCATACCAGTGGGACCAGCGCACTTATCTTCTACGGTCTCAAACTCAACATGTATGTCAACAGGAGGGGGCACGAAGACTTCGAAGGAGCCATTGGCGTCACTGCTGCAATGTTTGCCCACAACACGCCTCAGGCTGTACAATCCAGGCTTCAAAACAGTGAAAGTTCGTGTCCCAGAGCCGGTAAGAACAACGTCAAACTCTCCATCTGGGCCCTCAAGTGTAGCAGTATACGGGTAGTCACTACCGGTTGAGCTGATCTCTACTGCAGCCTTGCCATTTATCATAGCGTATTTGCGCGAGGGAACATCAGCACTAGGCAAAGCGATCACCTTACCGGAAACAGTTTTCACTGAGCCTTCGAGGTCCAATATAGATCCGAACTTGTCGCGCACCTTAGAAACCTCAAAGCTCAGCTCACCTACACGCTGGGAAGACTTTTTGAGCTTATGGGTCAGAGTTTTAACCGCGTCGTCTTCGCTCCCTTCAGAGCCTAGCGTGATCCAAGTATGATCAACGTATGCGTTGAGAGGAGGGACACCACTAGCAATAATCTCAACCTCAAAATCAGACCCAACACATACCGTTGAGTCACCAATGGCCTGGATATTAACATCCGGGCAAGGCGGAATCACAATACGGTCCCGCTGGATGCGAACGCGAAGACCCGTTCGATCATCAGTTATGCCCTCAAGATAATAAGCGCCAGGCACGGACACGGGCAGATACAGAGTTTGCAGTTCGGGCTGAGCCGGCAGCTTGGAGAGTGCGCGCTTCGTGTACTCGAATGTATTATAGTCATCAGAGTTGCCCAGTTCACTACGACTCAGGCGTACGCTGGATGGCCAGGTTGCATTCACATTCAACCTGAGATAGACTGGCGTATTGCTTTGAGCAATGCAGAGAGGTGCAATTGTGTCTAAGCGCGCTGACGCTTCCGGCAAGATGTCCACTACATACTTGCCGCTGATTAGGCCATGACCCTTTGCACGGGGCTCTGTACGAAGCCCAAAAACCCACTCGATGGGCCGCAAAGCCAAGCCAACTAGAAGCACGATCCAATAGCTGCTGATGAACACTGAGTAGTTGCATAGCGTGAGAAGGGCTATAAAGGCGACAATGACATTTTTTTTGAAGTTGAGGCCCGGAATTGCCAAGACAGGAAGCGACCACACGAATACGGCATCTAGAGAAGTATAAGTGAGAAATTGATAGAATGTTTTGTCACTTGAAAGCTTCAGAACCTGTAAGAGCACAAATAGGGCCGTGACCGCGTTGCGCTGCTGCGGCGCACTCACTACCCTGGTGGAAACGAGAGGGCCCGCCCGCCTCGTGCCCACCGCAGGTGGTGTCTTTTTTATGGGCTGAACAGGCCGTTTAGCCTGGTCTCGCCATGGCTTCGACGACATAGACGTGGTCTGAAAAGTTAAGAACGATTGTAAACAAAGGACCTCCAGCACGTGAGCAGCAAATAGGTGCACGCAGCGTCGCGTACTCACGCATCACCATAATAATGTACATAGCAAGTCCGGATGAAGGGTAACGCGCTTTTTCTACGCCAAACAGTTTATGAACAGTTATTTGATTGATTTTTAGTCGAAACGCGATAAATCGTGCAATTCTCTGGTACCCAATGGGGCAGTTTGATCTAGATTCGTTTGACCACATAATGCCTAATTAGTCTAAGCTGATTTGCCCAATTATCAAACTGGCTTAAATCTTTTTTTACTGTATCCAGCAAGTTAGTCTCAACCTTCGTGGTGCCCCATATGCGCGCTGCTCCGCATTTCGCGCGAGAATATAACGTAAATGCGTTCGGCGGTAGACTCTTAGTCTCTGAGTCAGGACCCAGTTGCGTTCCAGTCTTTCGTATTAACAACGCAGGAGACGTAAGTAAGAGAGCTGGTCTCTAGTTCCAATGGCGCTCGAACTGCTGAGAAGAGTCCCGCCATGGGTTCGGTATGGCATGGCCGCCTTCAAAAAGTACATGAAGTTCTTTGGTCCGGGAATCATGGTGTCTGTCGCGTACATGGATCCGGGCAACTATTCAACCGCCGTCAGCGGCGGCGCTAGCTTTGAATACAAGTTATTGTTCACAATTCTAGTTTCAAACTTGTTTGCTGTTGTGTTGCAGATTCTGAGCGCAAAGCTTGGTGCAGTGACTGGTCTAAACCTGGCCGAGAACTGCCGACGTCATTTGCCACGATGGCTGTGCATCTCTCTTTATGTGCTCACAGAGATAGCTATTATTGCCACCGATTTGGCAGAAGTAGTAGGGACGGCCATATCGCTCAACATATTGCTCAAAATTCCGCTTACCATTGGCGTTATTTTGACCGTTGTCGATGTCATGGTTGTGCTCGCGGCCTACGACCCTAACGGTCCTATATGGGTTGTACGGTACTTTGAGTACTTTGTGTCTGCACTTGTTGCGGCAGTGGTTGCGTGCTTTATGGTGGAACTCTCTAAAATACACCCGGAGCATCCTCAGAACATTTGGCTGGGGTTTCTTCCCAGTAAAGAGCTATTCGAGCACAAAGCAGTTTACCTGTCGTGTGCCATTCTTGGTGCAACTGTCATGCCCCATTCGCTTTATCTTGGATCGGGCATTGTGCAGCCTCGTTTGAAGGATTATGACGAGAAGCACGGTAAGCCTGTTGGCAAAGACGACGGGGATTACCAGCCATCGCTCAACGCGATAAACTATTGCATGCGCTACACTATTGCTGAGCTTGTAATCTCGCTGTGTACCGTGGCTGTCTTTGTGAATGCTGCGATTCTTATCGTGGCGGGTACGACCATGTACAAGACAGAAGAGGCGTATGATGCGGACCTATTCAGCATCTATAGCATGCTGAGCAACATTCTTGGGCCTGCAGCAGGTACAGTTTTTGCTTTGGCACTGCTTTTTAGTGGACAAAGTGCTGGCGTGGTGTGCACGCTCGCTGGTCAAATGGTCTCAGAGGGTTTTGTCTCTTGGACTGTGAGGCCTTGGCTGCGTCGTGTTGTTACCCGCCTGCTCGCCATTGCCCCCTGCTTGGTAATGTCGATCATGGTTGGGCGCCAGGGCATAGCTGCCGTGTTGAACGGCTCTCAAGTTGTGCTGTCTCTCCTTTTACCTTTTGTCACGGCGCCGCTGATTTACTTTACTGCATCCAAACATATCATGCGCGTTCCCATTGTGGCTGAGGAATTCGACACAAACGAGGACGTCGCTGGGAACGGTGTCGAGCCGGAAGAGAATGATCATGTACGGCATTCTAGTCGCAATGAATCCTATCTTCAGATGGGTTCCGAGTCCGGAGTTCTTTACAAAGATCTTAGCTCGTCTTTGACAATGAAGATTCTGGGCGTATCGATATTTGTGCTCGTCTCTTCCCTAAATCTGTTTCTGCTCATCTCGATGGCTCTGGGCGTCAAGGATGCCGAGCTCTAGAGCGCTTGTGCATTCAACGTAGGTGCCTGTCGCATCCCTACAAACTTGCCGTACAGTCTACTAGATTGTCGGCCTCTTGTCACGATGCAGGAATGAAAAGTGTGCATGCATCGCGCTATTTATACTGAAAAGCTATTGCCTTTTCTTTGTAACGATTCATAACTAATTTCTGTAGGAAATTGCAGATTTAAAGTACAAAAACAAAAGATTTTGTCGTTATTTTCGGTAGGAGTATAATGTTCATCTCCTAATTCCGCGCGGTCTTCCAGGCCCAGGCGGCCTGTAACCCAGTCCGCTATCCAACCCTTGCAGGCGCTGGGGTTGTGGTGGGTGTGGGGGATACGGCGCATGAAGAGCGGGATCAGTAGCAGCCGGCAGTGATCCCGCGTAGTTGCGCATAAGCACGGGTAGTCTTGTGTCGACTCGCAGGCCAATACTATCGGGTTTGGCACCATCGACTAGCCTTGCCAGAATGTTCTGCGTTTTCAAAGCGATATGACGCTCGCTGTCACCAACCTCGAGCTCAACACCTGGCGTCGACAGCCGCTGCTTCTGTAGATATTGTAGCTCCAGTAGTAGTCGAGACACAAGCTCAAGTTCCGTTCCTTTCGTGGCAGCTTCAAGCTCATCGTCATCCACAAAGTTATACGGTGTCCAGTGTAGCAACGCATCGATATCAACATCGGTCACTTCCACGACCTCATTATCTTCCTCGGTATTCTCATTGACGCTTTGAAGTTCAAGCGGTACCTCCGTGGAATCAGAGTTCTCAGCTTTTGGAAGCTGTCCGATTTGCTCTGATAGTTTACGAGCCGGCTCCTGAGCATTGACCAGGCCATGCGGAGGCAAAGGCTCTGTGACTGACCTATTAGTCTCCCCGGCAGACGGCGGAGCAAGGGAGCTGAAAGAAAACCTTGGGCGTGGCTTCTCACTTGCGTTTTCCAACCATACATTAGCCGCATCTTGCTCACCGATGACGGCACCTGTCGAGTCCACTGTGGGAGCAAATGTGGAATAGCCATCTTGGCCTGTGATCCACACCGGTGCCAACGTATTATGGCCATTTGGATGCACGAAACGGCCTAGTAAGTCTGTTGGCGGGTAATTAGGCTGTGGAAAGCGAGGGTTGAGTGGCGAAACGAACCCCAATGTAGATTCTGGAGCACGCGCGATGTGCGGTAATAGCCGAGCCGTATGGACGCTCCCCGCCGCAGAGGTCTGTCTTGGGTCAACAGCAGACTTGTTAGAGGCGCTCATGAATAGCGGGCCGTTTGCAGCAGTCACCCAGAACGTTTCACCGTTCCATTCCTGGACCTCAGTGCGTATGGCTTGGAAGCCCTGGCTCACGCGGAAAAAGTACTCATCACCATCAGTGAAGTCAGGATCCATGGTTTCCCTGCTTAGCATTAGCCCCAGACGGTGGGCCTCACGCACAAACAAGTCGACAGCGAACTTGAAGAGATTTGAAACGGTACTGTACTCTTCAGAATCCTGGGACATACCGGATAAAATCCGGCCGAAGGCCAGCTTCAGATCATGGAAGAGTAATGTGGGACCTTCTAATCGGTGTGATGGCCCTGACTCCTCGCGCCGCTGCAGATCGTAGGCACTCGCGTCGAGCTTTTGGGAGATACTGGTGGTGGCCTCGCTACTGACCAAGTCGGCGACCTGAACGCTAGCGCTAGGCTCCGGTAGCAGCGCAGAATCCAAGAGGTGTATTCCCTCCGGCACACTGCGTAAGACGGCTGCAAACTCGCGATAAAAGCTGTCTAGGCGCGTCATCGGCCTGAACACCAGATCTGTAAGAAGCTGATTATGTGAGCCGCCACTTCTACAGCTCTCGCGATATCTGCTTGTTTGTTGGGACTGACTCGGATATGTGTCTTTCGTGCTGTACAGTATATGATTTATTCTTTTTTGTTTTTAAATTGAATTGCGGGCCTAACTAGTAAATAACGAGCAGCATGCAAAAGTCTATTTAGCAAAAAGAAGCGAACACAGTTGCCGTCTAGTAGTAGTAAATCTCGTCCGCAGTGCGGCCACGGACCCACTTGGGCTCGGAGCCCTTCTGGTAGATGTCGGCGAACAGCACCTCGGGCTTGGCCTCGGGCTCAGGAGCGGCCTCAGCCTTCTTTACCTGCTCATTAATGAAAGTGCGAGCCTCCTTCTCGATCTGCTTAAGCTCATCCTCGGACGCGACGCCAAGCTCGATGATGCGCGTCTTGAGGCCGTTGATCGTGTCGTGGCGAGAGCGCATCTGCTGAATCTCCTCACGCGTACGGTACGTCGTGCCTGGGTCAGACATCGAGTGGCCACCGTAGCGGTAAGTCTCGTACTCAACGACCATGGGGCCGTTGCCGCTCGTGCACCAGTCACGAGCGAACTTAGAGCCGTTGTATACAGCAAGGACATCCATGGCATTGATCTTGATACCGGGGATGAACTGGCCACGCTTGTAGTAGTCGGTCAGTGCGGACGAGCGGCTAGCCGACGTACCCATGCCGTACTTGTTGTTCTCACAAGCAAAGATGACGGGAACGTTCCACAGCTTGGCCATGTTGTAACTCTCGAAGACCTGGCCCTGGTTTGCAGCACCGTCACCATAGAGCGCGTAGCACACGTTCTTGCTGTTGTCCTTCAGCATATGGGCGAATCCAAGTCCGAGGCCAAGCGGAACCTGAGCACCTACAATGCCGTTTCCACCGAAGAAGTTCGGCGTGTACATGTGCATAGAGCCACCTTTGCCCTTAGAGACACCAGTGGTACGGCCCATGAGCTCGGCAAGAATCGACTCTGGAGAGGCACCACGCGTGTACTCGAAACCGTGGCAGCGGTACGAGGTGATGACGGTGTCCTCCTTGGTAGAGGCCTCCTCAATGCCAATAGCGACCGCCTCTTGGCCGATGGAGAGATGGCAGAAGCCATGAATCTTCTGGGCCTTATACAATTGGTCGGCAGCCATCTCCATGCGGCGCACAATCGTCATCTGCTTGAACATCTCAACAAGACGCGTCTTTGAGATATGCACATCCAGCTCTGGGGCAGTCTCGAGGTTATACGTCTCGAAGCTCCACTCAGGCAGGGTGATCTTGATGTCATCCTCAGACGCACCAGGCTTGTCGCTCGGAACCGCCGTAGCTCCGAACGAGTCAGTCGACACGTTACGGGCCAGGCCAAGGCGGCTACTGCGCACTGCGGTACGGACAAGCGCGGAGCGGAGGTTCAGCATTCCGTTTTGTCTGCTAAGTTTTCAAGTGAATGGTTGATTCGTCGCTGTTAATGTCAGCACGATGCTGGGCGGTTGGGGACGACGTCATGTGATACGCGCCGTTGGAGCCTTAGAATAACAATTCGCTTCATGCCAGTGAGTTGGTGCCCTACGACTGACGGATAAGATAGGCATGGAGTGGTGCTAGTATATCTGGGTTACCTCTGGGAAGATAAAAGCCTAAGGTTGACGGTTGGAAGACTCACTTATAAAGTTATCTGCTCGCATAGTGTTAAATTGATAAACCCCAAAAGAATCGTTCAAACTTAAGCGAAGAAGATAGAACTAAAGCCCAGAATTCCCAATTTATCAATGACCAGGATCCATTTACTGCTGGTAGCTTTTCGCATTAGTGAGCTCTGAATGCGAGGCACCGGGAACTTTTTCGCGCACCGTGATACAGTCTCGCGCAGGTAACCAGACCTGCTAATTAGCGGCGATTTTCTCTGGCTAGACGGTGCACGCAGTGTTCCACGAATGTCACTTGTGGCAACGAATCTTGTTCACCAGCAGCTGTGGCTAGGTGTCACAACCTTTGAGCGAGATGGGTACTCATTCTGCAAAGGAACGCCGCCTAAAAAGTTACACCCTGATGATGAGGAGCCGCTACAGCAGGAAATAATTTTGGAAACAAGAACGGCAGCAAAATGGACCGTAGCTCAATGGGCTCACATTTTCGAGCTCGTCGCTCCTGCTCAACGCATAGTTATGGCAATGATTACCGACGATTCTACAGTGGTTTACTACATTATTTACAAAGGATTGCAGGTACCCCGTAAGAACTAGATGTCAAGCTAGATATGCGCCAACATAGCTGGACGCCACATTCCATAGCGAGTACGCCTTGTCTGTGGGAACAGGTACGATACGCGATGCCTGGTAGTTTAATGCGATTCCGCGGTCGCGCAGAGCGGCCAACTTTGGATCGTGTAAAACATGCTCCAGCGGTTTTTTAGGGAGTCTCGTGAGCGTCCAAAGAACCAAGTTCGCGGCAAGGAGCAGCCGCGCTGGCGAGTTTTCGGGTGTACTTTCAAGCAGCGGCAGCACAGTCTTGAGTATCTGATCTGCCTGCGAAATGCGCTGTATTGTCTCACGGGGTATCTCCCTGGCCGCCTCTTTAGCCTCTGCCTGCTCTATTATTTGTGCGTGAAGTTTTGAAATACCCTCTTTTGTTCCTGCCGACGTTTTATCACGATTCTGTCCCCGCCTTGGAGGCTGGATCGCAACCGCTTCATTATAAAGAGACAGTGCTGCATTGTACTGCATGGGAAACGGTATTTGGCTACTCACCTCTGGCCTGGTCAACGTCTCGTAGTTTTCTTTTATAACAAAGAGCGACCATTGCGTCAAAACTGCAAGCCTCTGCAGATGCGCCATTAGTGCTACTTCGTTGCCACTCAGTGGGCCTACCAGAAAACTAGCTATCTCAGGAAGCCCCGAAATCGGATCGCCATTATGTATTAAAACAGGCAGACGTTTGGTTGGCGAAAGGTGTACATTGCTGCTCGGAATGACATCGACGTCTTTGCCACTCAATGTGGCGACCCAGACAGCAGCTAGACAGTTCGCGTCGAGCGTCGGTGCACCAGATATGGGACAAAATACATGCAGCTCCATCGCAGATGACATTGTCTTTAGTCTAAAGCACGATTGAGAATATTAGGCGCACCTTCTTAACGATCAACTAACAAAAGTCGACTTACGTTATCACACTCTCTATCAAGACTGATATTGTAGCACTAACTAGTTACTAGCTGGCAAGAAAATATGTACCAAATTGAAAAAAAAGTAAATGCTTGTGTCTTTAATAGTTAATAATTAATATGAACCAGAACTTGCCTGCAGAACTTCGATTCTTGGAAAAGATTGATATTACAGAACAGTTGGTCGTGCACATTCAATTCAAGCAGGATCGCCAAAGTATGACATCCCAATCTGGGGCAATTTACCATTGTTTTGAGAACCTTGGCCAGTGAAGAACTTTCTTCTTTGCACAGCTTCCTCTACTTCTGCCTTCCAGGTTATATCATACCCGTCTTTCTCGATCGCATTTTTAGCCGTACCCCATGAGTACCGCACAAGAGGACCCCAACCAAATAGCTTGTCTAAGTTCTGCTGGAGCCACTTGGCAGTTGCCGGATCAGCAGGGTATCCAGATCCGCAGCCCTCGCCGAGCTGTTCCTCGAGGCTAAGGTCTCGAGTCACTTTCGCGCAAATAGATGCGAGGCTTACAATCGGATACAGCGAGTCGGCCTTCTTTGTCACGACAATTTTCGCTATCCCGGGGAACCGCGCCGCAAGTTTTGCCTGGTACTTATCTGCCGGCCCTACAGTATCCACGTAGACTTCAGCGATCTTGACGTCAGCATCAAGAACACGCTGAATTAGTTCCATTGTGGTATCGTGTGCTTGATCGTTGAGGTTGTACGGCATGTCCGGTCGCAACATGCCATCACCAATATCGGCCGCGGTCATCACAGTGGTTGCCCACCCAACATGATCGCGCTTCGGCAGTTGCTGCACGTCCTTGAAAAGCTCCATTCTCACATCCGCACGCAGTACCTTTGAATCGTTGTAGCCGTGCTTTGCAAGCTCATCTTGATAAGACAGCGGGCAATACGCAACTGCATATACCATGGGCCCTAGTACTGGACCCCTCCCTGCTTCGTCTACGCCGAGAATAACAGGCTCATTACCTGCAGCTTCCGGAAGATGATGATATGTGAATGTTTTCGTGAGGTCTGTTTCGGGAAGCGACGGCGGCCTGAACGTTTCACTCATATCAACAAAACTATGATTTACAGGCCAGATCCGTACCCTAATATCGACGCGTCGCTTAATGAGCGTGACGCGCTTGTGAATGCCTAGCTTCTAAGCTCCAGTCTTAATATTCAGTTAGCATCATCTGTGAAACAGATGACCTATTAAAAAGCAAATACAATTACCGCTTTTATTCCTGTATGACAACATTCTGTCTGTTGTGCAATACAAAGAATAACAACCTGGTCTCAAGCAGCAAATCAGTAAAGTCAGTCTTTGCAAAGTTGCAAGCGCTCACTATGATGATTTGTATCATAAGAATCTACCATTGTGTGTGTAATGCATTCTATGTACTTTCCGGGCAACTCAATACGCAGTGGGAAAAAAATAAATACAGGGTTTTTACAATCTTTGTACCTGAGTAAGATCGCCAAAGCTTAGCGTATCGCCAATGCGCTCGCTTCTAGTAATTAACATCACTAATCGGTCAACACCAAGTCCCCATCCGCCAGTGGGCGGCAGTCCCCACTCCAATGCATCAACATAATTGCGGTCAGGCACCTCCGCATTTTGTTCTTTGAGCTTCCGCAACTGATCGACAGGATCATTCTCTTCTTCGTAGGCATTCACATACTCACGCTTGTCAATGAGCAACTCAAATCGGCGCGACACCGTGATGTCACCTACTTGCATCTCTTTTGCGAGCGGTGCCATCACGCTTGGATGATTGATAATAAATGTTGGAGCGCTACACTGCGATTCCAAAAAGTGTCCACAAAGTCGGTCCAAGAGCTTGCCCAAGTCATCTTCAGGTTTGAATGCAATACTATGCTCTTCGCATAGGGTGCGCAGGAATGTTGAGTTGAGCGACAACTTCCGACCAATACACTTCTCTATCTCTGGAATGAAATCGAGAACCTTCCAGTTGGACTCATTAACAAGATCTGTACAATTTTGTGCGAATTCTGGAAACTCTTCCGTGACCTTGGAAGCAGTATGTCTCAATAAAGCTTGAGTCATGTTGATTAAGTCGTCTAGAGCGGCAAACGTCATATAAAATTCGCATGTAGTGAACTCAGGGTTATGCGTTGCATCGATGCCCTCATTACGATACGAGTTTCCAATCTCATACACGCGATCAAATCCTCCAATGATCAGCCTCTTTAGCCACAATTCAGGCGCAACACGTAAATAGAGGTCACCACCACCTTCAAGTCTAGTTTGGAAAAATTTCGCAGCCGCCCCACCGAAATTGGGAGACAAATGCGGTGTATTAACCTGCAGGAAGCCATTTTCGCGCAAGAAACCACTAATATGCCGTATAACAGCCTCACGCACTTCGAGAATACGCCTTGTTTCGGGAAACGCTTTCAACTCAGCGACACGGTTGTGCTTTCGAATCACCTTGCTAGCGCTCGAGTCAGGGAGCGGATGTAAGCTAGGGGCTAGAAGCTGAATACCTATAGATGACAGCAGCGAGAGCTCGCCTGCCTTGGTTCGCCACGGCCTGCCGACGGCCCCAATCGCGTCGCCACGCCGAAGTACTGCATGTATTTGCTGCTCGCTATCCGATAATGGATCCGCGAGTTTTTTGGCATTCATGACCACCTGTATTTGACTCCCACCTTCTTCAAGATCCACAAACATTAGCCCTTTACTAGCTTGACGCAGTCCGCTAATTCTGCCCCGCACTTCGAACTCTGGAGTGTCAGGTGTTGGTGTATGTTCCAGTGTTTTGTATTTTTCGACTAGGTGTGGCACTCGCGCAATGGGTAAACCTTGTCTGCGAGACTTTAAAAGAGGATATTGAGTTTCACGACTAATGTTTCTCAGTAAGTCATTTCTTTCCTCAAATGACACGGTGAGTCGTTTTGTACCCGTTGAGTAACAACGACCGCGCAGAGCGATTCTTGTCAGCCACATGGCTGGTAAGCACTGAAAACTAGTGGTTACAGTATACTATACAATATCTCTATGATACGGCACATCACTTATGCGGGTGACTAAGACATATTTGAAGCCAGTGCGTATGTTCGATCCAGTGTTAACCAGGACTCAACCAGACGAAAGTTAGTTTGCATAGCTTATATTGACTGAGTTTCTCCTATAAATGTGTGAAAAACGCTATTTAAAGGCTGTAACGCCGAGCTGAAACAAGTACATATGAGTGCGACACGTAGTCGAGTGACTTTTTGCCGGAAGAATGAGCTTTACAATGTTTCCAAGTGTTTATACTAGTAAGTAGTCGTAGTGCTCAATGCGTGCAAAACACATACGGATTCGTGGAGGTCAGAAGCCTCGAGTGTCAGACGGGGTATGGGTACCTTTATCAAGATAAGGCCACACTTTTCGGAGGTCATCTGTCTTCTTGCATTGAAAGCATACTATTCAAAACTAGGGACTAGCGAGTCGATATAGCGCCTCCATAACTATCGACGTTTCCCGGCTTCACAAATATGACTATGGTTTAGTGGCGCCCGTGACCCAGTCCTGTGGTGGAACCGGGCAAGGGTCTATTTGTTTACAACCCACTTTCAGCGGAGGTTTGCCTCTAACAAAAACGTTGAGAATCACAGCAATGACTGAGCTAAGCACGGTGCAAGAGCGTCTTGCTACTTTTAAAAGCGCTAGTGTCGCTGGAAAAGTTGTGAAGTGGCCGCACCGTCGTCTCTCGATGATTGGTATGGCAAGGGCATTTTTCCGCTATACGCCGAAGCCAGGCGCTAAAGACTGCGTAGCATGCGTTTGCTGTGGAGAACACTTTAACGACTGGACTGCATTTCAAGGTAGACCTATATATCGACACGCGGAAAGCGGCGATAACTGCGTGATTGCACGGTTGGTGCGTATACTCATTGGCTTAGAGAGAGATATGACCTGCCCGTTGAAACACGTCGAGGAAGCTTTCAAGGCCACTTTCGAGGATGCTTCGCTTGTCCTTTCAGAAACTGTAGTGAATCAATTGATTTCTCAAGGTTTCATCTACTTGCCAGAAGCACGTGGGAATCAAGAGACAGTGGGGTGCATTGAATGCAATTGCTTCCCACAAAAAGCTTCCAGAGGTCCTAAACACGGCAGTAAATGCCACATTCCCTCCCTTCTAGCAGCTCTGCATGTAGCCACGACTAAGGGCGTTGACGTCCAGTGTGGAAGTTCCTCAACGCGTCCTGGCGAGAACATGAGCGAGGATATATCATCAGAGGATCATCAAAATCTCTCGAGTATAAATAATACTGTTAGCACGACTGATCGGGCGAAGATGAAGCACGGCGAAGATGCAACGAGGCAAAGTCGCGCAAACACGGCTTTACATACTACGTCTGGAGATGGAAAATTGCGATTGAACAATGATACGCGCAATGGAGATTTCCAAAACTCGGGCACACTTAGGCAAGCCACTGAGTCTCACGCTTTGGAGAACATACCATATAGAGATAACAAGAAACGGGTACTCACTGTCCACGAGGAAGACTGCCACATTTCTCAAAATCCGAACCAAAACGGCCGCGAAAGCCCAAAAAACTCGACAATGTGCGCAGAAGAACTCGCAGTGGAACAATGCAACCGACTCTTCAGTCAACTTAAGCTAGGTGGCGAGATTCGACGCCTCCAGCTCGAGAAGGAGGCGCTCAAGCAGTCATTCACACCCGAAGCACTGATGAACCACATGGAAGTGCTAGCTATGGCAATGCTTGAGGAAGCGCACGCAAAGCGGATTCAGCTAGTCCAACAGGAGACAGAGCGAGTGGTCACAAATTTGCTTGGGAGCGACTAGCAGACTAATTATTTAGCCCCTGAAGGTTATATTTAGTAGGCGGCAATCAACTGGAACTAGCTAGTCTTAGATCACATCATCATGATCGCCGAAGCGGCATATGCATGGATACAGAAACTCGCGCACGTTAAATTGAGTCAGCCAACCGCCCCGATTAATGTAGGTGCTGATTCTCAGGGGTTGTTTACGGGAGCGCCCCTCGCTAAACGGGCGATAACCATATAGGCAGTATTAAGGGTAGGGTTACCAGATCCGCAGTACTCGAAGCTATCAGATCGCAGTAAGGCACCCACAGAGGCATTGTAGACACCAACTTCGGTGATGCTTATTTCGCGAATAGGCTCACCCCCGAGCAATGTGTCACTGTCATCGGGAAACTCTCAGGACCCGTCCGTGGGTGATCGAGGGGCGTCGCTGAGCCATCTGTGGTGGGTCCTCGAAGGAGAGATCGCAGGTGTGGCAGAGAACAATGCGTTCGTCGAGTCGCTTGAGTGTGGCATTCTTGACATCTCTGAGCGTGATTGGATGCCCTCGATACTATATATTCGCGGCGATGGAGCCTTGGAACTGCACCTTCGCAACATCAATGAGCCATTTGCGATTCTGAAACTACGCGAGAGCACTATGGTGGGACGGGTGGGCAAATCCATTGTGCAGCTTTCGAACTCTACCCAAACCTTCCTGATATCCTGTGAAGCGGCCGACTTTGGCCGCCTCTGTGCTACCCTGCACGCATGGACACGGTTGCGTGCAGCAGGCCTGCCTGCAAAACTTTGGAGTCCACCGCTGACATCGTTGAGCGATCCTGAAGGGGAGATACTGAAATGTGAAATAGAGGCACATTTTACAGCGTGCAAGCCAGAAATGATGCGATGGGCGCCATTTCTCGCGCGTTTAAAACGCTCAGGTGAATTCGAGCTTTTCAATCGCAATGATGAGCGAATTTTTACTCTACAGACAAAAACGATCCCTGACTTCAGCGTGCGACACGTCGATCCCTCGCTTGTAGGCTCTGAACTGGTCATATTAATTCTTCCTGACATGGGTGGGCCAGAATCTGTTTACATACGTTTCTCCGAGCTGAGCGACTTCGAGGATTGGTTCACAACCCTCAAAGCATTGTCTCAGCATTCTATAGCGACTCCACTAAGTCGCGATCCTCAGCGTAGCGTCAGGTTCTACAGAAATCTATTCATTGGCATCTCCGGCTGCCAGGTAACTTCTGATTTCGGCGACTCGTTAAAGGACACATATGTTGACATATGTTTGAATCACTGGATATCATCACGTACATGCGTGAGCCCAGAGTTGAAATCAGCTACTTGGGGACAGTGGTTTCAATTTTCAGATCCCGAGCCAACCAACGCGCGGGCGCGTTCTACGAGCAAGGCAATTACTTCGGCACCTTTAGAACTCAAATTGCGGCGCCTGAAATCTGAAGTTGCTAGTGAACACGACCCAGTACTTGGAACCCTGGTAATAACAGAGTATGATACCACAGAAACATTTCGACGCCACTCTATTACCCCTGGACTGGAAATATCCGTGAGCGCAGTGGAAACATATGTTCCTGTTATGGATGCTTCACATTATGCAGAAATGCAAAAATTCGTGGAGAATCTAGACCTGAGGCTCCCCTCTCGGTTAGTATCTGGCTGCCCTGGCTCAGCGCCTAAGATTTGCAACCTCTTCACAGATATCTATCGAGCCCAGGGGCGACAAACAGAGTGGATTCTCACACTCATAGACGAAGAAGTCCCCAAAATTGATCCCAATTCTGCCACGGTTTTTAGAGGCACATCACCACTATCGCGTGCGCTCGAGGCGCATCTACAGCAAGAAGGTTCAGCTGTACTGCAACGAACTGTGGGCCGTTTTATCAGGAAACTTTTAGCTGGAGGTAGCACCAGCCTTGAGCTTGATCCCGCACGCATAGAGAATCCTGAAGATTTGGAACGAAATCAAATAGCAATCGGTCATTACCTGAGCTATCTGTGGTCACTCATACAAGCAGAAGGTGTGCCGCCAACTTTCACGGTAATATTCAGTCACTTGAGAAAAAAACTCATGGAGACACAGGCTTCGCCCGAAGTTGACATTACCAAACAAGTGAACCGCATTTTATCGGCCTTCGTGTTTCTACGATTTTACTCACCAGCGCTGCTGAACCCACAGCATTTTGGACTAACTGACCGCATACTTGAGCCTCGTCAACGGAGAACCACAATATTAATTGCTAAGTTACTCCAGGGATTCGCTAATGGCGTGAAGTTCGGCACTAAAGAGAATTGGCTCATTCCTATGAACAGTTTCATCGATAATCATGAAGCTGAGCTTTTAAGGTGGTATGCAACTATCTCACAAGAAGGCAGCATAACGCCGTCCACGACTCGCAGCGCTTTTGCACACAAACGTACTGAGTCAGAGGTCTCACCCTCTGGGGACCGGGTGCCAAAGGAGTTACCTTTTGAGCCTTTTATGAAAAACCAACTGTCGAACCCAAGCCTGGTAGATGAAGGAGCTTCATATGCTACACTGGCCGAGTCTGTTGCAGAGCTTTCAGACTCTGGTGACAGAATCAAAGAGACTCTGGGTGCTGACGCGGTTGTACAAGAGTTTTTCGCGGCTTGCAGGAAGGTGATGTCGACTCAACGCAAACTCTTGGAAGAATTGCGTGAACCAGATACAATTGAAACAAGCAAGGGCAGATTTACAGCCGATTTGGCATTTAATAAGAAGACAATGCTCTTTGGAACCAATTCTGAGCTACTCGAGCCAGGCTCTGGAGCGACGCCCTCAACCTCTACAATTCGCACAAGCCCAAGCATGAGCTCTAAGCTTGGGTGGTTCACGAAAGACAGCAAATCTAGCAGCGAACCCAACGTTGAACCCGGTCTCAAGCCAGCGAAGCGAAAGTGGACCAACGTCCTGCGTCGTAGGAATACATAATTTCTATATTAATTAGCTGGTTCATCAGATCAGGGGCGTAATACTTATGTTGGATGGTGCTTTTACACGGGATAATTCTATATATGTTTTGTGACGGCGCACGGATTAAATGCGCTATTTACGCTCCCTTTACGCGTGTGCTGGCGGGCGCTTCGACGCTACCCTGCTATGTGGGTTTTGATTACATACTCCGCGCCTGTAACCCCACCATCCCAAGAGGTATAACAAGTACGTAGTCACCAAAGCCACTGTGATATCGTGAAGTTGAAGCCCATCTTTAAGAAAATGGTGCTGAAGCGAAAGGTGAACATTATAATCACGGGAACACCAGGGACAGGCAAGTCGAGCCATGCACAACTCCTGAGCGAGCAGGTCCCTGACTTGACAGTAGTAGACGTGAAGAAGGTTGCTAAGGAGAACAATTGTATTGTGGGCTACGATGAAGAGCGCAAGAGCCAGATCGTCGACGAGGAACGTGTAGTTGATGCGCTTGAGAATGCCCTTGATGTTGGTGGCCAAATTATTGACTGGCACGTCTGCGATGTGTTCCCTGAGTCGCAGATTGATCTTGTAATTGTTCTGCGTACCGAAACTTCAACTCTATATGATCGGTTGAAGGCTCGTGAGTATGATGAGAAGAAAATTTCGGAGAATATCGACGCTGAGATTATGGAGATTATTTTGAACGATGCGCGCGAGCAGTTTGACGAGGAGATGATTGTTCAACTGGACTCAAACAAGATCGACGATGTCCAGAACAATGTTGATCGTATTGCTGAGTGGTACGAGAACTGGAAGGATGAGCATCCGAATGGTGTGCCAAATGTCGAGCTTCCGCCCATTGACAGCTCAGACAGCTCAGACGATGAGCGAGCCCTTCCTTCAAAGTCATCTGCGAGCAACTAAGCTGTGACGGTGTCTTGATATGTCTATGCAGATGCGGTATCGAAGAGTTCGCACAGTGCCGGTATTCGTGCGCCACAGCGCTTCTGTCTGCTAGCAACTCCAATTTAATATTATACCTCAAATTCAACACTTTTTACTAACTCCGTTTGCTGCTCGTTTGATGATGGCTGCAACAACAATCACCACTTAGATCCATAATATATATTAGGAGCCTTGTGAATTTAGAGTATTGTCATGCTTGCCGGTGATATGGCATGATATTGTATTGAGTTTCGGATTTACTTCTGAAGATCAATGAGCTTTTTGTAACATTTGGAAGCCTGTACCGATATGCGCCGCCCAACACCACTGAATAATCACCACTGGACAAAAGAGCATTTGCTATGTGCAACAGTGAGTGTGGGTTGGAGCACCTTCAAATCTACTGTAATGTGATGTGGTCGAGACTAGAATTCCGTTGTAACGGGTCGCGTAAGATCTCGCATGAGATAAGTTTGACGCGAAATGCGGCGCTCTGTGGGTAAGGGTATATGCACCCACACTGCACCATCGCGACATCACCGCCGCCACAACCACAGTTCTAGCTTTAGAACCATCCATTCACAGCCACATCCAACGCATATCAGGTTAAGTATCTTTTGAGCCTGTTTTTCAGAGCACCGTATGGAGCAAGAGTTTCAATTATACAAGACGAAGGTACCGCCAAGTGATGGAAAATCCTCACCGAGTTCTACAAGTGAACTAAGGTCAGAAATATCAGAAATCGTGGAATCTCCTTATTTCCTCCTCGCAGGGCTAGCTGTATCAAACAATCGATACGAGGCGACGACTCGTTTACTGCCATTCGACTCAGATGTGTCTACGACCCCAGCATCATATCGTACTCTTATTTCGCAAGGAGACGTTGGAATTCAACGTGACGATGAAGACACTATGCAGTGGTTGCAGAGCATGTCGTATCCTCCAATCAATGTTTCGTCCACACGCTCTATACCTCAACCAGTCGTCCTCTCAAGCGATACGCTACCTGAAAAGAGCGTGTTTCGCCCAGGGTATCCGCGAAATTTTACAATCGTATCTCCATCATTCCCAAGTGAGGATTTCGAAAACCCAGTGCAACGCTATACTGAAAGTCGCGATCCTGGCTCCGAAGATATGAGAAATGCGCGAAGTGCTAGTTCCGCCGGCTCTCTTTCATTGCAAGACGCTTCATTCATAAAAGAATGTGAGACCTCACCTTTAAAGTCTTTGCATTTTTCTCAAGACTGTAATATGAGACACAATGGACGAGCACCAAGCCCTGCCCGCGTCGAGCGTATCTTACTTCAGGACGAGCTACATCTAACGAAGGGTCGTGAAGTTCAACCGTCAATCAATCAAACAGACACAGACGTGACTGTGACTTCTTTAACGGCATTAAAACCCCCAGGAATGATCGAACGTAAAAGCCAGCTCCCAAACAAGTGCACAAGTTCTACGCCCAAAGCAGCCAAGATTGATCGCTCAGACTCTAGAAATTCGAGAAACACCCGGAGAAGCACCCGGAGGACCAACAGGCAAGTTCAGCAGGCTTTGCATAGGCAAGATCCACCACGAGGCTCAAAACGCGTTGACTTGAAATATCCGAAGCCAAAGCCAAAGCCAGTCACAATTGAGATTGCTAACCCCGAATCCCTCAAAGACAAGAAAAGAGACTGTCCCGCTAATGTTTCTTTGCAAAAAACGCCTCCAAAAACTGTTCTCACACCGCGCACTCAAAGATCCCTTAAAAGGAGGAAGAAAAAATTCAGTGCTGAACTTGGATCCTCTGTAGTACATATCCTGGAAGCGCAAGGCAAAACTGGGCGGGTAAGAAAAGGCAGGATATCGACAGGCTGTTGGACTTGTAGGTTGAGGCGCAAGAAATGTGATGGACGGAGGCCCACATGTTTAGCTTGTGAAAACCTGAACACTAGATGTGATGGCTATTCTGAAACTCGCCCTAGCTTTATAACGGATTGCGAAGCAAGTGCGCAACGTAGAGCACAGATCAAGAGCGATTCCAAAGCTGCACTCAGACATAGGGAAAAGGTCACGGCCGCCTGCTTGGAAGATGATCGAGCATGACGTTAGGCACCCAAAAATATTTTAGTATGTATGGCTACGAGCTTGGTGAGCGAAAGTCTAGTCAACGGTACTATCCTAGCAGCTAGTCTAGTTGAGTCGAAGTTCTCAAACAAAAGCGTGCTTCAAAAGACTTGCTCTGGGTCGAGAGTTGCATGTGCTACAATTCCTACCGCTTGAGGTGCGACATACAGATGGGTTTGCTCAAACTTAAGATTGAGTATATAGTATTTTTTGTGCAGGTGTATTCTAGAAGAGTTTCTATTTTGATAGGATCAATAATTGAGGATTCGAACCAAAGCGACAAATAAAGCTGGCGAGGGGCGTGTATTACCCCTTTCCCCTACGCGTAACTCTATATATAACTCTATATATAGCACACACAACAAGTAAAGCACAACGCTGGATGTACTAGTAGTGCACACAGGTCAGGCAACTAGAAGAGAATAAGAAATTGGAAGCTGAAAGCTGAAAGTAGAAAGAAATCGTATCTATATGAACGTATTTTATTTTCTAAGTGTGCTACTACATACATGAGCTCAGACGTCAATCAAAAAGATAGCCTTGCCTCTTTGACAACAACAGTTTTTACTTTCTTTCTCATGATCACAGAGACTTGACATCACGAGGAACAATTGAGCCATTTCCTGGAAGGAGCGAGTCACCCGACAAATAAGTATCGACAGAGCGGGCGCACTGGCGACCCTCTTGGATTCCCCAGACAATAAGTGACTGACCACGACGGCAGTCGCCAGCAGCGAACACGTTCTCCTCGGCATGATAATCATTAGCACTAGCCTTGATATTGCCACGTCCATCGCGCTGAATGCCAGTGAGATTATCGGCCTCAGGTCCAACAAAGCCCATACTCAGAAGCACAATGTCCGCCTTGAAGAACTCTTCAGATTGAGGGATCTCACTCATCTGCCAGGCACCAGAATCACTCTGTCTCCACTCAACACGAACTGTCTTGATCCCAGTCACATTGCCCTCAGCATCGCCAACGAACTCCTTCGACATGATGCAATACTCCCGCGGATCTTTGCCATAGTGAGCTGCGACCTCCGCGTGACCGTAGTCCACGCGGAAAATACGCGGCCACTGGGGCCAAGGATTATCACGCGAGCGCTCAGCCGGAGGCTTTGGCAACAGCTCGAAATTGGTGACAGATGCAGCACCATGGCGCACGGAAGTGCCCAGACAGTCATTACCGGTATCACCTCCACCAATTACCACGACGTGCTTGCCTTCAATGTACTTGCGCACTTCAGGCAGCTCCTCATCAAGCAGAGACTTCGTATTCCACTTCAGTAGCTCCATTGCAAACTTGATATTGTTCAATGAGCGTCCAGGAATTCGAAGATCCCGCGGAATGGTAGAGCCAACCGACAAAACGACTGCATCGTTATCAGCCTTTAGCTCGTCCAGCATAACATCCTCGCCAACCGTGGTGTTGTTGATAAAAGTAATTCCACTCTCATTGAGCAAATCAATGCGGCGCTGAACGATACGCTTGTCTAATTTCATGTTCGGGATACCATACATGAGCAAGCCTCCAAATCGATCACTGCGCTCATAAACAGTCACTGAGTGACCAGCGCGATTCAGCTGATCGGCACAAGCAAGACCAGAGGGTCCAGAACCAATGACGGCGACAGATTTTCCGGTGCGGGCCGCAACGTTCACTGGTTTGATCCAGCCTTGTTCGAATCCATAGTCAATGATTGCGCACTCAATGCTCTTGATTCCAACGGGATCCTCATTGATACCTAGAACGCAAGCACCCTCACATGGAGCAGGGCACACTCGGCCAGTGAATTCGGGAAAGTTGTTGGTCATGAGAAGGCGCTGCAACGCATCATACCATCGGTCCTTGAACACAAGTTCATTCCATTTTGGAATAATGTTCGAGATGGGGCATCCTGTGTCGCTTTGACAGAAAGGGACACCACAATCCATGCATCGAGCCGTTTGAAACGCCAACTCAGACTTCGACAAGCGAGATGACAACTCTGCCCAATCACTTGTTCGTGTCTTCACACTCCTATACTCCTCCTTCCGACGGTTATACTTCATGAACCCACGCATTTTATCGAGTTTCGGTTTCGATGACATTTTGGAGAGATCTAGGATGGCATCCTCAACATCATCCACCTTAGGCTCCGCTTTGTGTTTGTGCCCCTTCTTCAGTGCGGGTTCAGGATGCTCGAGCAGCTGATCCTTCAATGCCAAGTTACTCTTAGACATTCGCAGAGCCTCACCATTGGTTGCATCAGCACTGGGGTCCTCTTTATAAGGACGCATGTACTCTCCCATTTCGCGTCTATGAGCAGCTGCCTTCTTACGCTCCTCTTCTTCGAGCACCTTCTTATAATCGTGCGGCAGAACCTTCACAAATAAAGGAAGAATGCGATTGAAGTCGCTAAGAATGCGGTTTGCTAAGGGTGAACCCGTGTAATGCCGGTGGTCTTCGATTAGGCCGCGAACAAAAGCAATCTCTGCGGGCTCCAGTAATTGGCAGAGTTCAACCTGGGCTGTATTTACGTTCTGTGAAAACTCTTGCGCAATGTCAAGAACATAGGCAATACCACCAGACATGCCGGCCGCGAAATTACGTCCCGTGGCACCTAGCACCACGACCCTTCCGCCAGTCATATATTCACAACCATGGTCTCCTACACCCTCAACGACAGCAGTGGCACCTGAGTTACGCACAGCAAAACGCTCGGCAGCAATGCCGCGGAAGAAGCAGGACCCAGAGGTGGCACCATAAAGACAGGTGTTTCCTATGATGATGTTTTCTTCGCTGTTAAACGGGGACTGATGGGGAGGGTACACGATTAGGCGGCCTCCACTCAATCCCTTACCAACATAATCATTAGCGTCGCCCTCAAGCTCGAGTGTCACACCAGGGGCCAAGAAGGCACCAAAACTCTGGCCAGCACTGCCCACGACGTCGACATGAATTGTATCGTCCGGGAGGCCTTGCTCTCCAAATCGCTTGCTAATGCGATAAGACAACGTAGACCCCATTGCACGGTCGGTATTGAGGATCTCACACTGTATCTGAACAGGAAGACCCCGCTCTAGAGTCACCTCTGATTCGTCGATCAATTTGTTGTCGAGACGGACGTGAAGGCGATGGTCTTGCTTGCGTACGCGTCGCGTGGGTACGCCCGGGCGTAAAGTATGTGCTGGCGTGAGCAGGGGACTGAGATCAATATTTGCAGTCTTAGCTGTGCGTAACGAATCATTGACCCGGAGCTTCTCAGCACGGCCAACCATTTCGTCAATACTGCGGAAGCCGAGGCGTGCCATAATGCCTCTGAGCTCTTGTGCAACGTAGAAGAAGAAGTTGATGACGTGCTCGGGAGTCCCTTCAAACTTCTTTCGCAGTTCAGGGTCTTGTGTGGCTATACCAACAGGGCACGTATTTAGGTGGCACTTGCGCATCATGATGCAGCCCATGGCTATCAGTGGAGTGGTGGCAAACCCCCACTCCTCAGCACCTAGCAGACAAGCAATGGCCACATCGCGACCGGTACGCAGCTGGCCGTCAGTCTGTACAGTGACACGTCCGCGAAGATCATTCAGTACCAGTGTCTGATGGGTTTCGGCAAGGCCAAGCTCCCAAGGAAGACCCGCATACTTGATGCCCGTGAGGCGCGAAGCACCAGTACCACCATCATGGCCACTAATCAAAATATGATCTGCCTTTGCTTTCGCTACCCCGGAGGCAATAATTCCAACACCAACCTCGGAAACGAGCTTCACACTAACACGAGCGCGCGGATTCGAGCATTTTAGATCATAAATGAGCTGTTTCAAATCCTCGATCGAATAAATGTCGTGGTGCGGAGGTGGGGAAATAAGGCCTACGTTACGAGTTGAATGACGTGTGCGAGCAATAGAAGCACTAACCTTGTGACCAGGCAGCTCGCCACCCTCACCAGGCTTCGCGCCTTGCGCCATCTTGATCTGCAGCTCGTCCGCATCACTAAGATAAAGTGACGTCACACCGAATCGGCCAGAAGCAACTTGCTTGATTGCAGATCGCATGGTATCGCCAGTCTCAGCATTCACAACAGAGCGCTCGGCGTCTTCACCACCTTCTCCCGTATTCGACTTACCACCAAGGCGATTCATCGCCACTGCAAGGGTAGAATGTGATTCCATAGAGATAGATCCATAAGACATAGCACCCGTAACGAAACGACGTACAATCTCAGTCCATGGCTCTACCTGCTCAATGGGGATTTCCGTAGAGTTCTCGAAATCAAAGTCTAGCAAGCCACGAAGCGTACAGTCACGCACTGCCTCGTGTTCTTTAGCCGCGTAGGCTTCATATGCGCGCTCATTCTTGTTGCGCACGGCGTCCTGAAGCTGTGCAATAGCTGCCGGAGCATTTATGTGTGGTTCGCCACCATCTCGCCAGTGGTATTCGCCTGACTCCTGAAGGGTGTTTGGCACGACCCCATAACGCGATGGATAAGCTCGTGAATGCAGAACAAGTGTATCTTGAGCAAGCAAATCGAATCCAACACCGCGAATACGCGAGGCTGTTCCTGTGAAACACCGGTCTACAACACTGTTATCAATGCCAAGAATTTCAAAAATCTGTGCACTCTTATACGATGCCAGTGTGGAGATGCCCATTTTGGACATCACCTTCAGGATTCCCTCGTCAACGGAGTGTTTGTAATTGTCGATAATGCGAGTTATCGGAAGATTACCTGTCAGGAGACCCTCATCATTCATCTTAACCAAAGTCTCAAGTGCCAGATAAGGGCAAATGGCATCTACACCATATCCCAGGAGCACACAAATGTGATGAACCTCACGAGCTTCTGCCGTCTCTACTATCAAAGCAACTCGAGAGCGCTCCTTTTGACGCACTAGATAGTGATGAACAGCGGCTGCTGCAACGAGCGTGGAAACCGAGGCCCGCTCCTCAGAGCAAGCACGGTCGGTCAAAATCAGCACTTTGTTGTGCTGTGCAACAGCTGCAAGGGCCTCTTGACACACTCGGTCAAGCGCCGCCGTATACCCAGCTACGCCATCGCGGGGATCGAAAGTGATGTCGATTTCACCAATGGTCCAGCTTGGGTAGAAGGTAGGTAGCGTACGAATGGCGTTCAGCTCCTCGATCGAAAGTACCGGACTCTTTAGATGGAACCTGTTGCATTGCGAAGGGCCCATTTCAAGCACATTGCCTTGCGGTCCAATATAGCACTCGAGTGACATAACAATGGATTCACGAATCGGATCGATAGGCGGATTCGTGACTTGAGCGAAGAGCTGTCGGAAATACTCGTAAATGAGCTTCGGCTGCGGGGTGAGACAAGCGAGTCCCGTATCATTCCCCATTGAGCCTAGGGGCTCCTTACCATCCTGCGCCATGGGAGCAAGTACAGTAGAGACTTGCTCGAACGTATATCCAAATGCTTTGAGCCTCGGGTCGGCTTGAACACTGGTAGACTTGTCAATCTGAGCTTGCAAATTCAGGCCCTTGCGGTTTGCGCGGGTCATGAGGTCCGCCATGGAGATGAGGTTGGCGCTCAACCAAGATTTGAAATCAAAACGCTCGCTCACCTTGGCTTTGAGCTCTCTGTCGTCTACGATTTTGCCTTGTTGTGTATCGACCAGCAACATTCGGCCAGGCCTCAAACGGCCCTTCTGTACAATCGACTCTGGGTCAAGTGGCAAAACACCAACCTCGGAAGCACAGATCATGCGATGGTCAGCCGTAACGTAGTAACGGCAAGGGCGAAGCCCGTTGCGGTCAAGATTGGCACCACAGTAGCGTCCATCCGCAAAAGTGAAAAGAGCCGGACCGTCCCACGGTTCCATGAGGCACGAAGCCCATTCGTAGAAGGCTCGTTTCTTAGGATCCATTTCGGCATTGTTCTGCCATGCCTCGGGTACCATGAGCATGATTGCCTCCGGAAGGGAGAGCACACCGTTGATAACGAGCAGTTCAAGAACATTGTCGAAAGCGGCAGAATCTGAACCACCTTCCTCGATGATAGGGTAGAGTAGATCGAGTTCATCGCCAAACTCAGCACTTTTCATGACACCTTCGCGCGCGCGCATCCAATTTTTGTTGCCTCGCAGAGTATTAATTTCACCGTTATGAGCAGCCCAGCGTAGCGGCTGAGCGCGATCCCAGCTAGGGAATGTGTTAGTGGAGAACCTTGAGTGAACAAGAGCGAAATGGCCCTCGTAGTCCACATTAACGAGGTCATAATAATACCGATAAACCTGAATAGGAGCAAGCTGTCCCTTGTAAACAATATTTTTGTTGGTCAACGAGCAAATGTAAAACCAATTTTGAATTCCAATGGCATGAGTAGCCTGTTTGCGTAAAACATACAGCTGTCGCGCAAACAACTTGCCATACTTTGTTTCGAATTCATCCTTTGGGCAGTCTAAAGCCGCATCCAAAACAACAGCAGGCTGCAGAATGAGGGGTTCACGGCTCAGAGCGGCAGGGCCCAAAATTGACGAGTCCCGGGGCACCTCGCGCCACCCAATAACGCGCATCCCCAAACTTTTGGCGATGCGCTCGAAAGTCGCCTTGGAGTTTTCAGCGACCTCGGTATTTTTACTAAAAAAGACATTGCCAACGGCATACTGCCCTTGCTCCGGCAGTGTCACGCCAAGCAGCCCGAACTCTTTACGCATAAATTTGTGCGGGATAGACGTCATGACACCCGCGCCATCACCGTCACGCGCATCGCTGCCCACTGCGCCTCGGTGCGTCATGTTGCACAGGAGAAAGCGAGCATCACTGACAATCTTGTGAGAGTATTCGCCCTTGATGTGGCAAGAAAATCCGACACCACAAGCATCCTTCTCGTATTCAGGGTCGTAAAGCCCCTGTTTCACGGGCAGCGCCCCGGCCCAAGCAGGATTCGCCTCGCCCTCGACATAGTCGTAAGGAACCCAGGAATCTTCGCAGTCCGACATGCAACTGTTTCTAGGCGAAAGAGGGTGTTAGAGTTCGATCGAATTGGCAACGCGCTGGATTTAAGCGGCCCCTCACTCGCCCTTATGACTGCTGACTAGGGTTGGCGGTATCCGATTTTTCCCAAGATCAGTACCCGCGCCCTTATCGGTAGTGGTAGTCAGCCAACCACAGCGTGGACAAAAGTAAGCGAGGGCTTACGCCAAGCGGCACTTCTTTTTTCGTAGGAATGCTGCAAGTCGTCAAAGTAGATAAAATAGGGGTTTAGCCTCTGCGAGCAAGTGAGTTCAACTAATACACCATTTTTAAAGACACAGCCCTCTTCTCATACGGCGGATCACAGGTTTTAGTTTCTCGCCACGGATCTGTCGGTTCTGATAACCCCGGAAATCCAGCAGACCCTTCTCTTCCCCATGTGCTAATCTGTCGCCTACCCTACACGAATGCCCCTCGGTGGGTGAAGGTAGCGCGCATTCCAAGCGGCATATCGGAACCCTAAAAACGTGGGAGCAAATGACTCAACCAGGCGGCTCGGCTCAGATCGTGCGGACTTGATACCCTGCGCCCCTGCCGAATCCTCAGGATGTTGAAAATAAACAAGTACTCTTTCTTTCGTTCATAGATTGGGCAAATACCTTTTGAGCAGCGTAGTTTTAAATATCAATGTGCTACCATTTTAAACGCTCACACATGCCAAGGCTTCAGTCTAGAACATCGTTTCAGCCCCCTGCGTTTCGAGGCTGGTGCTGAAGAACCCATACGTACTATTATTACATCGGCCCGCTAAAACTGAGCCGTGCTCAAGAACGCCTCTAATCTTGAAGTAAGCCTTGTTTTAAAAATGCAACGAGGTCCCTATGTCTATCTAACATTTATGCATCCTCTTCATCAAACTCATCGGCGTCGCCCAGATTATCAGCGCCCTGGTCATCATCTTCGTCTTCGTCGTCATCATCGTTAGCAACAATGATACGCTCCTCCTTGTATGCGGCCTGAGCATCTGTGCCAAGGAATGCCTGGCGCACAGTCCGGTTGGAGAACGAGTCCCAGATCTTGAGCTTTCCTTCACTGCCTGCAACAGACACAAGGCTGCGCGTCTCCTGGTCAGCACTGAACCCGACAGAAAAGACCTTTCCAACGTCGAGGTCACGCGAAAGCACCATTGAGGGCCTGTCATTTGCTAGGTTCCAAAGTTTAACTGTCTTGTCAGTTGAAGCCGTAAGCAAACAGTTGTCGATATATGGGCTCAGACTGAAGGAGGTTACTTCAGTGTCATGCGCCTGCAACGTCCAGATAGGCTTCTCAGCAATTCGCGCATCGAATTTGTAGATTTGCCCTCCGTCGGTGCCGACGTAGAAGCACGTACCATCTTTGTCCCATTGTACGTTCTCGACATCACCAGTATTGACCTTGAATGAGCGGCTGTCCTTCGTGACATTAGCAGATCGCATATCTGCAACGCGAGCATAGCCATCATAGCCTCCGCTCAAGAGCACCGTAGCCTCGACCGGGTTCCAGGCAACACTGCTAACCTTGTTTTTGTGATAGTTAGTGAGCGAACGCGCAGCTTTCTCGAAAGACCCGTTATCACCAAGGTCCCAAAGTTTTACCGTTGTGTCTGCAGATCCGCTGGCCAGCAAGTTCACATGGTTGGGATTGCTTGATAATGACAAGACCGCATCTACGTGGTACTCATCATTGGCCTTCTTCATCTTCCGCTTCTTTTTGCCAGTACCACGGCTAACAGGGTCGGTGTTACCACCAGCCTTGCCAAGAATGGCATGAGGGAACACAGCGTCCACGAGGTCAAGATCCCAGAGTTCGATCTCCGGCTCAAACGTGCCAATGGCAACAAAATTGCCCCGCTGGGCATCTGTTCCGGGCACTATTGGTACCCACTCCAAACACAATGGGAACGAGGGCAGCATCATGTCGTGGTGCACATACAGACTGCCCTCGCTGTCGTCGTATACGTGGACTTCAAGCATCGACACATCGTCCTCAGTCTTGGCTGCCAGCAGCATATTGTCAGTTTTATAAATACGAAGCTCGTTTTGCTCCTCATCCTCCTCTTCCGCCGATGGCTTTGTGAGGTACTCATCCTCTTCATCGGGGCCGTAGTATGCTAGGCCCTGCACTCCGGCTATTGTATTTTGCTCTTCCTCAGCCACATCATTATCATAATCACTCATGTGGTACTCAGCAAGCTCGTCATCGTCATCATCCGACTGAGCCTTCGTCTGCGACGGGGGGTTTGCCTGCGAGCCCTTGGCTTCGGCGAGATCGGTTTGAGCGTCTTCCAATTCCATTTTCGCAAGCTCGGAAATACGCGCCATCTCCGATTCATCAAGGTCAGCCTTGCGGGGCATTTCTGCCGCCGCTCCTCGAGGAATCCATCGCGTAGCCGAGATCATGCTGGCTGTGCACAAGAATTATGAATGGAGCCGAGCACTTGCCAGTTTTTTTCTGAAATGTATTATTTAATTATTTTCAGGGCGAGGGCACGTTCGCTCTGAATTGCCCATGCGCGTGCGCTAGTATTGAGGCAAGTGAAGATGGAGCAGGGTGCTGGCGGATGAGACAGAGTGAAGTCTTTATTGGGGAGTGCGGCTCGAAATTGATTTTTTTTTTTTAATTAAGATAATTAAGATCTCCGGGTAGCTCAACGCGGGGCTCTTATGTACCTACGGTATCATGCTGCAGCCTCATACTCACGAGCTCTCTCTGTACGGGATACGCCCACGTCAGTTGCATCGCCAGACCAGACAAAGCCAAGTACTATGTCGACGGAATCTGGGGCGCCTGCGGGGAATGAACCAGCAGCGAACCAGAAGCTGCTGGAGCTGATGGCCAAGCTGATGGCTGAAAATCAGAAGAAGGCCGCTGAAAGCAAAGCCATGGAGGCGGCAAAGGCGGATCCGCGCAGCTCGCATAAGCCTATTGAGGAGTACAAATTCTGGAAGACGCAGCCTGTAGAAAAGTTCGAGCGCGAACCAGTAAAGCAGGGTCCGCTGGAGGTTAAAACAGTGGACGATGTTCCGCGAGAGGCGCAGAAACTCCCGGAGGGATTCGAGTGGTGCACGGTAGATCTCACGAATGAAGATCAGGTACAAGAGCTGTACGACCTGCTCTACGCAAACTATATCGAAGATGACGATGAGCAGTTCCGATTCAAATATTCTAGCGCATTCCTTAAATGGGCCATGACACCGCCGGGCTGGAAACGCGAATTCAGCGCCGGGATTCGTGCCACCGAGTCGAAGAAGCTGCTTGCCTTTATCAATGGTATTCCTGCCGATTTAGTTGTGCGGGGCACTGAGATTCCTGCTGTGGAGATAAATTTCTTGTGTGTTCACAAAAAGCTGAGGTCGAAGCGCTTAGCACCCGTGCTCATTCGCGAAATAACGCGGCGCGTGAATCTTACGGGAGTCTGGCAGGCACTGTTCACGGCTGGTACTGTCATTCCCACGCCGGTGGCCACCGCGCGTTATTACCATCGCGTGATCAACTGGACAAAGCTGTACGATGTCGGCTTTGCTTACCTTCCTGAAAACAGCACGCCAGCGCAGCAAGTTGCTCGCACAGCAATCGCCTCCAGCATCAATGTGCCGGGATTCAGACCTATGGAGAAAAAGGATGTGCCTCACGTAGCCGATCTCCTCTCGAGCTATCTGAGGAAGTTCGATCTGTATCAGAAATTCTCAGCGAAAGATGTTGAGCACTACTTCCTGCCACCAGCAGACACGGATCATCTTTACTCTTATGTCGTGGAGACCAGCGGTCAGATCACAGACTTCATTTCATTCTATGGCTTGGAGAGCTCGGTTCTGGGAAGCGCGAAACACGATTCGATCAGGGTTGCATACTCGTATTACTATGCTACGGTCCTCACGGGAGAGAATGATCTTGGGCCGCGTCTTGAGCAACTTTTCAAGGCAGTGCTCATAGAGGCCAAACAGCATGGCTACGATGTACTAAATGCGCTCACCGTCCTCGATAACCCCTTGATTCTCGATTCTCTGAAATTCAGCATGGGCGATGGATTTTTGAACTACAATCTTTTCAACTGGCTGACCCCGCCTATCTCGGGCGGCCTTGGCAACGACAAGAACACGGTCAAGCCCGGCGGTATGGGAGTAGTACTGCTTTAACTCCTAGAGTTGTCTGATACTGTGCAGAAGTAATACCTTAAAAGTACATACTAAGAAAACTCCTATATTGTCGACGCGCTTCTCCGTCGTGCTAGCTCTTTATTGACAAGCTGCTTCGTCGCGGTACTAAACGCGTCTCAGTAATCAGTATTGCCCTAGCCGCCATCTCTAAGAGCTCGTGGAATCTCTAAGAGCTCGAGGAAGGCAGAGTGATGTTTCTATGAGTGACGGCGATGTCCTAAAGCAAACTAGACAATTGTTTGCTACTCTGGCACAGGTACAGGCTCTGCAGCGCCAAGCAGATGAGACCCACGATCCAAGCTTGTTGTTTCGTGCTCTAGCGTTACTAGACAAGCACGCATACGATGCGCGCTGGCGCAACGAAATAGTGGCAAAGTGTGAGGCAAATTCCCAGGATTCGCATCACAATTTGCGAGCACAGTTAAACCACGATACGGACACATCGCTTCACGTCCGCGTAGAAAGAGCTCGCGAATCTGGCGAGCCACTGCTCCTGGGGAATGAGTATGTTCGCCAAGGCCTATATCGTGACGCTCTGATGGCCTATAATGCCTCCGAGCACAGGCTAGAGTGCGTATCAAATTTGAATATTTTGCAAGGTAACTGGGCCATGGTGCATGTCAACTTAGGCAAAGCTGGCACGCTTGAAACACTGAGCAACGTGCTCCTTCTTAATCTGGCTTTCGCATATTGGTCTGTCGGCCACTTTCGTGACGCGCTGGCCGTAGCGCTTCGGCTAGATCCAGAAAACGAGATATTCTCAGCGTGGCTCTCCGCACGCGAGATTCTCAGCATGCTGCTGGTTAGTGCTCTGATCTCGCTCGATAGAAACACACTCAAGTTCTTTGCCCGGGCGGATCCGGTCCTTCATACTCTGAATAAGGAACAGCAGTCGAAACTTGTAGAAGCCGCGCTGCAAGTTGATTTTGATTTCTTTTGGTCAGAGCTAGCGCGGCTTCAAGTCCCAGGGGTCAGTGACGTCGTACCTGCAAGCGAACAGCCTCGAAATCTCATCAGAGACCGCATTGAAAAGGACTGGCTATTTGTTCATAACAAACTATTGCTGTCAACGGTGCTTAGCAAGTTCCAGGCGGGTCGGGCGTCTGAATACATTGTTGTGGACTTGCTTGAAGATCTAAGACGGTGGGAAGCACCCTATCGCATCAACACTGTGCGCGGTACGGTCGAACTCTATGAGCCCGTCGTCGAAAACGCACCAGTTGCTGAAGAGCTAGCACGATGGTATAAAAGAGACGCGTTGGTTCTTTGCCATGCAAAGACCAGAGCCGACGACTATTACATGACACACTGATAGTATGCATCATTATACTATTTAATAATATGATGCGGTCTAAGCCGCAAGTTTCTTTTCGCTTTCGCGAGCGTAGTCCTCAACGAGGTATGCGTTGAAAAGCTCTCTGAGATTCACTGCAGCAGCGCCAGCGCGGTCTAGTAGTGCCCGGAGATCGTCGCGAGATACCGCGTTATTTGATGTAACAAGCAGGCTGACAAGCTTACGGGTAGAAACTGAGTACGCAGCTACGATCTGCTTCAGATCAGAGATGCTCGGGTCAATTTCTGCGTCTGTGTAAAACTTAGTCTCTAATTGACTCACGGAGACAGCCGTGGCCATGTCGTACAGAGCAATGCCCGCATTGACCAGTGCCATCACCGCAGAGTTCACAGCGGCAGCAATGAGTGGTGCGCCACGCTTCCCACTAAGAGCCGCTAGTGTTATGACTATTCGCGACTTCGGGTATTCGTCCAGTATGATAATAGGAATGACGCTCGAGCGCACAAAATCTGCGAGACTGCGTTCAAGGTTTTCGCGATCCTGCAGACCAGAAAAGCTACCAACGTGGACGTTCACGGTAACATCGGCCTTGACGTTGAAGTCACCGCGCAGCTGTTGTGGCCCGTGCACACTTGCGTGGAATTTTATGTCGCCTACCTCGAGGTACGCAGAGCCTGACGCATGCGCAGCGATGCCTTGGCTGAGGAAAACCGGCCGCAAGCCGTCATTAGGTTCTTCTGACGTGGCCTGGGTGTGAGTTTTAGGAACTGTAAACCTCTGTAGATCTGAAGGCCCTACGTTCCGCCGGCGGTCCGTTAGCCCGCTCATTGAAAACACTTGAAAAGATGAACGTAAATTGTAAGGCGTGGTGGGTAAGGAAGTGCCAGAGGACATCTGGGGTCCCTCGAGGTGAAGCATTGTGAGAAAACCCAGACGAGTATATTTGTCGAACGGGCCGTGAATGTCGAAGTTATCATGATATTAATACTTTTTTTGCAGCCCGTCGTAAACTATGGTAACAGCAGACATAGTGCATGACTACGTAAAGCCGGATAGACACCCAGGCATCAAGGTTAACTGTTTGAAGACTATTAGAGCCCGAAAACTTGCAAAAAGCACTCGTGCTCCTCGTTAGGCTCAGAATCGCCTCCACAACCACCCGGCTACTGATCGCAAAGTACGCACCGTCGTCTCAAGCCATCGTGGCTCGGAGTCGCGAAAGTTAGGTTACTACATATCCCCACGCCCAATGCGGAAAGATCAAAAGGACCGTGTTGCTGCATGATGTAGCTGAGATGTACGCAGATGCTGCTGCTGCTGTACAGTATCGACGTGCCGCGGTATGGAGACGGTGATGCGGGCCCGATAGAGCACGCGCATAGATCAGGTAAAACCAACCAATTAGCAGAATTACATATCGTAAATATCATAGGAGAGTGTGCAGTGCTTATAGGCTAATAAAACGTCCAGACGAAGGCTGTGTTTACCAAAACTTCCACTTCGGCTTCGGAGCGCCGGCGTCGGGATTAGCCAGGTGTCGTTCCACGTCGAAGTCCTCAACCTCGGCCACCGGAGGTGGCTTTTGTCTGTTAGCTCGGTTCTCGCGGCGAATGCGGCTTTGAACACCGTGGTCATCTGTCCACAGCTCGTACTTGGGCTCTGTCGGCGGCGGCGGCGGCGGAGTAATGGCCTCCATATTGATGAACCCCGTCTTTTTTATGGCATCTGTGTCCCGACCGCCCAAGCGGACAGAGTCGTGCACAATCTCGTGAGCTCGCGGCATTCTCAGAAGGAGTTAGGAGGGCAGATCCAGTCAGTCGTCGCTCTTATGGCTGCCCAAGCAAGCGCTGCCTGACCCAAAGCCACAAACCGCAACCCTTGAGCCCAACCCCCTTATCTGCAAAAGCACGTGAATGTTATGTGGTTTGAAATGCCCCAGCGCGGCGCGGCGCTTTGTGGGTTGTTGTTGCACCACGCCCTGAGGGTTGTTGGCCGCCCCAAGAGTACCCTTGGTTAGTCCCGGGAGAAATTCATCGCTATGCACGTATTATTGAAGAGTCTGCTGTCTGTTGTCTCTGGTTCTAGAGTATATACACCATATTGACTACATCTCCAATACGTTTCTTCCAGACCCAGAGGCTAGATACATTGGGAAGGCTAAACTGTAGCCTGTCTGTACTACTATTTGATGGTGACTATGGCGTCTGGTTTTAAGCACGGCAGTATCAGTAAGTGTTGGTCATTAAGGGCACAATGCGGGCAACTATCGCTGGGCGATTTTAGTGCACTGAACGTATGAGGGCGCGAACCGCGCCTTGAGTCTGACAAGCGCATCTGCGCAATCGGTCAGGTGAGAAATGGTAATTGCGGGTATCCCCGGGCCCCTACTACCCTAATAGGAAACAGTCTCTGGCGGGCAGTAGTTTGTCAATTGAGACATGTGGCTCAATCCGATTAACACCGCAGATCGTACATATACGTCCGCGCATGACTTTAAGACACGTTTACTCTAGCACATATACGGTATCTACTGTTCACTATGGTTACTCCATTTTTCTTGGCATCGCGCAAGGACCGTTTCTGGATTGTCCTCGGCATCGTCGCGTCTATTGCCGAAAGCGTCGGCGACCCTGTGGCAACCATCTTAGTAGGAAGGATCTTCAAGGAATTGCAGCGGATGATGGCTGGCCAGATTCTCCCCCACATGTTTCTTTCACACGTTCGCGTATACTCTATATGCCTCGTGGCAGTCGCAGGTTACACCCTAGTCATGAACTGGATTGGCTACATGATTTGGGTCAGTATCGGTTACCGCCAGGGCCATAGGGCAAGACAGAAATTATATCATGCCTTGGTGATGCGTTCGGCCGCTTGGTATGATTGTCGCACAGAAATCTCAGGATCAGCAGTAACTTACTTCAAGGACATTCAAGACCTAGAGATGGCAGCTGGAATCACGGCATATGAAATCATGGCCATGGCCGTTGGCTTCTGTATTGAGATAGGAGTAGCCTTCTACTTTTCCTGGGCCGTAACCCTGGTTTGTCTCGCGGGTATCCCCGTGCTTGTTCTTATTGGATCCATCCTCTCGCCGCGAATTACTCAAAGAGTGATCATTACGAAGTCGCTACTAGATCTAATAAGTGAGCGCCTCACTTGGGTCCTTGGTGCCGTTCAAACTGTTAAGATTTTTCAACGTGAGCGATATGAATGGGCCTACCTGCATCGCCACATCGTGAAGTATCAGAAAGCAACCATTGGTTACTGGATCATCTTCAAGCTACAAGAGGGCTTATGTCGCACCGTTGTGCTAATGATTTTTTTACAGGGTTTCTACTTTGGATCATTCATGGTACGGCATCACGGGCTTGACGCTGGCAATGTCGTGACTGTTTTCTTCTCATGTCTTGCAGCATCAGGACTTCTGCAACAGCTTGTCGGGCATCTCATTGAATGGAACAAGGGAAAGGCCTCTGCAGAGCGGCTTGTCAAAGTGTTGGAGTTCGAGAAGCCGGAAGAAAGACTGTACAACTCTATTGGGCTCATGCCAAGCAACGGGAGCACCACCGATGCGAGACTCGAAAGGCTTGGTTGGACCTTTGGCCAACCTGTACCTATGAAGGAACTTGATCGTGTAAAATCATCTTTCGGTGCTCCTTTGGATCGAGTTAATAGTCTTGATAGCGGCCTCAGCCTTGATTCAGTATCAAGCTACAACACTTTCAAAAAAGCCAGTAATAGCGTTGTAGGACACATAGCGCTGTCCGACGTTGTGTTCTCATATCCTGCTCGTCAGGAGATTGTTCTTGCAGGTCTTACAATGGAGTTCGCACCGGGTTCCCTTACGTTCATATTAGGTTCTTCCGGCTCCGGAAAGTCAACAATTGCCGCTCTTCTCTCCAAGCAATACCCATGGCAGGCAGGTGAGATCACCATAGATAGTCATGGAGTGGATCTCCTAAGTAAACAATGGATCGAGCGTAACGTGTATGTCGTTGAGCAGATGCCCAAGTTGTTTGACATTTCTCTCTATGACAATATCAGAATTGGCTCCCGCTCTCCACACCTTGTTACAGATCAGCAAGTAAAGGAGGCGTGTAAGATCTCATGTGCAGATTTCGTCTGGAGTTTGCCCAAGAAGCTACAAACTTCTGGCAATCATCCTCTCAGTGGCGGACAAATTCAACGCATCTCACTCTGTCGAGCGTTAGTAAATGATGCTCCGATCATGGTATTCGATGAAGCGACTAGTGCCTTGGATCCCGATTTACAACTGGAAGTCATGAAACGCCTCACTGTTCAAAGAGAGAACAAGACAACCATCATTATTACACATGATCATTCAATAATTCCTGAAGGTTTTCCGATATACATGATGAATGATGGCCTGGCAAAACGATTCAACTCTATTTCGACACTCACGCCTGTTCTAGAAAGTACGCCTTCGCTCTATTCGTCTGTTCAAGGCTACGGCTCGGATGTTCCGTTGCAGGCACGCGATGAATATCATTCTGCTCAAAGTAATGAAACCACAAGTGCTCACACGTTACGCCCACATACTTTGCAGAGTGATAAACGGGCGTTAAACACGAACACTGCTCTATTTGGTTCGATCCCGGATAAAGGCCTTTTTGCTCTTGGGTTGATCATAACAACCGTGCATGCAGTCATAAACCCAGTCTTTAGTTTCGTTTTCTCGAAGCTTATCATGGGAATTCTTGATCCTACAAAGTCTACTGTGATTCTCTGGGCTATGCTCGTCCTCACTTGTGCAATTCTCGACGGCATAGTGACGTTCTGTGCCGTGATACTCAACATTGTCGGAGAGAAATGGCTAACCTCCGTGCGAGAAACTTTGTATAACAACCTGCTCGAAACGAAGAATATGGAGCTTTTGCGTGATCAAGCTAGTGGCCTCTCAAAACTTCTCATGAGTGATGCTGAGAAGTGCGCAGAAATACTCACCCTATACTGGCCGGGGCTATTGAGTATGCTCGTCTTAGGCTTGGTGGGTATCATCTGGAGTATGGCAACAGGATGGAAGCTTACACTTGTCGGAATCGCTCTGATTCCTGTGTTTTTTGTCACTAATCAGTCCTACAAGTGGATTTCAACTCGCAGGACTGCTAAGCGCGAGTTTTTGCGAGCAGAAGTTGTGCGACTTCTGTCTGACCTGATGACCCCCAATGGTTTCCGGACGTTGAAACTACAGCATTTGGAACATTTTTTTCAGCAATTTTACGAGAAACGCGAATCAAAGCTGCATTCTCTTACATATAGAATGGTGTTCGAAATTGGCTTTGGTTACGGCACACTCAAAAGCTTCCCTTATGTTTTAGAGGCACTGGTATTATGGTATGGAATGCACCTAACTGCCCATGAGTATTATTCGCCTCAGACTACTATGACAGTTTTCTCGCTTATAATGTTCACCATTGTCACCATTGATCAACTCACTTCGAGTATTGGCAGCGTTGGAACGGGCTTCGAGGCAGCTGATCGATTGATGCAGGCGCTCTTCATGACCAAGGCTACAACCAAGCCAAAGATAAGTAGATGGCAACGACGATCTTTGGCACTTGGTGTGCAAGCTCTCGAATGGAACTCTGTCAGTTTTCATCGTGTTGAAGTGACAGGGCTCGATTCTCAGCGTATACTTAGGCCTTTTAGCGCTACATTCTGGAAAGCCGAGACAGTGGCTATTATCGGGCCGTCTGGAGCTGGTAAATCTACAATAGCTCGCTTGCTTCTGAAGCTTCAAAGGCCTTCAAGAGGTGAAATTGTGATTGACAAGCGTTGGGATCTCGAGTCCCTCAATGAATTCGAGGTTCGGCGTAATATTGCCATGGTCAGTCAAATGCCATTGGATTTCTTCGATGGGACGATAGAGGACAATTTGCTATATGCATTAGACGTCAATGACATCATTGGCCCTACGAAGATGGTGGATGTATGTAAGCTTTGTGGTGTGCACGAGTTCATCAGTGAACTGAAAGATGGCTACAACACGCGTATGCGCAATGGACTCTTGTCTGGTGGGCAAATGCAGCGCCTTGGGATAGCGCGCGCAGTTTTACGGATGCCCAAGATACTCATTCTGGATGAGTGCACATCTGCTCTGGATCAAGACAGCAAGCATGCCATCATGGATCTGATTCACACTCTTAGAAGCTCCTGTGATATGACCATTGTGATAATCACCCATGAGTTGGACGTACTCGCAATCGCGGACCGCAGCATCAAGCTTGTTATTAACTGACTATACTTTAACTACTCTAAATTATCGAATCTAAGAAAGTTAGTGAGCTATTTATTTGGAGTTCAAGTTGATATTGATGAAGGGCAAATCCTCAACATCCTCGCCTTCCTTGTCATCGGCGCAAATTTCCAATTGCAGTGAGCCCTCATCTGTGGAGACCGCTTTCTGAGACACAAGCTCAGCGGCCTTAGAAATTGACAAAGGAAGCCGTTCCTTCAATTTCGCCGCCGGGAAGAAGGACGCATACAGGAGTAAGCTTCCGCAGCTGATCATGGAAATTTCAAGCCCATAGTCTTCATCGAATTTGCGGATGAGCTCCTCCAACTTGATGTTGTCAAACGAGAAACGACCCCAAACTTTGTCAATAGTCTGATCCCCATTATAGACAATCTTGGTGCTTGGCATTGGCTCAGAGAAACCAAAGAATGGGAGCGCAAGATTCACGAATCCGTTTTTGTAGTCCTCAATCTTTTTCTCCTGGATAACCTTGATGGCCTCCAGAGTGGATAGACCGGTAACAAGGGCTGTTGTGGTCGCAATCGCGGGAATGATTTTTCCAGCAATGAATTTAGTACGAGATCTGTCGACCACTTCAATGCCGTAGTTCTCTGCGCGCAAGTTCGACGCAGCATTGATAAAATCAATATGAAAATTTGTGTCATCGTCCTTCTCGAACTCCGCCGGTTCCAAGCGGAAGCCGGCCAGAGTCGAAGGAGCAGGTAACTTCTCGGCAATCTTAGCGATTTCATCATTCTCATCTGTCTCTTCAAAATCGGGCTCTTCATCGCTTGCCTTAATTTTGATCGATGAAGAGGGCTCCCAAGGCTTTGGTTTGTATGTTGAGAGCTTTGACTCAAATACAGATAAGTCGCGGCTCCCCTTCAGCCCATAGTTGAATGCACGCAAGTTCGCCGCGGAGACAATGAACTCCACGATGTTTGAGTCCGCAGTTGAAAGGTCAAGTGGTTGCGGGCAACGCTTCGGAGGCTCCCAAAACGGGCTGCCAGATGATGTCGTTGCGTCTGGTGGGAAGTTGTACAGTAGCTGTCTGATGTCATGGTCATAGAAACGCTCAAAGATTTCGATGGCCCATTCAATACATTCGTCAAACGTTCGCGGGCGCTCAGCTACCAGATAGTTCTGTATCTGCTCCAACGCGGCCTTTTGGTTAGTTGACTGCTTCAGAGTTGCCTCGACGTAGTTAGGCTGAGACAAATAGGCGTTCACCGAGTTTGGGGCATCACTAAAAAGCTCATTGAATTGAGCCTTAGCCCAAGCAATCGTGTGATCGATCTTGGTCGGGAAGCTGCGAAGAGTGCAAAGCGGAATTCCCTGCTCAGGCGGGTCGGACGAAGAGGAGTAGCTTTCTGTAAGGTAAGGGACGACAATCTGCACATTGCCTTTGGTCCCCAACGTACCGGACTCGACTAGGGGCTTGCAGTAAAGTACGCAACGGCGGTCGACGTAAGTACGAGCCTCAACATTATCAAGGGCATTTGTCACAAGGTCCAGCTTTTGCCAGAACTCATCATTGAAAATGTGTTTTGTATCTGGACCAACCTTGTCCGTCATAATTGTGAAGTCACTGGCTTGATAGTCTGGGTTCATAGCAGCGACAGCTGCAGCAGCGGTCTCCGACTTCGGCTTACCAACGTCCTTAGGCCTGAATAAAAACTGGCGATTCAGATTCGAGCGCTCAATTTGATCATTGTCTGTTACAGTGATATGGCCATCAGGTCCAGTACCAACGCCAAGCATGGCCCAGTTCTTCAGCACTTCACAACCAATAGCACCTGCGCCTACCAAGAAAACCTTAAGGTTCGCGATCTTGTTCATAAGCTTGTGACCCCATACGGCATAATATGGATCGTACCTTGAGTTCTTAGGTTGCGCATCCTCCTCGGATACGCCGCCTTCAGGAATTGTCTCGAAAGCGTCGAAGTAAAGAGCCTGTTTTATGGGAGTGAACTTTCCGCTCACTGCCTTGAGGACCTCTTGGGCCGCAGTGCCACCAAGCACTGTATTGGCAGGAACAAGTTGTCCGCGTGCTTGATGGGCCAAAAGTTTCATGAGATCCTCGTCGACCTTCTCGGCCAGATCGGGGAACTGTTGCTGGACGTTCTTGGCGAGAAGCACCACCTCAGCAGCATCCTCGGAGTTCCAAGGCCGGGGAGTCGCACCCTGGTGTTTCAGTTTGAAAGCGAGCAGAGCGAGGAAACCAATGTGTAGTTGAGCTGGTCGGTCGAACTTGGCAAAATCCGTGACAAAGAACTCGGGACTACCGAGGGACTCGCCGAATGTCTTGAAATCAAGGGTAGCCGGTTCCTTGATCTGTTTCCACTCGCCTCCACGCACGAACTTTTCAGTAGAACGGGGCTTGCCGTCAAGACGCTCGCCCAACTCGAAAGAGAGTGGGCCCCGCACCTTGACGCGGTACTGTCCATTTAATGTGGCTGGCTGAACCTTATTCAGTTCGATAACCATGCCATCCTCCAGCAAGTGCCGGGCGCTCGATGGAGCAATGACCTCGCCGTTGTCCTCGATCTGGGCAACGACGCCTGTCACTGGTTCCTCGCCGTTGGTGTCGACAACAGTGAACCCGGGGCCGAAATCGTTAAAAATCACGCCAGCCAACCCGAATGTCTGAACCCACATGAAGTGGGCGCCAGCCTTACGTGCTGCGTTATTGAGCTCGATAAGGGACTCCACGGCACCATGCGGAGCCTCAAGAGAGTCCACGTCGGTGACAATGACCGCCTTGAACTGAGGCAAAAGCGATGCCAAAGGAGTGGCCGCGTCTGCTGCGGTGACTGGTGTGTAGAGGTTCAGCTCCGAAAGTTTGGAGACGCAAGCCTGTGCTCGCGGTACGCCAATGTCCGCTTCCGAGAGGTAAAACTGAGAAGCAAGGTCAGCCTTCTCGGTAGGTTTGGGATCCCATATGGTGATGGACTTCACGCCTGCCAGTGCGACATTCTTTGCGATCTCGACGCCGACGCCACCTAGGCCAACAATGAGCACGTTTGACGTGGCCATTTTTTCCATGGCTTCCTTACCGAGAACATAAAGCTGTCGCGAGTACAGCGACTCGTCAATGTTAGAGTCAACCTCCATTTTCGTCGACATTGCGGCACTAGGAATAGTGATACTTGTCAAAAAGGTTGTGTGCGGCGAGGATGGGCTTCAAGCGAGTGGTCTGAAGATTGCGAAGTAGGGGTAGGGTTTGAATGCGTGCAACGGGCGGACCTGGTTCAGCGCACCGCTCGCGGTCAAAATAGCAGTGAGGAAAGTTCAACTAGTTGACAAGAGGCTATTCTGAACGGTTTATTTGTGTTAGTTTGAGTCTTTATGTTCCGCCACTGCATGACGCTTGTATTGTAGAGACCGATGTGTTAGGTGACGTGTCGAGTCTTAAATGCCGCCAATGCATATGCCGCCAGCGATACATATACGCCGGCAAAAGTCTTATCCTAAAAGTCTAAGTAGTCTAAATACCTTATTAACGGGCCACACTAGTTTAATATTCCTCAGTCTCTTACAGGATAACCGAGCAAGCCCTGAAGACCACACAAAGTGTTGTAAGGCAATGCAGTACACATTTAAGCTGGTACTACTACTACGCGCCACACGCTCAGCATCCATAGCGTTTTACACACTACGGAAGTAGGTGCCACAAGCCCAGTTCATGGTGACTTATCCTTTCTAGTCAGACGTATCACATCGTTAGTAGAACGTGCTGGCCACGTTTTCAATGAAGGCTATCAACATATACAATTAAAAGAGCTGGGCTGTGGTCTATAATAGGCCCGTCCTACCGGTCCGCAGGCCGACGCTCCTTGGAATACGCCACCGGCGCCCTGCTAGGTCACCGGCTAAATCTATGTAAAATGCGGCAGCGCGGTTTACAGCTTGCCGCCATTCTGCATGAGCTTGAGGTTCATCTCCTGGAAGCGCTGGCCGACGCGCTCGCTGTGCTTCAGGAATTTCTCACTGCAGTTCATGACACAGGTCTGCTCCTTCGACGTGAGGCTCTGCGACGTGAAGTCGTTCACGCAGTCGGCGAAGCAACGCTCGACCAGCGACGAGTACAGGCGCATGAAGTCCTTCATCTGCTTGCGCTCGACGATCGACGCAAACTCCTGCTGCTCTCTCGGGTTCAACTGATCCATTGTGTGTCTCTTTGGTTACTGCGAGCGATAGGCGTAACTGAAAATTTCAGGCTCGCACCACCGGGAGTTACTTAATCGTCATGTGAACCTTTCTTGAAAAATGGCCGGGCCGAGCCGCGGCACGCAGCCAAACAGAAAAAGCGCCGCAATTGTTATTATCTGCCCAGTTTTTTATTTATTTATTCTGTCTGTCATATCTGCTAGTTTTGGGCAGTTTGTCTACGTGCGGGGCTGCTTGAGTGCATCGCTACGCTCTTCGCAATGATCGCGCACCGTAGTAATTTACCGCGGCACCTTACCCTCGAACCTTGACCTCTAAGTAGTTCCTGCAAACCACCGCGATAAACCGCCGCTTGTAGACGAAGCTATGTCGGCCGCGCCGACCCCTGCGTCTGGGCGAGGCCCGAGCCAGACAGAGTCGCTCATCGGCCTTCTGTCTGGCGGTGGCCGGGCGATCGCTTCGCAATTTCTCTCATTCTACATCCGCGTTCCTATCAAGCTGTTCCGCCCGGCGCGAGTAGACTACTCCGTAATGTTGCGGCACAGTGTCTTGGCTTCCGCCAAAACTCTCAATGGTCCTTACAATTTCTGGACACACTCTAACATAGCACTTCTTGCGCAGGCAATCCGCACCCAGGGATGGCGTTACATCCCTGATAAACTTATGCCCCCCATCATTGCCAACTCCGCTGTGGGAGCTGTGCTTTATACTGCATATTTGTCCTCATTGTCGATCATGCAGTACATGCAGGACAACCAATTTCCAACTTTCAAGCAAACGGCAGTATCAGGTGCAATAGCCGGTGCAGCGCAGGCACTTGTGGCCACACCATTCGACGCTTTGGCCATTCGCTTCGATGGAGATATACTCAAAGATAAAGATATCAGTTTGTGGCGCTATGGCTCGGAAACGCTATGGAAAATCGGACCCCGAGCGGCGTATGGTGGTATCATTCTCAATGTCTTCAAAGAAAGTACCAGCTTTGCCGCGTTCTTCTCCGTATACGAGACAATCAAGGGACCAGTTTATAGAAACCTGAGAGACTGGTGGCTCAAACCAGGCTATTTTCATCCTGAGGGGCGCCGCGAGTCCCGCGTGCTGTATCCGTCTTTTGTGCTTCTTGGCGGGTGCGCAGCTGCTGCCGTTGTCCAGTTCACATCATATCCGCTTTCCAAAATTCAGCGGGTTTTCACGCTTAGGCTCCAAGCAATTGATGCAGTACATCGATCTAAGGGTGGTCTTGTGAATCTCGTGGATCAAGGATGGCAATTCTACGCTCAGGCATATTCCAAGACTTTGAAGCAAGTCAAGCAACTAGTGACGAAGGAAGCTGATGGGAATTGGTTCCGCTGGCTCTATACGGGCTCCGTGCGCTATGCCGTGGCATCAATGCCGAGCACAAGTATCGGACTTCTTGTGTTCGAAATCCTTCGAATAAGACTAAGTGATGCTATGGATCCTCGTAGCGAATCACTAAGGAGCAGCAAAAATAAACCAGACAAAAGTGAACGCTTACAAAATGAGTAACTGATGTTTGCTTCTTGTCTCTCCACTTTTGAAACTCATAATCTGTGCATTTTAAGCGGCAAGTACCGCTTGATTCTTTCCGGCAAAAGTTGCCACATCTTCTTCATCCCGTAGGCGGTCTGAAATTATGAGAGATCGATCTGCGATGATACACTTTCGAGTGAGATGCCCTGCATCGGCCCTAAGTTTTATAGATCTCGGCTTGACTATAAAAGGCATCATAGGCGATCCTCCCGCTGTAACGGCTGTAACCTTAAACACCATATCTAGGTAATACTTCTGGTCCACAAATTTAAGTCTCTAGAAATTTAAGCCACTCACTTGAGTTCATGTCATTTTTCAGAGCCCTCCTCATCCCGCTTGTGGCCCTCGGATGTTTCATTGTGTACATCGTCTGAGCTGCTGCTGGGCTTGTCCTGTGCTTCAACAGTAGAATTCACCGCATCAGAAGCGACACTAGCTGTATCAGTGCCACGTTTGTCCGCGCCAGGTGATGAAGAGGTCGCATTTGATGAAGCTGTTGTTGTAAATGGCGACACCGAGTCGCTTGCGTTGCCACTACCCTCAGTCCTTTCCGATTGCTGCTTCTTCTCGTCGGCACTAGCATTGCTCGCTCCAGCACCTGGCTCACGCGTCGTGAGTGCCGCTATCTCAGGAAGAAATCCCTTAAGCTCCTTCTCGGTATTAGCCCAGAAGTAATCTGATCCCCTTGACGCAAGCTTCATAACAAGAATCACGTTTTTCAGCGTTTCTTCAACTGACTCTTGCAGCGCTGGTTGTCTTCGGCTGCTCAAAAGTCGGTCAAGCGCTCGCAGTATCGCAAACCAAGCCTTGTCGTCACTCTCATGTGAGTCCTTGTTCAGGGACACTGTGAGATGCAAGTAAACCTTGGCAACAAGTGCAGCCGCTTGTTGTCGCGTTGCATCCATGCCTTTCGGATCCCGTTTCCAGACTTCCGGTTTGAGTAGTAGCTCAAACACATGCGGGAGAAGCACTGTGTCAACGACTACAGACCAAGACACACGCTGGTCTTCCTGGAGTAGCTCACGTTGTAGAGAGCCAAGCGCGTTTTCCCGCGTTGCCGCATCGCGACTTCCACTCAGGTTCGCCAAAGTGGCTAGTATTTCGACATACTCAGTGTCGTGTCGGAACTGCCGTGCTAATTCTTCGAGTGCTGTGACGACATTACTGTTTTCATCATCAACATCTGCAGTACTCAAAAGTTTCAAAACATCTTTCAACGAATCAGACTGAACCTGAGAAGCGTTCTTTCTAACGTACGTCCACAACTCTGAGGATGGCGTCTTGACAAGGCTTAATGCATGCCACACTGGGGGTGATGGATCCATAGTGAGAACCACTTCACTTGTCTCAACATCAATTTCTTTCACATTCGCAAGGATTTGAGACGAAACCGACTCCGGTGCAACTTTCAGCGCTGTAGCATTAAGCCCAGCTGCAGCTGCTTGCTTTGCCGTCATTTCCCTAATCTCAGGTATGTCTCGGGCAGCGTAGCCTGCTAAAGTCAAAGCAAATTCCTTCGCGGGCAAATACTTTTCCTCATCAGACCGTGGTACGATGTCCAGAATACCTTCAGCAAAGTTACGTGCTGAGCTTGCCGCAAGATGCTGTACGATTCCATCAATGTTGCAAGCCTTTATACAATCTGAAGCCCCGAGAGCAGCATCTACGCTCTCGTCACTAGGCTCCGCGGGAGTGTCGGGCGAGCTCGTCAAGTAACTACTAAGAGCTGAAAAAATGCCAACAGGTTTGCCAGCTTTGCTCCTTTCAAATGTGTGCACAGGCTTCAGTGGTTTGATGTTGATAGCCTTGGTCGGTGTACCAAGGCCGTAGAGGTGCAGATTAACCAACGCCTTTGCAATCAGTCCATAAGCATTGCGACCTACCTCCTTAGCAGCTACACGAAGCATGCGGAAAAGAGTAATAGACGCCATCTGAGCTTTCAGGTCACCCCCAATCTGCGTGCTCAGGTCTGAGACAATTACGGAGATGTGGTCTTCAATACGAATTTCCACGTTCGTGTTCGGGAATGAGAGGTCACCGCTAGCAAGAGCCGATATCTGACTTAGACAAGCCACAATGTGATTCAATGCCTGCTGTGACTTGAACCGTGTGGCAAGTGCTGCTGCTTGGTGGAAGCCAGCGATTACGCGTCTGAATACCAGGTCGTCAGTAGCTGTAGCAAACACAAATGACAACGTCGAAACGATAGGCTTCCAGCACTTATCGAATACTGCCTTGATGACGTCGTGCGAAGAGCTACCCCGGAAATATTGATCAGAAGGAAGCTTCGCTAAGACTTCGCTACGCCAGCTTTGCTCAAATGTGTCATCTGTATCATGCTCCTCGGGCATCACGATCTCCTGAGCTCGGATAGCGTCAAATATTTCTTTCACATATTCGTCTGGCACGTCCAAACTTAATGAGCGCACCGTCTTCAAATATGCCTCGAAATCCATACGCCTCTTGACCATTGGGTTGTATTGATCAGTGTTCAGTAACAAGATAGCATACGCCAAAGAGAACGCCTCATCCCTAGACTTTTCTGTTTTATTTCCAGCAGCGATGTAGCGCCCAGAAAAGATCTCAAGTAAGTTCTCAATCTGGCCTGATTCGCCTGGTAAGCGAAACCTAGAAAGCCAAGTTCGCATGGCTTCATCGAGGCGCTGGCCTGCAAAATCGAAATCCTGCATGTAGTATTCAAGCACATTCTGGTTGTCCTTTTTACTCAAAAATTGGCCAAGCACTGTCTTGTTAACACGTTTCGAGGTGACCAGGAAGTGAGCGATGCTTTTCGGGCTGGTGTCAGGTATAAGCTTGTGAGCAACCATTGCCTCGATTCCTTTCTTTGTCGAATGGTTGAAAATCTCAGCAACCTGGGTTTCCAGCGACTTTCCGAAACGCTGGTTGAGCCTCTTTTCTACCTCCGAGTCTGTGTCTTTGTGTCGAGATGCCTCGACCCATGCACTCAACCCAGAAAGTACAGCCTCAAGACACAGTGGCGGTACGCTAGCAGTTGACCAAGTCGCCGAATCCGGGTAGGCATTTCGACAAAGGAAGCCTACTAGGTCCTCACAGAGGTCAGGAGATCCACGATCGCAATCATATGTCACAAATAGGTCTGCAAACAAGGAAGGCGAAGCTGAGGCAAGTGTTGCCAGCGCCTCAACCATGACCTCCCTGATTTCAGGACTCTTTTGTAAAGCTGCTGTGGGAATAGCTAAAGTGTCTGAGCCTGGCTCAAGAGGCGCAGATTTGACACTTTTGGCCCGGTTAGGCACACCAGCGTAGAACATGTCTGTTGTTGAAACGTCGCGCGGTAAATCAGCCAATGGCGTGAGACTTGTGAGAAGATATACTAGCACGAAGCCAAACTCCAGCTTGAATGCCTGAGGTGTCGTATTCATAATAGTCGCCACTAGCTGGAGTGTCTCTCTGACCAGTCGAGGCGACGTTGTTATGCGCACCAGCTGCGCTAATAGGTTCCAAAGGTGTCTTAAAGTCTTTAGGCTTTTCTCATCATGCCCGAGCCAGTCACCAGCGACCTCAAAGCATGTCTGGAGCACGTTCAAGACGGTGATCCTGGTTGCATTTGTATTTTGCAGCTGCGCTGGGTCCAAAATGCCTACAAGCACCTGCAACGTATCATTTGCAGCTTTCGCCATTGTTGGATCATCCGTATGCGTGAAAACGGTGTGAACGAGGGTCGTCAGGGTTGCCACAACACTACGCTGTAGAGTGTCGCCGGGCTTAAGTTGGAAAGCCATACTTAAGCACGTTTCTACAACTTCGGCCACGGTGCGTGAGTTCAGCAAAATTCCACATGGGCCGGAAATAATTCGATCAAGGAGCACCATAAGCTGAAGAAGTACCGCGTCATCCTCGTGCCGGTCGGTTGCCTCAAAGCGGCAATGCGTAAGGGCGTGCACCAGCTCACTCAAGCACTCTCGGATCTCGGTCGCGTTCGGTTCTATGAGACCAAGCACAAGGAACTTCTCGAGGGACGAAAGAGCAAGTGATGTGATGTGGCCGCTCACGAGTGGTGATTTGACGATCTCAAGAAATGGTTTCGCTATCTGTAGGGCTGTCAGGTTGTGGCCCTTCTCACTAGCTGCAGCACCGCGCAGCATAGCAAATTCATGCACTAGCGCGCCTTCAGACATCTCCGTGTCACCACTGTACTCCTGAGATTCGACTGAACTAGCGCCTTCTGTAGCTTCGGCTTTAGGCTCTGCATCCTCTACAAGTCGGTCTTTCTCATCGGCATCTGACTGCGTATCAGATTCAACTGTTGCAGGCTCTGACTTCTTTGCAGTCTTTTCCAGCGACCGACGTGGCTGCTGCGAATGCCGGGACGCGGAGCTAGCATGGTTGTCCGCAGGCGCCCCTAGAATGGCAGCGATGCCTGCATTCATCCAGCGAGAACTTCGGCGCATCGCCGAAGTCACGGTAATGCACTCGGTCGTGACCAGAAACTGGGCATCTATAGACCGCGGCATCGTGTGGTCTAATTCGTACCTCTGCTAGCTGGCCTAATGCCCTTAGTGACAACAGTACTGCATCTCCCATCAGGTAAGGCAGCATGTAGGTTACGGGTATCGCGTCTCCGCATTCCAATGCGCTAGCGCGCCGTTGCAGCGCGCGCGGCGGCGACTACGCATGCTAAGACGCCACATACTCTACAGGACCTTAGTATCAATAAAATTCAGAAAGGTACGAGACATGGGTACATGAGGCACAACGTCTTTCAGAGGCTTGAGCCGGACCCTCAGGAGTGGAAGACTCTGCAATCGCGAAACTTATTAAATCGTCGCCATCATTACAGCATGGCACAGCAACTATAAGGTTTTACTTCATGTACTTTCACATATAATGCCAGTACTTTCTACGTATGTGCTACTCTCGAGCCTTGATCCACGAGTATGCGCCAGATCAAATGTGGGTTTCCACGTGATGTGTAGGTACCCTACATTTTGAGGACATAGGCCAATTTTTTTTCAGGCTGTAAACAATTATCAGACTGTTTCAATGGCCGGTTCCAAGGAGCAAGACATAACGAAGCTTCTTGTCTCGGATTCCTCTGCGGAGGAGGACAATGCCGAGCTGGATGATGTCATTGATTCGTCCAGTGACAGTGAATCTGAATCGGAAATTGAGACTCCACAAAAAACTAATGGCGACACTGAGTTTCCCTCTCTGGACAGCGATGCCGAAAGCGATACACCAGAGTTACTCTCACGAAAAGAAGTGAAGCGAACCGGTAATAGCTTCGCGTCAATGGGATTGTCCAAGCTTATATTGACTAACATTCAAAGAAAGGGATTCAAAGTGCCTACGCCCATTCAGCGCAAATCAATGCCACCGATCTTGGATGGTGGTGATGTGGTTGGAATGGCCCGTACAGGCTCCGGTAAGACTGCAGCATTTGTATTGCCTATGATAGAGAAACTGAGAGCTCGCTCGGGTAAAGGAGGCATCAGGGCCCTTATTTTATCACCCAACCGTGAACTTGCCATCCAAACACTGCGAACTGTTCGTGACTTTAGTCGCAAGACTGAGCTCAAGTCGGTCCTGCTAGTTGGAGGCGATTCTCTTGAGGACCAGTTCGGTATGATGATCGACAACCCAGACATTGTAGTTGCCACTCCAGGAAGATTTATGCATCTGAAAGTCGAAATGGGACTCTCCTTGCAGAACTGTGAATACGTCGTTTTTGATGAAGCCGATCGACTGTTCGAGATGGGCTTCAGTGATCAACTAACCGAAATTTTAGGCTCTCTGCCTGAGCAGCGACAGACATTACTATTTTCTGCCACTCTTCCCCCAACACTAGTCGAATTTGCCAAGGCGGGTCTTAAAAACCCACTTTTGATCCGTCTTGATGCGGAACAAAAGGTATCGGACCAGCTTCAGATGGCTTTTTTCGCTGTGAAGGATAGCGAACGCGATGCTGCCCTCCTTTTTACCCTTCAGTCAGTCATCAAAATGCCATTGATGACCGCGGAGCAGCGCAGCTACCTTGAAAAGCGCGCCCAGTATGATGGCAGTGCCGAGAATGGCAAGCAGCGTCGTGAAAAAGAGGTGTCTGGTACGGATCTTCCGACACCACAGTCCACAATTGTATTTGTTCCCACAAAACACCATGTTGAGTACGTGACAACAATATTGAAGCATGAGGGGTATGCCGTATCTTATATTTATGGTAGCCTTGATCAAGCTGCCCGACGTGAGCAGCTCTACTTGTTCAGGGCCGGTAAGACCAGCATCCTTGTGGTCACTGACGTTGCCGCGCGTGGAGTTGATATTCCCCTGCTAGCTAACGTTGTGAATTACAACATGACCACTTCTGCTCGTGTCTTTATTCATCGTGTGGGTCGTACAGCTCGCGCTGGCCATTCAGGGTGGGCTTATACGCTCGTCAGAGAGCAGGATCTACCTTACCTTGTGGATCTCGAATTATTTTTGGCTCGTCGTATTGAGTTCACGAATGCAAGCAACTACACTGGGGCGCTTGTTCTTGGTGCACTCCCACGTAGTGGTATTGAGTTTTGTGCTGAGCGCCTTCAAAGTTATCTTGCAAGAGACCTGGATGACATTCGTATGCAACAGAGCGTAGCTACCCGTGGTGAGCGAATGTGGCTTAAATCGCGGGAGGCCGCGAGCAAACAGGGTGTTCACAAGGCAAAGGAAGAGATTGTCAATACTGGCAAGTGGGAGCATCAGCACCCTCTTGTTGCTGACTTCGGTGGTGAGGGTGATCAGGAAGATGCAAAGAATGCGTTGTTGGAAAAGCTTGCGTCAAGGAAGGTGCGCGAAACAGTCTTCGAATTCAAGAAACAAGGCGCAGGTGATGCTGCTCAGATGATGGCTCGCCGGCGCGAGCAGATCGCTCCTGTTCAGGAGCGTTTGCGCAAGAAACAGGAGCAGAAGCGAGCTGAGCTGGAGGCTGCTGAAGCCACTGCGAAGCAGTACCGTGACAGCCAGTTCTATATCAGCCATGAAGAGCCTGCTGAGGCATTACAAGAGCGCGGATACTCGTTTAACGACAGTGCGAATAAGGCTACATTTCAAGTAGATGGCGAGGGTATGGACTTCAACTCGAAGCAAATAACACGATGGGATCGAAAGCGTGGGAAATATGTGAACACTAAGGGCGAAAACTCAACCAAATACATCCGAGGCGAGAATGGACAAAAGATTCCTGCCTCTCTGAAGAGCGGTCGCTACGATGCTTGGGCGCAAGCCCACAAGATTAACGAACATGGTACAGGTGCTGGAGGGGCGAGCTTCGGGAAGGGTCGACGATTTGCCCACAAGAAGGAGAAAGCGCCCAAGCCCGCCGACAAGGCGCGCGACGATTACAAGGAGCGCAAGGAAAAGGTCGAAAAGGCGGTCTCTAAAGGACTGCCGGTCAAAGGAGTCAAGCAAGCATCTAATGGTCTACGCTCTGCACAGCAAATTCAAAAGAGCCGCGCTGCAAAGCAGCAACGCTGGCAGAAGTCAAATCAGCCAATGCATAAAAAGAAGAAATGATCTAGTAGTAATTATCAATGAAGGGTTACACTGATTTGGTTAATTCTATGAATTAAAGACAGCATATCTGTTCAATTGGTCTCTATCAAGCCGCCACCGTTTCGGGCTTCCGAGTTTGCTGAATTTAGTCAGTGCATGATGACTGATTTTCTCGGTGCAGTGGCAACGGCGTAACGGATCCGCCGCTGCAACGTGATGGTAATGTGGGGTAAGCCGAGGCGATACGAGGCGCATGCAAAATCTTTGGATAAAATGCAAGGGGTTTCGAACGGAGGCGTTAAGACCCCTTTACCCTAGGCAATCTTGCGGAGGAACATCGTGAACCCTGGCGCCTAAATGCAACTCCACCGGGTCTCACATCGGGACCTTCCGGACAGCTCCGGGACCGGCGGTGATCGTTATCGTGTTGAGGCATACTCCGTTCTCTTTCACTATCTAAACCTGGTGGCAATTTAGAACTGACTATGCTCCGAATAAGACCACTTCTGTCAAAAATTGAGCCAACGGTTTCTTTCCGCCCCATTCATTCCGAATGCACACCCTAGTACTTTTTTCCAGTGTCGCGCCTGCTCCGGACTTTCGGATCAGGGCACGTGTTCAATTTCCCCACACTCCTTGCAAAAAGGGAGCGGCGGTACTGTGATGTCACGATGCGTATAAGGAGATCGACAACTATGGAAGCTGCTGACTTTTGATGTAACTTCAGGTTTGGGTGCGGCTAGGGGTTTGCGCAATGATCAGCCGTCACGTTACACAGAAAGAAAAATCCTTCGAAGCGAGTTCTCAGTAAATCGAGTAGTTAAAACCAATATTATATACGTTTTATTCGTCGAAAAGTTAGTACAGCATTTACTAAGGACAAGTATGCCTTTAACGACTCGAGAACATTAAGGGGACACATAAAAATTCTCCGCATCTTCTAGTTTATAAAAAAAATATTACTAAGTGCTGATTTAGTAGAACAGTCATCAGTGCCACTTTTGTTCATAATAGAACTACTCTGCCATACCCTAATGCGGAGTACCATCATCAAGAACATCAGTACACGAAACTGTTGCTATACCCAGTTTCGAAATTTGGGTAACTTGGTGGGCTCTTTTCTCCATATTCCGCAAATTCACGCAAATGTATTCTCACTTTAAATGTACGTTGGGTTTGGTCTGTTAATGTCAGGGTATGGTTTTTGAGGTTAAGGGTCTCGGTAACCTTCTACAATGTGCACACGTATGCGTGTGCGCTGATTTGGTAAAACGCCGTAACATTTTTCTGTCTGGTAGTGTTTACAAGCGAAGGACGATGATAAAGCTTATAATAAAATTAGAAGTAAAAATGAATGGCCCTACATCTCACTATCAAAACAAAGTTCATACTGCACAGGTGAGTGTTCAGGGCATTCGTTTTAAAAGCTCCTGGGAACCTTTGTGAGGGGAACCGAGTCGCCTTAAACCGACTCCGGAGAGGGCAACACCCTGGCGGTGCAGGTCCGCGACGCCTGGTCTCAGAAAAAACCTTGCGCATATGTAATTACTAATCATGTGATGTCATTGTTTACACCCGGCCTTAATGCGAAACTTCATGCCACAGGTTTAAATACCGGGCCATCCCCCACTGGGCAGAATCGATCTTTAACGTCCGGAGATCTTTTAAACTACAAAGCTTAAAATGGTCACCCGACATGCTCGCCAGTATGCGCGCGATTTGAAGGAGAAGATCCCTGAGGAGAGGAGGCCTCATGCGAAGCGTACAGCAACGCTTGGTTTGAGCGGTCGCCCGCTTCGTGTTGCTATCACGGCATCGGCGGTCACCGGTTTCTCTCTGTTCGGTTACGATCAGGGTCTTATGTCCAGTATCATCACGTCTAAGCAATTTACGACGGATGAGTTCAGAGCTCTGGTACACGGCTCCAAGGAGCACCAGTCTGTTATCCAGGGTGCCGTGACTTCTTGTTACGAGATTGGCTGTTTCTTTGGTGCTTTGTGGGTGCTCGCATTTGGTGAAAGGTGGGGACGCAAGCCGACTATCTTGGTCGGTTGCACCATTTTCATCATTGGTGCTATTATTTCGACTACTGCTTATGAGTCCCACTGGGGTCTTGGTCAGTTTGTAGTTGGTCGTGTAACGTGTGGTGTCGGCAACGGTCTGAATACTGCCACTATTCCTGTGTGGCAGTCTGAGATGGCTCGTCCTGAGCGCCGTGGTTTGTTGGTTCAAATGGAGGGTTCAGTTGTCGCCATCGGTACTATGATTGCTTATTGGTTCGACTTCGGGCTTTCTTTCATTGATAACTCGATTGCGTGGCGTTTCCCGGTTGCTCTCCAGATCGTGTTTGCTCTTGGTGTGCTTCTGGCTACGAGTGGTTTGCCCGAGTCCTCGCGTTGGTTGGTGAAAAAGGGTCGTCATGACGAGGCTCGTACGGTGTTGGCCCGAGTTAATAACCTACCTGAGGATGATCCGACGGTTGAGCGGCTTTTGGCTGAGCAGCAGTATGATGCGGCTGCTTCCGGCGATGCCATGGTGTTCAAGGATTTGCTGAACCGAGGAAAGGGCGCTTACATGCAGCGCACTATGATTGGTGCTTCGACCCAGATCGGCCAGCAGCTTTCGGGTTGCAACGCTGCCATTTATTACGCTACTGTTCTGTTCCAGGAGATTTTCGCGCTATCGGGCAAGACTGAGCGAGCTCAGCGTATTCTCTCTCTGCTTCTCGGTGCCGTTTTCTCTTGTGTCTACGCTCTATTCACGTTCCCCGCTTATTACCTCGTTGATGCCCTCGGACGGAGAAACCTTTTCCTCCTTGGCGTCAGTGGCCAGGCTGCATCATTTTTCATTGCGTTCGGCTGTCTCATCGATCATACGGAACAGAACGAGAAGGGTGCTGCCGTCGGTCTGTTCTTGTTCATTGCATTCTTCGGTATGTCTATTCTTGGACTCCCGTGGATTTACCCGCCTGAGATTAACCCTCTCAAGACGCGTACGGCTGCTACGGCCATCTCTACATGCTCCAATTGGTTGTTCAACTTCGCTGTTGTCATGTTCACGCCTGTATTCATCAGGCGTAGTGACTGGGGATGCTACCTGTTCTTTGCGTTGATCAACTGCATTTGGCTGCCAATCATTTTCTTCTTCTATCCTGAGACCGCTGGCCGCTCGCTTGAGGAGATCGATATCATCTTTGCGCGCGCCTATGATGAGAAGAAGTGGCCTTTCATGGTTGCCCATGAGATGCCTAAGATGAGCCACGACGAGGTTAAGGCTGAGGCCCAGCGCCTTGGTATTGGTCTTGATGAGTACTCCGAGGAGTCCTCGTCGGTGGACTCCAAGTCTCCTGCTGCCGAGAAGATCCCTCGCCGGCGCAACTCCGCGGGCTCTGAAATCAGCGCCTTGTCCGGTCAGCCCCGCGAGTTCTCGGATGCGACGCCCCAGCCGCCTGTGCAGGAGGCATAGATACCAGCGTCTTAATTACACAAGCACACATCGTGTGTTAATACCTGCTTCAGTATTATACCTTCTTTCTTTTTTTTAAAATAACAGAAATGGCAAGAGACGCACTGAAAAGGTTCGTCAAGTAAATGTGCGTTCTTTTTCGTGTGTATTTATATAAGACTTATTATTACTATTAGTACAAGTGAAACATTGGAGGCATTTGTGTCTCACACACATGATCTTCCGACGCAATGATTGCTCTTAAAAATAACATATCATAGATAAATAAAGCACCGGCCTTAGAATACGGTTGTACTAGTTTACCCTGTAAGCTTATGCTAAATCACGAAGTTGAGTATAACGACTATGAAAGAGTTAGCTGTCACGTCATTTCATTCGCGCTCGTTTCGCAAAACGAGCGATGTCCAATATAACGAGCATTTAAGCCGTGAAGGATGCATGACCTTGCCCTGACGGGATGGATCGACCTCTGGCGCGGCGGGTGCTGCTTCAACGAAGAAGACTCGAACCTAACCTCAGAATTGCGGGAGTAAACAACCACCCACCCACACATACCTTTTGGATTTTGCCGGTGGTTCAGTGATCTAAGGTCCAGATGGTCCGCCGCAGTCCACAGAAGAAGAAGAACAAGGCTGGGCCGCCGAAGCCAGATTCCGGTTTACCGGGAACAGCGGAGGTGGTTTCAACCCAGGTCAATGAGGATGCGGCGCCTACCGCCGTGAACTGGCTTTCTTCGTCGGGCGCTGCTCCGTCATTGGCTCCGAATTCAGAGCCTTGGACCCCGACTGGTCACAAAAATGAGTGGAGTACGGCTCGGAGCCCTCTCCGCTCTCCCACAAAACCACTGGAGCAGCAAGTATCGTCGTTGCAGGCACAGCGTGAGGCTGCCGACGCCGACCTCTGGAATGCTCGCGTCGAGTTGCAGGACCACGCTCAGCAGAAAGAGGCTGATCAGGAAAGAATCGCCAAGCTGAGCAGTGAGCTTGCGAAGCTACGCTCCGAGTACGAATATAACTCACAAGCTTTGGACGAGTTGCGCAGTCGTGAAGGAGAATTGCAGAGCCATCTCGAGCGAGAACGCGCAAAGGCAGCACGGGATCGACAAAACGTGCGCGAGCAGCTTGAGGACCGTGACGGTTTCATTGAGAATCTTCAATCGCAACTTGACGAGGTGCGCGAGGAGCTAAAGGCAACGACCCGAGCTGCCGCCCTTCTTCGCCGTCAAAATGTCGAAGACACCTCCGGAGATATTAGCTCAGGAGCTGGCGACATCACGAGTATTACCGTCGATAGCGATGTGAATGTAGGCCTCCCGGAGCCGTCGGAAGTTCCTCAAACGCTCGGTGGAAGCGAGCTGCTCTCGCAGACACACCACGCGCGTCAACAGCGGTCGCTACGTGCTGCCCTCCAAAAGCAAAGGTTGGAGAATTTCCAGCTAAAGCAACAGATCGCTGAGCTAAAGGGAGCGCCTGCACCCCATTGGGAAGAGGACGAAGCGCCGGTTGGTGGCGAACACTTATCGGATGAGGCAAGCCCGAATGAGCTTGAACCTTCGGCTAGCTCTTCGGAGTTTTTCACGGATGCTATGCCACCTGAAGTGCCCGAGATCCCCATTGGTGTACCACTGAGCGAGGATTTTGACGATGCGGCCCAGTTACAACACGACACCAGCCATTTGAATCTTGCTGTTAGCCCGGGACATGAGCTCTCAGAACCAAGTACGAGGCATCCTGATGAAACGAGCATAGATGCGCTGACCACTGAACTTCGCAAGAAGTATGATGCGCATGTCGTACCTTCTGATGAATTCGAGGCTTTAAAGAACCCAGGCATGGACTTGTTGCATCACCAAGCTAACGCTCTGAACCATAGACTGGTACCAATCCGTGAGTACGAAGAAATGCGTAATACACAAGCTACAAGCGCGAAACTACAATTGACTGACAAAGAGCTCAGGTTAGCGTATGAGCTACTACGTGGTCGCCGTAGATCGAAATCGAAGGTGCACTCACACGTTCTCCAAGACCTAGCTCGTAACCAAGCTCTGGGCCTCGCACCAGATGTTTCACATCACTATGGTGACACTAGCAGAGATCCCAGTGTTTCCCCCTCCCGCACTGGCCACCAACGCACGCAATCGCACTCGTCTTCCATGAGCGATCCAGAATCATTTTATGGTGATGCTCAAAGCTCAAATGGAGTTGGTGCTGCTTTGCGGCAGATTGCTCAGAATCATGGTTTCGAACTCGTGTCAGACACTGTCGCTGGCAGTCGCGAGCTAGCCCAGCGTCATGGTCTCATAACGGTGCCACTCGAAAGTCTGGCAGTCCTATCTGACACAAAAATAGTCCCAGGGGAGAACGCTCCTTCCAGTCAGCAAGTGAATGATGTGGTCTTGTCCCTCTCGCGTGAAGATGCGGATCGCATTCAGGAACAGTTGGCTGCCGCCCCACCTAGCATTTCAAAGGAGGAACTCTCCGAACTACAGCGTCGTGCATATACACCAACAAGTGCTGATCTCACTGAGCAAGCAGCAGCTTTGGGTATGGCTGTCTTGCCCCTAGAAGCAGTGGCTGAAATGAAGGGTCAGCTGAGACAGCGTTCCGTTCCAGATGCGTCGACTGTTGCCGTTATGGCAGAGAAAGCCGGGTTACGAGTCATTCCGCAGCATCCCACTCTTGACGAGCTTCGTGATTTTGCTCCAGAAGATGCTGTACTAGTGGAGCGTGAAACATGGGCTGCGCTCGAGTACCCTGAGCCGGCGACCCTCAGGAGGCTTGCCAAGGTGCACGGTCTCGCTGTGTTACCTGAGAAAGAAGTTGAACGCCTGCAACATAGCAAGTTAGGAAATGCGGAGCCAACATCTACGCTCTCTTCGCCACCTCCCACAGATAAGCTTTCGATAGATCAGTTGCGTGAGGCTGCTCAATCCCACGACTTGGTAGTCTTGAGCGCTGATGATTACCGCGAAATCCTTGCCAGTCGCCAGACGCGTGATTTCAGCCATCTTCCCATGGCAGCGCGTACAGAGCACTTTGAAAAGCTCATCCGTTCCTCTCAGGAGGCTCGCACGAGCGCGACCTCACCGCGCGGGTCACCGTCAGCAAGCTCTTTAGGATCGTTGTCAGATCGCATCACACGCCTTGGGTTCGTACCCGTAGAGCAAGAGGAGTATCAGAGGCTCCTTGCATCTCAGAAGGTATATGAACCAACCAAGTCTGACATATTGCGCTCTGCGAAGCAGTTCGGTCTTGCCGTGATGCCTGTGGAGGATGCTCTACGTTTGCGAAGCTCTCATTGGAACTCCCCAAACAAGTCAACAAGGGATACCTCTTTCTCTGCATCCACTGGCGGATCTCCGGTAAGAGATAGCTCACCACTCAAAACAGACTTACGTGGAAGCAATGATGAAGACGAGTTTGAAGGTTTCAAGGCGGTGCCAACGGAGTATCTTGCTGCGTTGCGCCGCATCGTTGAACACCCAACCCGCGCTGACGTTGAAGGTATTGCTCGAAAGGCTGGTTTGACTGTAGGTCCCTCTACTTTGAACGACGAAGAGGTTATACAGAGAGCTAAAGAACTCAGTGTCTTGAAGCCACCCACTGAGGATGATCTGCATGAGTTTGCGAAGTCTAAGGGCTATTTTGAGCCCTCTAATGTCGATGATGTGGTTGCTCGAGCCAAGGAACTTGGTCTCGTTGAGCCATTATCAGATGATCGCCTTCGCGAGAAGGGTAAAACACTTGGTCTGGTCGAGAACCCATCTGATGATGCTATCTTGGCGCGTGCTGAGCAGCTTGGCCACACGAAACCTTTGAGTGCCTTTGAAATTCACGAAAAAGCTCGCGATTTGGGCCTTATTCTCTCTGATGATCAGATTTTGGAGAAAGCGAAAGTGCTTGGCTTAGTTGAACCTCCGTCTGATCTTGAAGTTTTGGAGAAAGCCAAAGATCTTGGGTTGGACGAACCCCTTTCTGATGCCGACATCCTCGAGAAAGCTAGGCATCTTGGGCTTGTAGAGCCTCCCACTAATGCTGATATCGTAGAGAAAGCTAAACAGCTTGGCTTGGTTGACTCTCTCTCTGAGAAGGAAATCCTGGAGCAAGCCAAGGATCTGGGCCTGGCTGAGCCTTTGGCTGACAACGAAATTCTCGAGAAAGCCAAGCTCCTTGGTCTGGTTGAGCCTCTCACTGAGACTGATATTGTCGACAAAGCAAAGAATCTCGGACTGGTTGAACCTCTTTCTGATCTAGAAATTCTTAAGAAAGCCAGGAATCTTGGGCTTGTGGATCCTCCTTCTGATGCCGACATCGTAGATAAAGCCAAGCGGCTTGGTTTGATTGAACCTTTATCTGAGAAGGATATTCTCGAGAGAGCTAAGCACCTTGGCCTCGCTGAGCACCTCACTGAAGATGAAATTTTCAAGTTGGCAGACACTGCTGGCCTTAAGCCACCTCCCTCGACCTCTGACATAATGAACAAAGCCAGAAGTCTAGGTTTAGTTGATCCACTTTCCGAATCACAGGTCATTCAAAAAGCGAGATCCTTAGGTCTGTCTGAACCGCTGCACGAATCTCAGATTCTTGAGAGGGCTAAGACTTTAGGATTGATTGAACCTTATTCTGAAGACCAGATACTAAAAGAAGGCAAGGCATTGGGCCTTGTTGAGCCGATTTCCGACGATGAAGTGGTTTTGAAGGCTAAAGCCCTTGGCTTGAATTACCCACCTTCGAAGGCGGAAACTCTTGACAATGCTAAATCACTTGGTCTTGTGGAGCCACTGGATAACGAAAGTTTGCTTCAAAGGGCTAAACATTTAGGCCTTGTGTCGCCACCTTCAGATTCAGAGATTCGCGACAAGGCAAAGTCTCTAGGGCTTGTTGAGCCTATGTCCGACTCAGAGTTAAGAGAAAGTGCCAAGGTGCGTTTAGGTCTCGTTCAGGCCCCAAATGACAAGGAAGTAGTGGCCAAAGCACAAGAACTTGGTTTGGCTTATCCCCTCTCTGAGAATAAAATTCTGGAGTCTGCTAAGTCGAAGGGACTAGTTGAGCCGTACACTGATACCCAAATCCGTGAGGAGGCCAAGAAGCTTGGCATGATTGATTCTCTCGATGAAACTGAGTTCTTGAGTACCGCGGAAGTAAGAGGGCTTACCAAACCTTATACCGACAGCCAAGTTCGCGATGCCGCCAAAACTCTGGGACTTGTAGAGCCTCTTAGCGAGAGTGAGCTGTTGAATACAGCCAAATCCATGGGACTTGTTGAGCCTTACTCCGACAGTCAGATCCGAAGCGAGGCCAGGAAACTGGGTTTAGTGGAGCCGCTTAGTGAAAGTGAGCTGATTCAGTCAGCGAAGTCTAAAGGCCTTGTAGAGCCGTACTCAGACGCACAAATCTTAGACGCAGCCAGAAAATTAGGTCTGGTTGAGCGCAGAGATGATGTTGAGCAAGTCAAATCGGAAGCCCCTGCTAAATCATACAACGATGAGCAAATTCTCAAGGCAGCAAAGGCTAAAGGTCTTGTAGAGCCGCTCTCTGATATTCAATTGCGTGAAGCGGGAATCAATCTGGGATTGATTGAGCCTTTGTCTGATTCGCAAATCATAGAGTTTGCAAAAGCAGCAGGGCTGACGGATCCACTTACAGAGGCTCAGGTAAGGGAAGCAGGAAAGTCGCAAGGTTTGGTTGAGCCACCTACTAAGTCTCAAGTCATTGAAGCAGCGAAGAGGTACGGCTTAGTCGAACCACCTTCCGTGCCAGAGATTAAAGAGGCGGCTCAGCGCCACGGGCTTGTGGCGCCTTATTCTGATACTGAGGTTCGAGCTGCCGCGAAGAAGCTTGGGCTCACAGATCCCTTGACCGATGCTGATATACTTCGAATAGCAAAGAGCAAAGGGCTAGTGGAGCCAGTCTCGCAAACAGCAAAGCCTCACAAGGCTGCCGAAAGCATCCATAACGGGAAATCTGATACTTTAGGCACAGCAGCCTCACCAGTGGGCCATGCGGAAGGGGCCGGGTTGCCCTCAGACACAATTCCTACCACGCATGATCATGACCTTAGGTCGGTCGAAAAAGAACACGCTCACAGTAAGCAAACATCAGAGGTGCCTACGGATGCAGCCGCAGCTGCAATAGGCCCTAGGGGTTCACAGCGCCTTCAAAAGGATAATCCATCCACATCACCAGTAAACCGAAAGCCCGTAGGATCCTCGAATGCAACGGCGAACAAGCCAACCAAGGATACACCGCCGCCCATCCCTGAGCGCGTTAGATCAGACAGAGGTCCACCAGCTAGTCTCAACAATGCTACGGATATACCCAATCTGGCGCCCAAGGCATTCTCCAGTGCTTTATCTGAATCTAGTGATGGTATGCGAGGGGATCCGTCTGTTGTCTATGGTCCTGAGGGGCCAGGCAAGGCTACCAGTTCAGGCCTTCCCCAGCGACTCGGCGGAAGTCCCATGCGACGCAGCTTGCGGAACTACGAGCTGGCCGGTGCCACTCGATCCCCCAATAAAGGGATGACGAGGTCCAATACGGGTACCTCATTGCATGGGCATCTCAATCGAGCAGCGCGTGGGTCTCAGTCGAGCACCAGAGCTGTAGAAGCGTTGAACCTGCCCGTGCCGAGTAGCAGTAGCTTCCGTCGCCATGGAGCTCAGGCACCTTACGCTGGGAGTGTTGCGGAGTCGGTGGGGTCTAGCTGGGCAGTTGAGACTGTCACTGGAGAGGCTGCAGAGCTGAATGTGTCTCAGATAATAGTGGGTGAGGTTCTTCATAAGTACACCTCCGGCTTCAATTTCGAAGGGATCACTGGCGGTCGCCATAAGCGCTACTTCTGGTTCCGGCCCGAATCCATGACTCTCTATTGGCATCGCGAGAACCCACATTTCCTTGCTGGCTTATATGGACCCGCAAAGTGTATCACTGTCGTAGGAGTTGAGGAGATACCCGACCGGAATCCGATTCCTGCTGGCTTATTCCACCGGTCCATCTTGATCAAGGGTCGTGAGCGCGATTTGCGTGTAACATGTAGCACTGCCGCCCGTCACCAGGTGTGGTACTCAACCTTGCGCTACATTCTCACGGACCGCAGTGAACATGTAAATGGTGCCGCTTAGTGGGGCCACAGCACCACTCAGTACTTTGATTCATAATACATAACCAGAAATGCTGTAATTGATCATGTCCAAGCCTTTCAGTTTGGCTGCCGGCCTATCCGTGTTAATGCCTTGTTAAAATGCTAAACTTGTAGTTATTGGCAGGCTAAGGCGAAATAATTATGCACATGCTTATACGCGTGTGTGCGCGCGCCCATGCATGCGCATCTCTCTATTTGGCGTATGCGTCATCGCTACTTGATAATGGTACTGAGCTGATCCTGTCAAAGCTGGGTCTCAATAGAGGGCGTGGCTGTTCCTCGTTGCAACTGCAGAGTGACCATGTTTTCTGCATTTAAAAAGTCAAGCGAGATAGCTCGTGGTCTGCAGAGACTTGGTACGCGATCTTTTCTAACGGCCGAGCGTTACAAGTTGACCCGTGGCAATTATGCGAAATTAGAGAGTGCCGATCTAGACTTTTTCAAATCATTTCTTAACGCGAAAGATGTGGTTACTGACAAGGACGACTTGGCCGGAAACAACATTGACTGGATGCAGAAATATCAGGGTCAATCTAGCCTGCTTTTGAAGCCGCGATCTACTAAAGAGGTCTCTGACATTTTGAAGTACTGCAACGAGCGTAAGCTAGCAGTTGTGCCCCAGGGTGGAAACACCGGACTTGTTGGTGGCTCTGTACCTGTTTTCGATGAGATTATTCTGTCCCTAGCCAACCTCAACAAGATCCGGAACTTCGACGAAGTCAGTGGAATTCTCACTGCAGATGCTGGTGTTGTTCTACAGACGGCAGATGAGTGGTTGCGTGAGCGCGGGTACATTTTTCCGCTCGACTTGGGTGCTAAAGGTAGCTGCCACATTGGTGGGAATGTCGCAACCAATGCGGGTGGTCTGAGGTTACTGCGTTACGGCAGTTTGCATGGAACAGTTCTTGGAGTGGAAGCAGTATTGCCCAACGGCGAGATTTTCGATGGGCTTAGTGCCTTGCGGAAAGATAACACTGGATTCGATCTCAAGCAGTTGTTTATTGGCTCTGAAGGCTCGATCGGCATAATAACCGGTATTTCTATAATATGTCCGCCAAAACCTGCCAGCATCAACGTTGCGTGGCTTGGAGCGGACAACTTTGAGTCTGTCCGCGAGACATTTAGATTGGCGAAAAAGCATCTTGGTGAGATCTTGAGTGCGTTTGAGTGTATGGACCGCGTTTCTATGGAGGTTGTTGAGGCTTCCAATAAAAACAAGGGCACTCCGATGCAGCGCCCTCTTGAGGAGTTCCACCCGTATCAGATTCTGATCGAGACTAGCGGCAGCAACGGTGAACACGATGAGGATAAGCTTAATGCATTCCTCGAGGTTGTTATGGAAGCAGGCGCTGTCACCGATGGCGTGGTCGCTCAGGACGAGAGTCAGATCCAATCGCTGTGGGGTTGGAGAGAAGGCACGCCTGAGGCCTCGAACAGCTGGGGCGGTACATATAAGTACGATGTGTCTTTGCCTCTATCTGCCATGTGGGAGTTAATTGGTGCCACACAGGACCGTCTCAGTTCCGCTGGCCTAATGTCAACCGAAGACGACTCAAAGCCTGTCTACGCTGCTATTGGATATGGCCATATTGGTGATGGCAATCTTCATCTTAACGTCTGCGTACGCAGATACGATGAGCAGGTAGAAGCTGCTTTGGAGCCGTTCGTCTTTGAATTCGTAGCCAAGCACCAAGGCTCTGTCTCGGCGGAGCATGGCGTCGGTTTCCAAAAGGTTCATGCGCTCGAGTACTCGAAGAGTCCTGAGATGATTAGGCTGATGAAGGGAGTCAAGTCCACTTACGACCCCAACTGGATTATGAACCCATATAAGTACTTAGAAGCATAAGGTCCGTGCGTCATATTCATTAGTATCAAATACATGTACACTCTTTAGCTCTTCTGCTTGACACCATCTTTCTCCGACTCTATTAGGTTCAATATGGCACTTTTGGCAGCGTTGTCAATCACTTTGAACCTGTCACTCCCCAGCTTTTGACCACCATACCACCGCGATACCACAACCATTGCGTTAGATAAGTTTTCGCTGCGCATTACCTGTAAAATTCGAGTTCCAGCTGGTGGCTCACCATTATCGCTCGCCTCCTCTAATATGCTGGTTGCACCTGCTTGTATTCTTGTAGCACTAATGTTGTGGGTGGCTGATTTTAGTGTCTTTTCATTCTTGAGCTCCTTCAAGAGTAGTCTTGCTTCTTCGAGTGAATGAACACGTATTGCTCGACCGACAAATCGCGATTTACGCACTATAGTTTCTCCTCCGACTCTCCACATCGCCGCGCAAGAGCATTACGGCACCTCATTAGGTGGTACATCTGCAGCCTATTTGCACAGCACATCTTACGCTTAAAATATGGTAGTAACGTTTCAGTCTTAGAAGAAGAGACTACTTTTTTCTAAAAGCATCTATACAAATATAAGAGTTCTAGGAAATAAAACAAGCTGTCATGAGAGGGCAAAGCACTCGGCCATTTACTTATCTGTTTGTTTCCATAATTGCCATGAACTGAAGCAGTGAAACGCAATAACACTTTCTCATAGTCAAAGACGCACAGTTACAGAAGGTATCAAAAAAGTTCTCTTATACCTGGAAATCAGTGCCAATCGGCCCAATGCTTTGATTCATGAAGTCGCGCCAGAAGTCGTCAACATTGCTCAACGGATAGTCATCCCCTGGAGGCAAAAATGCGTTAGGCCCTTGAGCCTGATCAGGGTCTTGCAACCGACCATTTATCATCGGCTGTTGCATCAACGGCTCTTCTTCGGTGCTGAGTGGATAATTGGGTGAGTCTTCTGATGCTGTGCTTGTCATGTACATATGCTGGTTCGGTGACACCTGGGGCACAAGTCTATAAGAGTGCACTGGATAAGGCTCGTTGACTGGTGCCTGACCGACTGGTACATTCAGTGATGACATCCCCATAGACTGGCGCTGCGATATCTGAGTCGTTGCATATGAGCCTCCGTCCGGAGTAATCTGCCCGCCGTTGGTGTTGGTGGGGTATGTATAAGAATGACCACTAGACTGTGGCGTGGTTTCGTTGCTTGTCGGTATTTTGTCAACACCGGTTATATGTTGAAGTGCAGCCGCCGCGCGTTTCTGCTCGGGCGAGGGAGCAGCAGTATTAAGCGATCCACCATTCGCTGAGCTTTCTGTAACTTCAATGGTGGCTTCACCAGTGAGGTATTCATCCCTGATCCGGCCGGAATTAGGCGATGCCTCATTGGGATCTGAAGGCATGTTATGCAAATATGCGGTGTCACCAAGGTTCCACCGACGGCCTGAACCCGCAAGGTAGTGTAGACGTGCATCATGGTGACAAACAATGAGTTTTATAAGAAACATGTAACTCACTGCTGCGTTGTCATTTGGATATAAGTTCACCACTTCATCACCAACGTCCATTATTCTGGTTACGTGGGAAAGGTCCGCCTCGGAAACAAAGCAAGCAGTTGCATAATTGCGGTTAAAAATGCAGAGGGCGCGGCACTTGAGTACTATATCGCAACAAATAACAACACTTGACCAAAATGAATTGACCATGCAAGCGATCTGAACCGGGCTAAGACACGCAACTAGCTTAAGCACCTCACAAGCAGAGTTAAAGCATGCGGCGAATGACTGAGCACCCTGGAGCGTCAAAGGACCGGATGTGAAATTGAGGCTGAAGCTCGTAAATGGGGCGCGGCCACTGCTCTCATCAAAATCGATATACAGCACTGCTTGGTGCAAGTATGCGCGCAACACCAAAAAGGATATGCGTCTTCTGGCAGACTCGTGGCCGATTTCTGGTTCCAAGGCATTGATCTCGACGTCGAAGTGGTGAATCAGGTACTGCACTGCTGCATTCGAGTAGTCAGGAACGCGCGGCTCATTGCCCTTTTTGAACAATTCCAAAGTGACTCTTTCGGCTAGACGTCTGATTTTAGCAAACTCCCACATGTGGAATATTTTGCGGTCTGCGGATGGGCCGAACTCCGCTTCGAGACTCTGCACTGCGTCCTCCGTGTATGAATTCCATAGGGACATTATCGGGCGTCTATTTGCCACTGTTTCCTGGAAGCTGAATGAGTACACAGAAAGCCACGTATTCAAGTAGTCGGGGTTGTACGGGTCCGATATTACTTGTGGTGTGACAATTTGTTCGAATATGGGGACCTTACCACTGGAGCACCCCGGTGGCATAGATCCACCAAGGCCCAGGTCGTACGCTAGAGATATGGCGAGAGTGGTCAGAGCTCTCAGCCGCTGCTGGTGGTAGAGTTCGCTCTCATTATACCAGTGGATGAGCAGCACCAGGCTCTTCAAAAGTTCGATATTTTTCATGCTCATGATCATGTACTCGTCAATAACTGTGCGAAATACGATATTATGCAAGATCATAGAAGCTTCGGTTTGGGCCGGGTCTTGCACAACGATGGACGCGACATCGAGAATTGTGTGCATGAGTACTGGCGCTCGTTGAAAGAGCTCCTCAATATTGTCACCCTCGGGCGCCTCTACCACCGGACAGACGGGCCATATATTTGTTCGATAGAGCTCGAGGCGCTGTATGACCTGTTGGCGCGTGAAAAGACCCTGGCTGATGACGTTGTCCTCCGGGCGGGCAAACGACGGAAGTAGGCGCTTCTCAAGGAGCCGCAGGCGCGTATTGTCACGTTCTGTGAGTACATTCCATGACGCGACTAGCTTTTGGCGCACGTTGTTTATGTCTATGGATGTGCGGCGCAGCAAGAGAGGAGGCTGTGGGTCGGGGTGGATACGTTTGTATTGCATGGCATTCTGTGGGCTTGTGTCGTCCGGTAAAAACTTGCGCTTTGATGTGACCATGACGCACTCGCGGTTACTGCGCGTACATCGCAGGCAAGGCGAGGTGGGGTCGTTCGGAACGCTGCGCTCGCACCGAACCTTCAGGCGCTTGCAGTAGGCGCAGGCAGGAACCCGATTGAATGCATGGGGTGCTCCGTTATACGCTGGGACAGCAGGCCTAGCCAGCGCATCTGAAGCATCGTTGGGCCGAGGCTTGCCTTGCTTATCGGCATCATTTGTTGTTGTGTCCATGGTTTTTTTTTGGTCGTTCGTGAAAGCTATGAGCGTCTAGCTCCCCAAGTGTGACTTCTGGCAAGGATTCACGTTGGAACCAGTCGGAATCTGGAAGATATCAATACGGAATTCTAAACCACACTGTTTCTTGGGAACATCACTACTTTGCCCACAAGGCCAAGAATCAACCGGTCCTGTGTAATATGTTGAAGGTTAGGGCCGGACCTTTCTGGCACGAGGTACTCCCAGCAGGGATCGGGTCTGACAGCATGCTGCTCTTACTAAAGTTATGAACGTTAAACGGGGAAGGGGTACACCCGCCCGTCTGAGGCTGCGCGTGTGCGGCGAGACAGCAGGGCGGCCGCAATAGTTGCAACCGGCAGGATCAGCCGCCTCTTTCGTGGCCATCGCGGTCATTAATCCGTGATGGAGGCACAATTCCGAGCGCCGCAGCCTATAAAAATGCCGCCGTTTCTTGTGGGGTCAGGTCGTATACTGTGCGCAGCCGCGGCTCAGGGCTGGGCCCGCCTAGGGACAAGCGAGCCTGACCCTGACATAGCCGGTGGGCTGGTTGAGTACAACGGCAATTTTTAGCGCGAGCACTGTCGGGCTCGCGAGGCACTTATCTAGGCCCTCCGGACTGCCCACCGACGCGACAAGCACGAAACATGTTTGTTTTGGGTCATTGCACGGCGCGCGGGGAACCCACAGTGGGGCAAGACACGTGTGGATCGTAGTTGGGAGACTCCCGGGCGCGGCCAAGCGGCGCGCTACAATAACTTTTAGGAAATTTAGGCGTTGGTATGGCAATGAGTATGGTACGCAGTGCGGCCATCTTGGTATGTTGAGCTATATATAGATTGGAGATCGAGTGTTGCGGGGCAATATTTACGACGAAACATCCACCGCTCGAGCCTTGTGAATTGGCCGGTGCATTGCTGGACTCACGCACCCCGCTCAGCGCGCTCATTTGCGCCGGTTTCTGCTGAACCGCTTTGATGTGCGCCGGTTCGGATTGCGCCGTTTCAGATTGCGCCATTTTCGGTGGAGCGCACGTGAGCACGCCGCCCTCGTGGCGCTCGCTGTACGTCACGAGCAGTGAGTGAGTGATAATCAGTGATCGAGCTCACGCTAATTTGTGTGTGGCATGCTGAGTCAGTCGCGACGCGACGCACCCGGGGGGTGCAGTTTGATCAAGCGGAAGGCAGCTGGTGATGGTGGTATTTGATCAAAATCACACCGCGCGCTATCCGGAATTAGCTTCTTATTTTCAGGAATAGCAAAACAACAGACACCTTTGTTGAGCAACTAGAGAACATTGAATCGTTAATAACTTAAATAAAAATAGCGCGGGCGCGATTAACTTAAAGCTCCTGGCTGGCCTTGGACTTCTTCTTGGAGTCAGACTTGCGCGGGATCGGATCAGGGATAACACCACCCTGCTTGATAATGACGTCGCCGAGCAGCTGGTTGAGCTCCTCATCCTTGCGGACGGCGAGGGCAATGTGGCGGGGAATGATACGGGTCTTGCGGTAAGCACGAGCGGCATCAGCAGCCATCTCGAGAATCTCGGCCGTCAGGTACTCAAGCACACCGGCGAGGTAGACAGGAGCACCGGAACCAATGCGCTGCGCATAGTTGCCCTTCTTGAGGAAACGGTGCACACGACCGACGGGGAAAACGAGACCAGCGCGGGTCGAACGGGATTGCGTGCCCTTCAGGCCGACTTCAGTCGCCTTGCCACCAGATTTACCACCAGACATTGTTGTTTTATTAGTTGTTCTGTAGACTCGACATATGCAGGGTGTCGTGTCTTCTTATATAGTGGTTGTCCCAGTGCTGGGTAAGCAGCGCGCAAATGGTGCGTTCATCTCCGCATGATGGCCATCACCAGAATTGCCTGATGCGACCCTAGCCCGCTGTGATCATCACCCTCTTCGTGGGTATATATAAGCCTGAGCGCCCCTTACCGAGTCGTGTCTTCTGTATCCAAATCCCATTCCCAGAAGTAATTAAAAATGGCTGCTAAGGCTGGAAAGGCTCCCGCGACAAAGGCTCCCGCCGGCAAGGCGCCCGCCACTGACAAGAAGGCTGGCAAGAAGACCACCGCGGCTTCCGCTGACAAGAAGAAGCGCAGTAAGGGCCGTAAGGAGACCTACTCCTCGTACATCTACCGTGTGCTTAAGGAGTCCCACCCGGACACTGGTATCTCCACCAACGCTATGCACATCATGAACTCGTACGTCAACGACCTGTTCGAGCGCATTGCCTCTGAGGCCTCGAAGCTGGCTGCTTACAACAAGAAGTCTACCATCTCTTCGCGTGAGATCCAGACTGCTGTGCGTCTCGTCCTCCCTGGTGAGCTTGCCAAGCACTCCATCCTTGATGGCTCGCAGGCGCTCTCCAAGTTCTCGGCTTAAGTTATTCGTAACCCGCTTTATTATTTATAGTAATGTTCTCTTGACGATACACAATTCATCTCTATTATTCTAAGTTTTCTTATTGTCGCGCTCTTGACGCGCTTATGACGCGCTTTAGAGTGGCGTTATAGCCTGCAATCGGTGCCCGTGAAAATAGCCATTCTGCCGCTGCCTTGGTTATGTAGTTAAGCGCTCGTTGGTTGGAGAAGTTCAATTCGGTCTAATGATCGGCTTCTTGCTTGTATTACTATCACACGTACGTAGTAGTAGTGCCTGATTCTGTCGCCGCCACTGCCTATTTCCATCGCGTACCGTATTAGCTACTCACACACATATATCATGTTAGGGTACGGTCAGCACTGGCACTGCTCGCGGCAGTCCCCCGCGTTGCGCTCTTATATTCCGCTTCTACGCATGCGCTGATATTCTTTTGGTTGTAAATAGGCTATATTCAAGCCATATTTGGTACTGAAATACTTCAGGACTGGCAATGCCTCTCCTAGCCTGTAGGCAGTGAGGGAGAACTGAGGCAACGTGTGCCCGAGTACCCTTGAGTGCTTATCCTTCTACCTGAGTTGTGTATATTGCTTGTTTCTGATGTGTATTATGCGGCCAGGCTCATTCAAATGTTGGATTGTGTCAAATTGTCTCGCTCCCTTACTAGCGATGGTTAATTAGGGTACGTATTGGAGACTTCCAGTTAATGTGCTAGGAAGTTGTGTGTGGATTCGGCCTGTAATTTATATGTTGCACAGAATAGCCGTGTAAAGTATATAAAACCAAAGAATTGAATTTCCAAATATAAAACAACGACGCCTCATTGATATGCGAAGGATATTAGCGCCGCAAAGGTACAGGAGCCGAGGCCCTACCACTAAAGCCAAAATCAAGCAGACAGCACCCTTATATCAAGATCCACACGGTGATAGTAGTAAATACATGATATATTTAAACCGCTAGGGACGTCAATTCATGAATCCTTTGCCTAGCTGTCAGAGCCAGCGAGGGCGAAAGTGGCCACGGAGAGACACGTTACTGCCAAAACCATCACCGCGACATATTGTCAACCCCAGTGATAAGCCATCGTCGCGTGGAAGCCATCGCAGCAGACAAGAAGAAGCAACATTGAGCAACAATGGCAGACGCAAGCAAGGATGCGACAAAGGACGACGATGTAATGGACCTGCTGGACTCGCTCAACACAAAGCCGTCCCAGAAGTCGAAGCCGAAGAAGGCGTCGACGCGCAAGAAAGAGGCCAACCAGAAGGAAGCAGCCCAGAAGAAGGCCGCGGGTGACGACATTCTAGGCTTTTTGGACGAGCTCAAACTAGACAACAAGGATAATACCGAGACGCAGAAACCCGCTCCAGAATCAAAGGTGGACGCCGATCAGAAGGACGTGCCGCAGGATGACGCCGGAAAGGCCGCGCCAGCTGTCGCAACCAGCACAGAACCGACCACGACCGAGACGAGCGAAAGCACACAAGATGAGGAACCCAACATCATTGATCCCGTGGCTTCAATTTCGTCTTGGTGGTCTCGAAACAAGGGTGGTATCTGGGGCGCAGCGACCGGAGCAGCGAACCGCGCCCAGGATGCACTACAAGACGCTGTCCAGCAAGCCCGACTGGCTGAGGCGCGCGTACGTGAGGATCAGCCTCAGTTCAGCCTGAACTCTCTCCAGTCACGCCTCACCTCGGTTCTCAATACCATTGTCCCACCAATACGCCGACACGAGCAGCTCAAGATCCATATCTTCCACGACATGGTAGGCTACCCTAGCATAGACAACCTTGTATATGAGGTCTTTGACTACGTTATGGACCAGGTTGAGGGCGGCGGTGACCTGAACCTCGTTGTACAAAAGGGCAAGGAACGGCATCGTGCGGGCTCGGACTATGACGTCCACAGGTCGCTGAACTACGCAAGGTGCTCGCTAGAAGACGGTGTGAAGCTGGCGAAAGCTAATGTAGAGGAGGTGCGACGCGAGTCAAGGCCAGCAAGCTCGAACGACGAAGATCAAGCCCCTCAAGGTCAAAAGGACACAACCAAGAACCCCAACATCTACATCTCAGAAGTGTTTATTTCCATCCAACCAGTGCTTACACCCGGAGAGCGCACAGGCCTCATTGCACCATCCACTGAGTCCTTGTACTTCGTCGTGTATTTGAGCGACTTCGAGCACGAGATCGAGCTTTCGACCGCTTCGCAGGCCTTCCCATCCGAATGGGCGCAGTGGCTAGAGGGTGACAACAAAGAATTTCAGCAAACCGCGATCGATCCGCGCGAATGGGTATCAGGATGGCTCGAAGACGGCCTAAACCTGGCGTTCGGAATCCTGGCTCAGAAGTATGTAACGACAAGAATGGGCCTAACCGAGTCGTCATCTGCCTAGCTCGCTTCATTGCTGTTGAGCGGGACTCCTAATTATAATTTAGCTTTAGCATAACATTGACGTCGTCGTTTTTTCTGTTTCTCGGAAAAGAGACATTGAGGTAGGTATTACTACTGACTTAACTTGTGGATTCAGTTAATTAATTAAGTTCATATATACAAATTACTCACGCACGCTCGATGTGCAGCTTATCATTCTGAACAGTGACCTGCACTGTATCGCCAGAGACAACCTTGCCTTCAAGCAGCAATAGCGACAAGGGCTTCAATAGCTCTTTCTGAATCAAGCGGTTCAAGGGGCGAGCACCATAAAGACGGTCGTAACCATGCTCTGCAAGCCAGCCGGCCGCCTCAGGCGTGATATCCAGCTTGATTTGCCGCGAAGCCACCCGGTCGCGCACTTCACCAAGACGCAGATCCACGATGTGCCTCAGGCTTTCCTTGGAGAGCCGGTTAAACACAACGATGTCATCCAGACGGTTGATAAACTCAGGCGGATAGTGCAGCCTAAGCGCCTCAACAACCTCATTACGCACCTCAGGCGTAATCTTGCCAGTATCATTAGCATTCTTGTCATTGACCAAAATGTCCTGACCAATGTTGGACGTCATGACAATGATGGTATTCTTGAAGTCCACCCTGCGGCCCTGTCCATCAGTGAGACTTCCCTCATCAAGGACCTGCAAAAGCAGCTTGGAAATATCCGGATGCGCCTTTTCAAGCTCGTCGAACAAAACAACAGCATATGGCTTACGCCTCACCGCTTCTGTCAACTCACCGCTTTCTTCATATCCAACATATCCTGGCGGTGCACCAATAAGACGTGCCAAGGAATGCTTTTCCTGGAATTCAGACATGTCGAAGCGAATGATAGCCCTCTCGTCATCGAACAAGAAGTTAGCCAGAGCCTTCGTAAGTTCAGTCTTACCTGTACCTGTAGGCCCAAGGAACATGAATGAACCGACAGGGCGGCGTTCATTAGTGAGACCAGCGCGCTGCATTTGCACGGCCTGAACAACGGCGTCAATGGCTTCTTCTTGGCCGATAACCCGGGCACCCAGCGCGTTGCTCATTTTTAGGATCTTGTCCTTCTCGCCTTTCAGCAGATTATCCGTAGGAATTCCAGTCATACGGGAAACGACTCTGGCGATATCGTCACTTGTAACTGATTCGTGGAGCATACGCTGCCCGTCTCCGGAATCAGACGTCGGCTTCGGAATCTTAGCCTCGAGCTCGGGAATAACCGAATATTGAAGGCGGGACGCTTTGGCAAAGTCGGTCGTTTGCCGAGCAATCTCAAGCTCTGTTTTAGCACTCTCAAGCTCCTCCTTCGCTTCCTTGACCTTCAAAATCTCAGATCGCTCCTTTTGCCAGATCTCGTTGAGTCGTTCCGCTTCGCCTTGCTTGTCCTTCAGCTTCTCGAGGATAACGTTACGCCGATCCAGCGAAACAGGGTCATCCTCTTTCTTCAGAGACTCCAACTCGATCTGCAGTGTCGTGATTGCATGGTCTACGGCCTCGAGCTCATCAGGCTTCGACTCGTGCTGCAAACGCAGCGCCGAGCATGCCTCATCTACAAGGTCAATAGCCTTATCGGGAAGGAAACGATCCGTGATGTACCGATTCGAGTACACCGCGGCCGTAACGAGAGCTTGATCCGTGATGCGCACACCGTGGTGGACCTCATACTTGTCTTTAAGCCCGCGAAGAATAGAGATAGCATTCTCAACCGTTGGCTCATTAACAAATACGGGTTGGAAGCGACGCGCGAGAGCAGCATCCTTCTCAATATATTTGCGATATTCGTCAAGGGTTGTGGCACCGCAGCACTGCAGTTTTCCGCGAGCCAAGGCAGGCTTGATCAAATTGGAAGCATCGACAGAGCCTTCGGTTTTACCTAGCCCGAGGAGGATATGCAGTTCATCGATGAATAGAATAACATTTCCCTGCTCCTTGTCAATCTCGTCAAGCACCGACTTCAGACGCTCTTCGAACTCGCCGCGAAACTTGGCGCCGCTGATCAAGGAGCCAAGATCCAGGCTGACGACACGCTTATTTTTCATGCTCTCAGGCACAAGGCCGCGAGCGATCTGCTGTGCCAACCCTTCCATGATGGCAGTTTTGCCTGTACCAGCCTTGCCGATCAGGCTCGGATTGTTTTTGGTCCTTCTGCTCAGGATTTGTATAGTGCGCTTGATCTCATCGTCACGTCCGATGACGGGATCTAGCTTGCCTTCTCTGGCGAGTTGCGTCAAATCAGTACCATACTTTTGTAGAGCAGGAAGTTGCTCCTCTTGCTGCTCCGGGTTAGTGTTCATGCGAAACTGGTTCCTACCCGATGTCGAGCTAAATTGTCGGACGGATGCCAATGGGAATACTTGTAAGGGACGACTCGAAAATGTGGTCTGTTCAGGCATTGCTCGTGCACTGAGTAGATTGGACGAACTCAATGTCGCAAGCGTCCTGTAAGACTTCATTGCTTCTGGCCTGAGTAGACCCCCATGCCGAGGGGCCCGAATTGAGGCCTTAATAGACGGTGATAGTGACTCTGCTCGTCTCAGCATTGTGTGGCAAGCTTGCGCGTGAACGAGGACGGCTACTTATAAACTGTTATGTGAGGCATACAACCCTTGACCCTATGCGTTCCAGATTATTCCAGAACCGCCTCCCATGCAATTTCCTTGGGTTTGTTTCTGTTCTCTAGAGACACAAAACCGATAAAACTGAGTCTAAATCGTGACATGCATGGCTCATAGAGCCGAAGTAGTGGAATGCTCGTGTCCTTTTCCAGGGCTCTACGGATACTACATGCATATCACAGGGCTAGGGTGCTCCCGTTGAGTTAATATTGTTGCCGGCACTTCCGCCCTTCAGGAGGAGCTCCATCAGAGCGTCTACTCGGAAAGGTGATAATAATTCCGTACGGCACACTTTAAATAAGCTAGCTGTGGGTTTTCATGTCGAAAACCCTGAAAGGTTACAACGCTGAGGTCGATACGAAGAAGTGTACTAGCTCCTTTTCTTAGAGTCCAGCACTCAAAGCAGCTGAAAGTAAGCTCAGATACCTGATAAAAGATGCAACCCAATAATGACGAGGTTCAGTTAATGGATAAAAACTGTAGCCTTCATTGCGTTCAAATGCTATACAGGGTAAGGAAACACGCCACCTCTCTGACGATCCATAAAGGCGACAACTCTATATATTACGCATGCGGACTATTTGAAAGAGAAGGTTACGTTAGTATATCAGGCAGAAGTATTAGATCCCGTGCTCCAGGAAAACCCGTGTGTATGACTTTACAGGAAAGATCTGCTCACAGGTGCATATAGTATGCACGGGTGCTATCTTGAATTATCTACTCTCTCCGGTGAGTGTGGTGACCAAAATCAAGCATATTTGCCGTGCGTAATTATGCCCGTTTCCATTCGGGAATCGAGTTAGGTCACTACTTGAGGATCACGGTTAAGTGAATTAATGCTTATGGTAGATAAATTAAAGAGTGTAGGAATGTCAGGGTCAAACACAAAATTAAATGAGTGGTGGCTGCGGTGTAAACCCTCGACAAATGAGAAGAAGAATATAAGAGAAACCGAGCTTTGGGCTCTTGAAATTTCATACAGCCTTCTTAAGGCAATTATTGGGTCATGGATCATCAGAACATGTTGTGTGCCGCCGAAGCGGAATGCTTGTTGTAGGTACTATTGTGGTTGTTGATACCCAGGTGATAGTTGCGCGACCCCGTTCTGGAACCAGAACCATTAGAGCCCGAACCAACAGAGTCGGACCGGCCATCACTGAAGTGACTTGTGGAGCCCGGCGTTTCCACAGGTTTAATTGGCTGTTCCACCTCAGTGCGTCGCCTCCTTTCACGCCGTCGGGCCCAAATAATGGCCACCGCAGCAACAATGACGAGGGCGATCACACCCAAGGGAACGGCCACGCCTATGGCGGCCTTGCCACCTGTGCTGAGGCCGCCCTTGCCAGCATTTTTGGCGGAGTTACTCAGAGGAGTATTAGATGTAGCAACGGCAGCGTTTCCAGTGCCACTAGCATATGCTGTTTTTACGGCCGTTACCGTGGACCCGCCGACAACCTCTGTCACCTTATATGTGTGCCTACTTGCCTCCGAGGACGTTGTGTCTAAAGCTGCAGTTGAGCTAGAGCTCACGCTAGAAGAAGTACTAATTCTGGAGCTCGAGCTTGTTGACGACGTCTCGATAGACGAAGTCGATACGCTCGATGTACTTGATGAAGAAGTACTGGATGTGGTTGTGGTGGGCGCACTAGATGTGCTAGATGTTGTGGTCGGGTCAGAGCTCGTGCTAGCGATGGAGCTGGAACTAGTCAACGGGATAGTTGAGGTAGACGTGGGCTGCAATGTTGAGGTGCTTGAAGTGGTAGGTAATAGCACTGGCGTACTAGACGATGTGCTTACCGCGACACTTGACGAACTGGATGTAACCACCACCGAGCTCAATGAAGAGCTTATGGTACTTGATGTCTCGAGCGTAGAGCTGCTAGAAGAAGGAGATGCCGATGATATACTAGTCGTCGTACTACTTGGACTTGGCGTCGAGCTTGATGTGGTGCTTGAAGATGAGCTCAAAGTCGAGCTCGGAATCAACGTCGAAGTCGAGGTCGGCGTTGAGCTTGAACTCGAACTTGAGCTTGAGCTCGAGCTCGATGTCGATGTCGAGCTTGGTATCCTGCTGGTTGTTGGCGGGGCACTCGTGCTGGCCACGGAGCTCGACGTGCTCGGGGGTAGGGAAGACGATTCACTCGGGGGCGCACTAGACGTGGTCACTGAAAGCGAATGTGCTGCCTCACTCGACGAGGACACGAGGCTAGATATGAAGTCATATGAACTCGACGTTGAAGCACTGGGGACACTGGAGGTGCTCGGAACAGACGACGAGTCAATTGTTGTGAGCACACTGGACGGTGTCACAAAAGTTGGCGATGAAGAACTTAAAGTCTCCGCTGCTGCTGAAGATGAGTTTACTGAACCGGGGTTAGCATTGTCCATGTTGGATTATACGGCTTGCGTATCCTTGGTTTCCGGAATCCTCTGTCAAGGCTACCGCCCACTCCACAGGGCTGCTTCTCAATACGCAGAACTCAGTTTCGAACACAGATCACTTAGCGCACGGTGAGTGGGGACCGAGAAATTTGCCCACCCGGCGGCTTTCCCCAGTGTTCTGACCAGGCGAGGGAAAGGGTACGGCGGCGCTGTTTCACCATCTGAGCCGTGATGCGCCGACCCTAAACTCACCTGCATACTCGCAGTGCATATTCACGTGTCTACGCATACCTTCTGGAATTCCATTGCTGAGGAATAAGGCAAGAGCTCATAAGGAAAGCCAGCATTGATTCAACGCGCTGAACGAATTAAATGCAACGGGTGAGTCTGCCCGTATGACTGTCTTGAGAAATCTCGCCCATCTGTACGATAAAGTCTTGACCAAATTAAGATAACCCTTGGCCACGGAATGCAGGGCGGCTGAGATTCAATTTCGTGGGAGATCAGTTCCAAGGATTGGATGCGTGCCATAGCAATGTGAGATACTCGCCTGACTATTTCCCAGAGTCAGATTCAAGGCCCTTGTGGAAGGGCGGAATGGCCGTTGAGAAAAAAATAAGGAAAGCCCCAATGACATCAGTATTTCGAATAACCAAATATAACGCAGCCGGATCGAATGAATCCGGTATACTTACTTATAGGTGCAAAAAGTGGCATAATGCCCCTTCAAGGTCCTAATGAGTCTAAATCAATACGAGGTTTTGATTAGAACCATGAACAATCTTCTTGACAGCACTTCAAATCTGCACGACTGTGAAGTACTGCTGCATTATATATCGAGATCTCGGGCACCCCGGCACTCATTATTTTGTTTACGACCGAGCAATATTTCCAAAAAGGCATGCTGCTTGTGGCAACGGCGGCCGGCGACCGGCGAATCTGACGCAATCATGTCTCGGCCCATACGGGTTTACGAACGTCGAATGCCAAAGGGTTAGGTAACTCGATAGACCTGATTAATTTCAATTAAACGCAAGCATATGCAGCAGCAGGCTTGACACACACTGCCTTGCAACATCGAGCCAAGAGTTTGTGAACTTTACCAGAAAAAGATTTTGGGGGAAATTGAAGAACTATCAGTATAATGCTCCGGGAAATGCCTGTCATATGCTGCACGGTTTTGCCCCATTGGATAGCCCACGTTGCAATAGCTCCGATGACGCAGATCATGCATGCATGTCTCGCAAGTACTGCATAATCCTGCATGCATATGGGCTGTCCGATGCAAGAACGCTGCGGAGTAGCATTTGTTTGGGATTGAAACCGCAGGAAAATGAAGGCTTCTCATGAGCAAGGGAACCATAACAGAAATATTATAGCATTACATGTGTAAGTAGACATGCTCATTTGAGGGCATAGTGATTTGACGTCTTCATCGTTTTGGGCTTCATGCTAGTTTATTTTTAGAAAAAAAGCGAATCGATGCTACTGAACATGTTTTTGTGCATTCCTCACACTATCAACCAACGGGCGAGTAAACAGAAGTGCTGCTCTGAGGGCGGGGTCGCCCTCAACGAAAGGTGGTATAGTAGGTAATTAAATAAGTTATTTGCGCCCTTGATCATCACAAAGTAGAGTGGTCAGGCATTCTTTCTTCGGCGCGCCGTGGCCATCTTCTGAGAAGACTTGCTTTTACGCTTTTTAGGAGCAGGATCCGCCTCGTTATCTGATTCACGGACGTTATCCTCAGCTTCCTTCTGTTTCTGGGCCCTTAGGGCTGAACGTGTGAGAGGTTTTGTGCGCTCTGAACGCTTGCGCTTTCTCGTCTCAGTCTGCTCATTTTCTTCAGAATCAGAGGGTGATTCAGCCTTTGCTTGCGAAGTCGGGTTGGCAATCGGCTCTGTCGGCGATGTCTTGTTGCGAAGCCGCCTCTGACGCTTGACCACCTCGCCCTTCGGTGCCTGTTTCCGCGAGTGTTTTTCTTTTTCCTCATCCACTACATTTTCAGGTGAGTCGCCCTCTGCGTCCTGAGGTGACGGGTCATTCGATTCCTTTGCTGCATCTGTTTGTGTTACAAAACCGACCGCCATATCGGAGCCCTGTGGTATGTCATTATCAGCTTTATCGGCCAATTCCTGCTTGTATTCTGTTTCTGCGAGGTTACCAGGGGTGGACTTAGGCCCTGGTACCTCCGAATCCGAATGGCTCGGATCATCGTTGTCCACTGCGCCCAGTTCTTTGCTTTGCGCTTGTTGATCAACAATGTTCTCTTCAACTTTTCGCCCTCCATTATCATGGGAGCCTTCCTCTAATATCCGCAAGTTGACAGATGCAGCAGTATCGACATTCAACCCTGATATCCTTCCAGCTCCTTGAGTGTGTTTGTCCAGATGATCGGAGGGCTGACTCTCAGTTTCGTTCGCGCTTTCACTCACTGAGTTCTGGATCGCTTGCTGCAAAGGTTGATCGACTTGCATCTCACTTTCGACTTCTTTTGAGGCCGACTTCTCCGGAGTGAGGTCTTTTACCTTACCGCCAAACAAGGGAGAGTTAGAGAACAAATCATGAGCGATTCCAGATACACGCCTATTGAATAAAATGGGGTCCTGCTCCTCTGGTGAATCAATAGCTGGGATTTCCTCTGTGGGTTGCGATTTCGGAATAGCTGGAGCACCGCCGAAAATGGAAGAACTAGCCATATATCTGTGTGCCGCCTGGGCCAACAGATGGAACTCCTCCGTAATTGACGCTTGAGGTTCGACCGAGAGAAACGTCGAATCCTGATACCGAGACTCTTTCTTTATTTTCATCGGGCTAGAGGACGGCGCTACAGTGAACCCGACATTGAATAAGTTCCAAAGGCCAGCATATGGATCCTCATCTTGATTATCCTCAGTTTCTTTATGGCCATTCGTCTCAACAATCTTCTGCGTCTCGTTTCCATTCGTGAGATCGATGTGACCCTTGTGAGCGTCGTCAGAATCATGTGCTGCCTGCGGTGGTGTACGCAGTGTATCTGGCTCTGAATCACCAGAGATTTCCTTAGAGTTCGTCGACTTGGAAGTCACAGGACGCGTCTCTGGTTCTAAGGCTGGCCCGAAGTGGAACCCAAGGTACCGTTTGCTAGGCTCCAGACGAGAACCGATAAGTGCCGCATTTTCCTGCGAACCCGCTGCATTGTCACTGGGCTCGTGGTGCTTAGGTTCTAAAGATACCGGAACCGGCGAGATATGGTCCGACTGCTCGGCCACTGGCGTAGCATTTACCCTATCGACAGAACTCGATTCGACAGAAGGAAAGCTCGTGACCGGGGGTTCTGAAGAATTGCGCTCTGCTCTGGGCCACGAAGCGTGCTCCGAATTCAGCGACAGTTGCGCGCCTTCATGGATATCGTCATCAGCAGTCTGGTGCTCATGGTCCACGGGAATGGCTGGATCATAGGAGTCGAAGCCTGCGCCTTCCCACACAGACATACTGCTCAGCTCAGCATCATACTCGTGCGCTTCGTGATCACTGGGCTCAATAGGGGCATAAGCATCCTCTTCTAGAGAGTGTGTATCTGAGACGTCCACCTTGGCGGCTCTATCATCCTCGAATCCCACACTAGAGCCTGCGGCCTCTGCGTGGTGATCATCCCAGTCGTCAGCATCCATGACATCTGCATCCATGTCGTCAGCATCCACATCTTCAGCGTCCAAATCCTCATCGTCGAAGTCCTCGGCATCCAAGTCCTCATCAGCTGCATCCTCCAAGTCCTCATCGGCTACATCCTCCACGTCGTCTCCTTCATCATAATTGCCTTTATAAACACGCTCCTCGTCTCCTTCATCATCAAGTTGCTCAGAGGCTATGTAGTCTTCCTCATCATAATTGTCGTCAAGTTCGGCGTCGAGCTCAGTATCAGGAGCACCATGATCAGAGGCGTTATCAAATTGATCAGCCTCATAAGCAGGAGAATGATGTGCAACCGCCAAATCAGCGGCAAAAGCACCTGATTCGCGATCGGTGGCACCTATATTCCCGGACTCCACGATTTGCGAGGGCTTCGTGCTTTCGTACTCTGTGAGCCCATTGTCGTTGCTCTGGTTATTACTTTCTTGGGCCAGTGAGTGCTGGTCATCAGGCTTTTGAGTCACAAGGCTTGGAGCATGCACACTTTTGCGCGCCTCCAGCTCGGATTGCCGATGTTTCCTTGCATCTTCTGATTGCCGACGTACACTGTGGGCCTCAATTCTGTTCTCTCTGTTAAGGGCATTCCGCAGCTGCTGGGCCATGCCACCTATCCACGAGAAATTGAACCTACTTGCTAAGCTCTTGCGCTGCTTTGCTGGGTCTTTGCGCAAATGTCGCGGCAGGTCAGACCCGCGGCTCGAGTCATTTCCCCGCGCCATTTCCAGAAATTTGTTTACTCTGGCTTCAGCTGGAGCATATGTTAATGTCCCAGAAGACATGGCTCTGCGCCTGCAGATAACGGTATCGAGTCCCCGACGCGAACCCACTCAGGCCTTGATTTACCACCGCTCAGTAGCTGCAAACAGGTCTGTTTCGACTGCAGGCAGAGCCATTCCTAGATCCATTTTGCTGCCAAACTATTGGGGGGTTGGGAGGCTAAGCCATAGGAATGAACTCTGCGGTTGTAGCTTTCACAGACCCGCAGGGTGTCTTCAGAAAGTACGAGACACGCGTCGATGAGAACCTTAAGGTACTCACGAATCTGCACTGGCGCCCGCCAAGCGGCAGTGCAAATGACACAACAGCCGCGGATCCATTGACTGCAGCTTCTAGTAGCCCGCGTAGCTCCGGCGTGAAAGCCGCGGACCTCGATCCTGTACGGGACACAGAAACACTCAGCTCGGCGGCTGTGCGTACTGTGCCACACTTGGAGCTGCAGCTCACCCCGGAAATGGGCCAGCGACAGCCCCAGCACCAGATCGCTGGCTTGAATCATGCACCGCTTGTGCAGCTGCTGGTTTTTGAAACCGCACCGCTCGAAATCTACCGCTCTAAACTAAGACAGATTGGCAAGGACTGGTTCAAGAACCAGGTTCAGGTCCGAGACCCGACCGGGTACGTTGTCATACATTCAGTGCTTCCCTCAAATACTCCTAAGCAGGTGAAGGCCATGTGGACACGGATCACGAACGAGTTTGAGGTCGACCACTGTATTCAATTAAACCCGGAAGTAGGCAGCGATTGGACGCGCCTGCGGAAACTCATCAAGGAGCAACTTCTGTGGGCATTTAGCTCGCGGGTGGCTATGCTTGACGCCGAGATCAGGAAGCTCAAGGCCACACGCGACATCCCTGGCTGGAACTTTGGCGCCATGTTTGTTGTTCAAGAGAGCCTTGCATGGGCATATGAAAGCATGAACCTTCTGGACGATGCGCTTGCGATTTATGAGCTTCTCGAAGGAATGCTTTCAGAACATCAGTGGCCGCGCACGGCTGTGCCGTCCTTAGGCGGGTTTCTAGGCACACACGACGCGTTAGTAGAGCCCATGCTTGCGCAAGCAACGCCCCATTTTGATGCTTACCGTCATGTAATTGCACGTCAGGTCGCGCTGCTACTTGCAATGGCCGCGACACGTAGACAGCACGAAGAGCAAGTCGACTCCTTGGCTGACCAGATGGTAGAGTCAGGACTTCGTCTCGCTCTTGCGCGACTGCCTACTCTACTTAGCTCTCTCAACAAGCTTACAGGGCGCACAAGTGCCTACAGATGGCTACTCAGCGTCTCGCGCGAGCTTTATACCCGTGTAACCGAGATTGGTTCAGCTAAGCTCATTGACGGGAAGGGCGACTTGCTGCTAGCTGAGCGGGATGCCCTGCAGGCTCTTGCACTGTTGAAGAACTACACTGTACCTGGTATTTTCAATGATGTTCAATTGGATGATGACAATGATGATACTAACGACCAGGAAGTGGTCGAGAATGGCAGTAGCGACCTCGAAATACCTGAGCTGGCTTCGGAGCAGGCCTTCCGTAATGAGTTTGTCCGACTGACGAAACAAGCAATTGAGTATTTCCGCGTCGCAAACGCGAAGAGGGCTGTTGTACGACTCACTGGCCAGCTAGTACTCATGGAATTTTACAGCGACAATTACGAAAGCGCATGGGGACTGCTTGAAACGTGTCCAAGATTATTACAGCTTGCTCCTCAGGAGAAGTCCCTGGCTTCCATGCTGAGCGTCGCTCTAGACTGCGCGGAGCACTTGGAAAAGCAAAGCGAAATCCTTGAACTCGCGTGGCAGGCTCTAAGTCTCATGAGATTTCAGACAGTCCCACCCAAAGTGGTGAAGCGCGCCGTAGATATCGTCGAAAAGCTTGGCTCCTCGCGCGCACTTGAGCACTCTGCTGACTATTGGTTCAACACTCGTGTAGATCCCTATTTGCGGGGCGATGCGAAGGGTTATTATCTCGACCTCTCGCTGATCCCGGTACACGGCCAGCATCCATTCATTACTATAGATGAGGCAGAGCTCTCAGCAACGGTCGAGTCAGACCAAGGCCCTGTGAAAAGTCAGATCTTGTTCACGTCGCGTGACTTGAACAATCTTACGGGGCCCGTGCGCCTATATACAAAGCACTTCATACAAGGGACGCTGCGGCTGAATCGCATTCAGCTTCGGTCTCAAAAGCAGACCCTTATTCACGAGTTCAGAGATGTCCTCGTAGCCATGCGACCTCTAGCTACCGCATTTCATGCTCAGATCACCTTGGCAAAAACATATAGCATGCGAAAGCGCAATTTGAACCTGAAGCTTTCGTCGCCTGAAACTGTCGAGCAGGCCAAGGTCCAATTTCAACCTGTAGACATGCATCTTCAACTTCTCCTTGACAAGACCGAAGGGTTACAGAAGTTAAACAAGTTCACCACAGCAGAGATTAGCGTGCCGGCTCTAGTGGATCATGAGAACCCCATCAATCAAGTGCGTGTGATCATCGTTTACGATGACTGCACTTATGAGTTCCGCGAAGCGGTGAATTTTGGCCTTTCGGTCAGTGTCGACTTCCAGGAGTATTTCAGATCTCCACCAAACGTGCTATCGCAGTTCTTGGTCAAGCCCATAACGTCAGTGCCAATTATGTTTTGTGGCGCCGATCTTTTGGGTTCGCGTGCTTATGAGGTGAATGACTTTGCTCTGGAGCATCGTCGTCAAGAATTTTTAGCTTTTCAAAGTGCGCCAGTGTCATACGTGTTCTCGTTATCCAAGCGGTCCGAGCAGGCACGTAAGGGCCCCGCAGAGATGCACCTCTCGCTCTCGTATCGCTCATTGCTTTGGGAATGCCAGTCAGTGTTGTTTGATGCTTGTGTTAATGCTTTAAAACGAGAAGGCTTACAATGCTATACACCCAGTGTGTGCAATGTGGCGCAGCAGATATCAGGGCACATTGATATTGAGCAGTATATTACGCATGGCGTGGCGGAGATACCTCTGAGCGTGGTGTCACGGTATGTCACACACGAATTCGAGTATATGGATCCTCAGCATGCCGAGCGCATCATAGCACTCGTATGTGATGCATTGAAAGACGGTTTAAAACCTTCAAGCAGCGATTTCTCTAACCTGAATGCCACGATGGAGCTCGATGTGCCGAACCCTGACATCGAACTAGTGCACTATGTTGATATTGATCTGGATAATGCGTCACAACAGTGCGTTGTAGGTGGTTCCATACCTGTGGAGCTAAAGGTGGAGACCATGGCCGTGCAGGAGAGCACTGATTTGAGAGAGCGGCTTTTCGCGTACGAGCTAGATCGATTGTCTGAAGGATGGTCGTATACTGGCAAAGTGAAGGGAGTTTTCACAGGTATGGAAAAGGTCAGCGAGAAACTACACCTGATTCCGAACCGTTCCGGCGAGCTCCTCCTTCCCAATGTGCTTGTCAGGCCCGTAACTGAACAGGAGATTGATCAAGATGAGTCTGAAGACTCAGTGGAAGTGTTGGAAGCCGACGATACGGTGGTAGTATCGAAGCATGCGAACACGCGAGTCTTAGTGATTCCCGAGACAAATATGCTCGCGATCACGTTCTGATCTACTCGTTGATCAGAACTAAAAAGAACACGGCCAGGGGGCATTTATATGTGTATATATGTACTTTTAGTTGTAGAGCCTCGCGATTCATTTAGATGTGGGAGATGCAAAGCTCAGGCATGCGAAGCATATAGGGCGGACTTGAGCCCCTCAGCCGCCGGTTCTGGTGCAACAGCGTCAACGGCAAAGCCATTATCTCTGAGAAAGTCTCGGGTTGTGGGCCCAATTGCCGCAATTTTTATATGTAAAGGCGACTCTCGTATGTGATCAAGTACCCGAGATGTATGGCTTGGAGAGAAAAAAACAATCCAATCACCATTTTGCAAACGGTCCTGTAGATGGGAAACCACAGCATCATTAGGGGTCGTTTTATAGACGATTTTCGTGGTGACAGAGTGTCCAGCCGCGATCAGTTTTGTTGGCAGTTGCGGTCGATGTATTTCGCCTGCCAAAAATAACAAATTACGTTTGGGTGGTAGTTCGTTTGCCATTGAGGCGGCCAAAGAGACACCCGAGCCTGACTCGGCTCCTTTGACTTCACTAAAGCCTAGACGTTCCAATCTGCGTGCTGTGGTCGGGCCCACTGTGTAAACAGGTAGGGAAAAGATCTGAGAAGAAGTAGCAGGCAGCACCTCCTTGAGGGCATCAACGGCTCTTTGTGAGGTGACTATGAGACCGTCTAAAGACTCGGAGCTGCTGAGAATCTGAGTCAAGTCGTCAAGATTAATGCAATGATAGTCCATTATAGGTACAAAGCAAACATCGGGAATGCACTGCTCATATGGATCCTTGTGGCCATTCTCGATGTCCTCTGAGCGATTCTTTAGAAGAAAAACGGCCATCGGGCTTTCATAAAGTCCAGCTCTATAAAAATGGTGGCTTTATGGTGTCTTTAGGGCGGCTATAATAGGTTAGGACATTGGGTGGGGATGATGACCCAATGCGAGTCTGAATAATTGGTGCCGCCAAAAAGTATAGAGAAGAGAGTGGAGGGAAAGAGGCGTTTGATGAGGACAATTGCGAATTAACTAACTGGTACTTTAAAACGAATTATAGTCAAGCTGTTGCTAAAAAAAGGAAGAGTCAAACACGTCGGCTTTTTGGTTGAAATAGTCGTGTTCAATGGCTTTATGAAAGTCATAAAAAACATACAAAGTATATTCAGTTGCACGCAAATATGTTTTAAAGGCAACAGCGCCTAAAGTTCAGTAGCAGATTTTAAAAAAAAAGAGCTCCACGCAAAGATACCGTCGATAAACGGTTGCTGGTGAAGATCAATGATTTGAGTTACTGAGCGTTTACTTCGACTCGTTTCCGCAATTCAGTGTTGCGGCCTCAATCAGCAGCTACGAAGAGAGAGTCGCTATTATGAGGCCCCTAGTGCGAGTGGGTTCCGTTATGGCCATACTTATTTGCTCCGACCAGACGCTCCACACACCACTGAATGCGATCATTACAATAAGTTATGTATTTATTTGGCGGACTTCTTGCCCTTCTTCTCGGCAGCAGCAGCGGCGCTCAGCTTCTCCTTGACGACGCGCTTGACGATCTTCTGCTCCTCAATGAGGAAAGCGCGGATGATCCGGTCCTTGACGCAGTTGGCGCAGATCGAGCCACCGTAGGCACGCTGGACGGTCTTATCGCTGCGCTTGGCGCTGTGGTACTGGTTGGGGCGCAGGGACACAACACCAGCCAGGGCAATACCGCACTGGCCACACTTGGGCGAAGTCGCGGTCTTCTTCACATGGAGGTACCGGATCTTGCCGCCAGGCGTTTTGATGAGCTTAACGTTGTTAGACGTTGTGTTGTAGGGGTTCCTGCGGCGGTACGTGACGCGAGCTGCCATTTTGTCTTCCTGCTAAAGCTGCGGACTGAAGTTCCTAGTTTTCCAGCTACGATGTGGTGTTCCCAGTCACGGGGCTGCCGACTGGTTCTGAGTGGGTCGTTGCCGGGAGGGTCGACGCTGAAAGGTTTTCTTTGAGGCCAGACTCGTCTTACATAAAAGCCCTACCCCAAAAATAAGGTCGATGAGCCCAGCGCCTGACCTGGCCTCTTACTCCACGTGCTGACACAAGGGTGAGGGTTATGTAGTGACCCCGGACCAGTGAGTGGCATTTTCCTAGGCGACGCCCCGCTGCAGCGTCTAATGCAAGAGTTCAGCAGCGCTCCGATCAGTTTGCAGGGTTTGTAGATCACATTGGTTGTGCGTGCGTTGGGTTGCGGGGAACGCTTGCGTCAAGCGAATTTTCAGATCTGACCACTCTGTTCGGTCAAAGTATTTACTAAATAGACTATGTGCATTTGGATTCGGGGAGCCTTTCTGCATTTTTATTTATATATATGTACAGGTGGAGTATGTGCCGTGCGTTGCCACAATCCAGAGCAGGAAAGCCCAAGTGCCCGAATGACTTGAAATAAAATGAACGTGCAACCAAAATCAGATTATAGGCACACAGAATGCATGAGCGGTGCTGTGAACAGAGTTCATGCATTAGGTCGCGATCCTCGGGTACTAATAAACCGCCGGATCGGACTCTCCAAATCGGGTTATTCGAATCGACAGATCGGATCGCTTAGCGTCAAGTGTTTACAGGACCACATGCGTCACCAGATATGCAGGGATCGCGGCCTAAGTCGGCCGATGCCGCGGCATTGACTGGCCGGCCAAGTGAATTATTCGCAAAAAAAAAGAGGAAATTCAAGGCTCTCGCTTCGATACTTCCTGTGTTTGCGAGTACTCTTGGCGCAGGCGCTTCTGCTCTTCGTACTCGAGGGCGCGCTCCTGCTGCTCCTGCGTCAGCTCGCGCTGCGCGGCCTTCTTTGTGCGCCGCTCAGCGTCGCGCACAGGGCCCTCGCGAAGCAGGTCGCGCTGCTGGTTCTGCACGTAGTGCACCCAGGGAATAACCACAACGGCCGAAACCACGGAGAACCCGAAGAACGCCTTCGCTCGAGTCGACATGTCAGATTTGTCAGAGGCGGCCTCGGCTGACACGCCCTTTACAGATAAACCAGCGCGCGCGATTCGACTAAAACATCGCCGCCCCCTTCCCAGCACAGCTGCATACAGGCGTGCATAGACCATGCGTCAGGGTCCTTTCAGAGGTTTTTTTTGTAGTGCGGCAGCAGGCCAGCGGGCGGGGGTCGGAGTTTGATAATAGACCGTAGCAGTTTTAAATTTTTAATAAGGCTAGAGGCGGCCCCCGGGGCGGCCAATCGCGGCGGCGCCAAATGCTGGCGGTGGGGCCAGGCCGCCAATAACCCGGCTGCTGAAGCGTTCGTGGACTTTTAGTGTCCCATCGCTGGCTCGCCTGACATTTTGTTTACCCAAACGGTGACCGCGATTTGTGTTTTGTCAGCGCAGCGCAGCTGCACGCAGCCACACAACACAGTCCCGTTGCAGATCGAGTCCGCAGTGGTAGGGCTTGATAAGAGTCTGATCTTCGCGCCGCGAGACCAGCGGCTCAATTTTGAAATGATGCAGCCGCCCGACCCCGCTCCGAGTGAAGGCAGTGATGGCGAAATGGAGCTCGAGAATGCCATGGTTATTGAGGGCTCCGACCTCGAAGACCCGACTGTGGAGCCCCAGAGCTATAGCACGCGCAATGCCGATCCCGTGCTCAGCTACTATGCCTCTAGCAGCAACTGGTCTGTGCCAGGGAGCGCAACAAGCAGCTTCAACAGCGCGCAAATGCACTACGGCCGCCACGACTCCGTCGGCTCCATTCATTCGATCCCAGGATCCATGCATTCCGCCCACAGTTTTTACGGCGGAATGACGAGCGTGCCTGGCAGCGTTCCCGGCAGCGTTCCAGGCAGTGTTCCGGGTAGCGTTCCGGGTAGCGTTCCCGGTAGTGTACCCAGCAGTGCGCCTGGCGCCAGCGCCATGAACGGGAGCGTGACTGGCAGCTTCACGCCTGGACCTCCATATATAGCCGGTTCACTACCTGGATCAGTGCCTGGTGCATTGCCAGGGAGCATACCCGGCAGTGTACCAGGCTCCATTCCGGGAAGCATACCAGGTGGTGTTCCTGGCAGCATTCCTGGCACGCTGCCGGACTCGGCTCCAGGCTCGTCCAAGGCAAGCGCTTATTACACACCTTTACAGCCGCAGCAGTACCCAGTCGACGCCTACTCTAATGTCTCCAGTGTATCCAGCCGGTTCATGGCAGTGCCGGGCCAGAGCGCGGGGTCTGCCAGCGGGTCGTACGTGGCTCCTTCGCAGATCGAGCGTAGCCGTAATTATTCTCATTGGCCCTCGTCTAGCCACCACAGCTTTGCAATCTCTCCTCCGTCAGAGGCGTCGTCTCCGCATCGGCCGCAACGATCGTTGCTGAGCTCCATGATTGCCCAAAGCAGACGGGGCTCTGCCCCCACAATCGCCGAGCACCACCAATTCATCCCACAACGTGCCGTCAGTACGACAAATGTATCAGCAATGTCCGTTGCGACTGCCACAGGGCGTCAAGTATTCCGTCATGAAACACCTCCTAATTCCGCACCGGCAGTTGACGAACCGCAGCCGCCGGCCGAGCCTGTTCTAGAGGGCAGACACAGCATCGATTCAGACTGGCAGCACCAGACAACCGCCAGTCCTCCCCGCACACACAAGACGTTCGAGAAATTCTCACCCAGCATCCTTAATGGACTGCCATGCCCACCACACACTCAGATTTTCCATTTCCGCGAATGCGACACTAGCAAGGTATTGGCCATGATGACGACAACACTGCAGCGCATCATCACCACGAACGATAAGCTCTATCCGCCCGAGGATGATCGCAAAATGCAGAAGTTGCCGCAGCCAATCAACGCGGAAGGGGAACACTTTCAGACAACGCTGCTGGGTTTCCATGGGTGCAACGTGCCCGGTATAGGCCTTGATGCGTACCTAACCAGAATTTTGAAGTACTGTCCCACTACAGCAGACGTGTTTTTGGCGCTGCTAGTGTACCTCGACCGCATCACGAAGAAAGGATTGAGCTTGAGCAGCGAGCCTCAACAATCCTTGTTCGTGTTGGACAGCTACAACGTGCACCGTCTCATGATTGCTGGCATGACTGTGGCCTCCAAGTTTTTCAGCGACATTTTCTACAAGAATTCGCGCTACGCGAAAGTGGGCGGCCTTCCTGTAGATGAACTGAACCACTTGGAGCTGCAGTTTCTCGTGCTTTTGGACTTCAAGCTAATGGTGAGTGTTGAAGAACTGCAGCTTTACGCAGACTTTCTCTTGAACTTCGATGCAATGATGCAATCCTGACGTCCATAAACGCGTACTGTGGAAACATGTTTCAAGCGACGTCACCTCGCTCTTGGTTTTCGGCCTCACCGCCGCACCCAGGGCATTATTTATTATTATCTTACCCACCTTAATTAATCTCAATAGAACGTACTAATGACAGTTCTCCCTATTTATCCCCTACGGACCAACAGTGAAGCGATAGTTTTGCGAGGCAACGAAGCCAACCAACCAAACTAAACAACACAGTGAGCAACAGGACGGCACTACACACAGCCTACTGGGAATTTAGCCACTAAACAGGTATCCTCGTACTCGAGCCCCCGGACCTCATACTCGAGCCCGAGGACCTCATACTGAAGGGAGGGGGTTCCCTCACCTCTAATTAAGCCTCTAATTAAGCCTTTAAAATAGGCTCCTAGTTAGGCCACTAAACAACCAACAAAAAAGGCGGTAAGTATTATGAGTTCATTTATTTAAGCAGCTATCATCGACAGTGCTTCTCATTTTCAGCACACGGCCCAGCCCTGCTCGGCCGGCTCAATAATAATAATTGCAGCACACCAAGGCATACCACGGAATATCCGGAGCCGTTGGTCTTAGCGGAAGCGGCGGGCCTCACGCTCGGACTCCATGAGGCAGAGGATGTCGTCCTCGCGCACGGGGCCCTTAACGTTGCGGACAATGCTGCGGCTCTCGTCGTCGATGAACTCGACGCGAACCTGGCTGACACCACCGCGCGAGCCCGTGCGGCCGAGCACCTTTGTGACCTTAGCAAGCTTGACAGGAGTCTTAGTATCCATTGTGAATCGACGACTGAGCGAGTGTGGATGAAAAATTTGGGCTTGTTTCGCGATTAGGTCCTGCGCTGGCCGCCCAGCCAGGCCGTACCCTGGCGCACTCCACGTGACACATACAAACGGCGGGTCCTCACGCACAGCTAAAGGGTCCGTGCTTGCACAGGCGCATCGTGGAGATAATTACAAAGCAGCGCACCGCAGCCCGGTGCCCTCACGAGTGACATAAGCGAGCCAGAGTCCTGGCAGTTTCTCGTCGTCTCTCTTCGAATTCGAGCCGGGCTGATTTCATCGCGCGCTCGCGGTCTACCGTACTGGCACTGAGTCATTGTTCCATTTACCGGGGCAAGGGCGCGTGAAAACGGACCGTCCACAAAAGGGTGGGTGCCACTTTCAGCTCTTCTTCTGTAAACATAGCGGAGAAAACCGAAACTCGCAAATGGAATTGGTTGCCCACCTCGACGACAGACTATTGTTTGCAGTGCCCAAGAAGGGCCGTCTTGCAGAAATGACTGCGAAGCTGCTGCTTGGCGCTGATGTGAAGTTCAGGCGTTCGAACCGGTTGGATATTGCCATTTCCACGAACCTTCCCGTAGCACTCGTGTTCTTGCCGGCAGCAGACATTCCTGTATTTGTTGCTGAGGGCCGCTGCTCGCTTGGAATCACCGGCATCGATCAGGTATATGAGAGCGGTGTCGACTGTAATGATCTTTTGGATCTGCGGTTTGGCCAGTGCAAGCTGCAGGTGCAGGTGCCTGAGAACGGGGAGATCCAGGATCCTAAGCAGCTCATCGGCAAGACTATAGTCACCTCCTTCACAAATCTGACAACGAAGTACTTCGCAAAGCTCGAAGGCAAGAAGGAGGGCGAAAAGCTGGACACGAAGATCAAGTTTGTTGGTGGATCGGTTGAGGCCGCCGTAGCGCTTGGTGTTGGTGATGCTATTGTTGATCTTGTCGAGAGCGGCGAGACTATGCGTGCTGCTGGCCTCATGGCTATTGATACAGTGCTCGACACGAGCGCACGCCTCATTTCCTCTTCTACAAGCTCGAACCCACAGCTGTCCGAGATCCTGCGAAAGCGCATTGAGGGTGTTGTGGCCTCCACAAGGTTCGTGCTGTGCAACTACAACATCCGTCGCGACAACCTATCCGCGGTGTTGAAGATCACGCCTGGCCGACGGGCGGCCACGGTGTCGCCCTTGGATGATGATGCATGGGTTGCCGTTTCCAGCATGGTTGAGAAGAAGCGCATTGCCGAGGTAATGGACGACCTCTCTGATCGTGGAGCTGAGGACATTCTTGTTATTGGATTGGAGAACTGCCGCATCTAAGCATCTTGAAAAAAAAAGAAAAGGACTCAAACTAGCCACAAAAACAAAAAGACCAGGTAATGGGTTTAATTTATTCTGTAACACTATGATTATCTCGAATATCGCGACTGTGCATGAGCACATGAATGAATAGTGCCTGATACTCTTAGCCGTTTTCTAGTGATGCACTAACAGAACTACTAATGTGCTAGAGTCGGGTCTTGCCGGCACAATCCCACTGGGAGTATACTGGCGCTGCGGCCGTAGTATATATGCGCGTTAAGGTCGTAAAGCTAGGTGCGTAAATGATACAGCCGTATTTAGCACCCACCGCTACTTTTGGTAAAGGATGGATCAGACCCTAAGTAAGATGCCTAGCTAAATTACCACTGTAACTGTTGAAGGGAACACTCCAATTGAGCAAAGTGAAATAAAATTTGTTCTAACAAAAACACATAACGATGAATTTGTATTAAGTTGCAAACTCGCGCGTGAAGCTCCGCGGCCTAGCTCCAGTGTCGAGTCCTCGCTGACTACTATGGTAGGAAGCGATTTATAATGGGAGCCGTGAACATAGCGAGCGTGCCAATCCAATGAGCAGCAAGCTGGCCAAGGCAGTGAAGGCGGTTGCGACGAAGCCGGCGTCGGACGCACACCAGCGGTTTCTCCAGCAGCTCGTGCGCGTCGATCAGGCCGGCGAGCTGGCTGCGGACTACATCTATTGGGGCCAGCATGCGGTGCTGTCGCGCACGCAGCCCGAGCTGGGGCCCCTGATCAAGCACATGTGGGACCAGGAAGTGCACCACCACAAGACGTTTGATACGCTGCAGGTCGACGGGCGGGTACGGCCGTCATTGCTGACTCCCGTGTGGAAGGTTGCCGCATTCACGCTTGGCGCGGCGACGGCTCTCCGCGGCAAGGAGGCGGCCATGGCGTGCACGGAGGCGGTCGAGACAGTCATTGGCGGGCACTACAACTCCCAGCTGCGGTATCTTCATGATAACTTCCCGAAGACGGCGAATTACGATGCGTTGAAGAAGCTTGTCTCTGAGTTCCGCGACGACGAGCTCGAGCATCTCGACACCGCTGTCGAGCACGATGCTCACGGCGCGCGGCCGTACTGGCTGCTCACCGAGACCATCAAGCAAGGCTGTCGCGTGGCGATTGAGATTGCTGAACGCGTGTAACGCGTGTAACGCTGCTGAACATATGTAGCATAGCTTAACGACTAACGAATTGATGAACGCCTTAACGCGGCCTCCAATATGCTACACAATGCGCTATTTGAAGGCATTTTGGGCAGCCGCGTAGCACATTTTAGTGCGCACGAGTAATGTGGGGGCAGCATGGGTCCAGTTTCTAAGTTCCTGTGGATCAAATGCAATTGACTTGCCGGTGGCCCAACACTATACTATGTGCCCCAGAATTAAACAAATTTGCTTCAATTTAAATACTGCACGGAACTGGGTTAAAAAAAAGACCTTTGACTCCGTACGCACATGCAGCAGACACCTTAAGATACGGGGCCGTGCCAGTTAGTCATCTGCCATGCTCATGTTGACGGGGGTGTTGAGCTGGGCTCTGCTTGGCGCTACGGCAGCGGCGGCAGCTGCGCACGACGGCGCGCTGCCTGTCTACTTTCCCAACGTAGACGTACAGCCCGCGGGCTTGGCGCTTTTCGACGCGGGCGAGGCGTCGGCGCTGCTCTCGCACTTCCGTGGTGACGGCAGCGTCGCCCACTCCGAGGACGCGGACCGAGCTGTGCGCATTGTGCCGTCCACTTTCATGGACGATCGAAACACTGCAGTCATAATTGTCGACGGCTTCGACACCGAGGCCGCTGAGCCGCACCTGGGGTCGCCGCACTTCTACCTTAGCAACGACGCGACCGCCGACATCACTGCGGGCGCGGCGCGCAGCCACGTCTCCGAAATGGGCAGAATCGACTCCTTGGAGCACCCTGTGCTACGCGTGAGCGGGCTCGACGGCATTGCCGCCGAGCTGCGTAAAGTAGCGAACTCGAAGATCATGATCATTGGCCTGCCCAATGTGGCGCCGAGGTCTGGCTCGCGCGCGTCTCTCGTTGAGCAGGCGCGCAATATGTCATACATTCAAATCCCGGACTTTTTCGACAGCATCGAGGACTGCCAAGCCGTGACGAGCAGCTGCTCGGGCCACGGCTCGTGCGCAAAGAGCAGCAATGGAAAATACGCCTGCCAGTGCAAGCCAACCAAGAAGGACGACTACACATATTACTGGGGTGGCAATGACTGCTCGAAGCGCGACGTGAGCTTCCAGGCAAACCTGATCATCGGCACCACCATTGCGATTCTCGTCGCCAGCGTGCTGTCTGTGGGCCTGCTGTTCCGACTCGGTAGCGAGCCACTGCCCGGAATCCTCACCGCCACAGGCACTTCGAGCTAAACTCTGTATCGCTATTTCACTGATGCCCCCAAGCGGCATGACCCATATTAATTTATACAATAAAGGCAGCAGCCAGTAAGGCAACATAAAAAGAACAAAAAGTACTGCTAACTAAACCATTGAACAAAGGCGGAAACCATGACCACTGTTGTGATTGCTAGTGTTTGAGCCAATATTATTGCGCATCGCGAGTAATTTAGCGAACTGTAACACAGTTCATAGCGCTTAGCTTGTATACAAAAAAGCCTAGCATAGAGAGCTCCAGTGCATTTGAGAATCATTTTCTTCACGCTGACTCTAGTTCTCGGCCCGAATCCGTCCTTTAGCTCCTTCCTCTCTCGAAGCAGAATAGGATTTGTGTACAGTGGACTTGTGACAGTCAGTCACGTCTAAACGACACATAAATAGTTACGATTGGAAGTGCTAGCTCAAGCCTTTGACTTCGGTGAACCATGTATTTGTTTGCGTACATATGATGCGGCTCAGATTCCTGCACAGTCTGCAGTCTCCTAACGGCTCCCAGAAACACAGAAAGTTAGGCGTGCGGCATTTTATTAAGGTGGAGCGACCTTCATGTCCCTTCTTTCACCTCGTTCAGAGGGCAACTCAGCAAAGGAGATTTGTTTTTGCATTCAAACACAGCCAATGCATTATATATGTCTATGAACACAACATCTAAATAAACAAGCGTCTTTGTACCTTACGGCACCCAAGTTTACTTGAATCTACGGCAATGTTATAGTGCTACGAGGTGGCACAGGGCAGGGTTTTGATGGGGTGGACCACATATGTGGGCTAGGTCTGCCTGTGGCGCAGTGATATCATTTGGCAAGCCGTTTATTCATCGAGGAGCTCTCAAACATGCCACGAGGGTCACACGAAAGCAATTTGAATATATACAAATATCAGACAAACAACATTTTAAAGTCTCATATCTAAGTTGAATGGATGCGCACATCGAAAGATAGAATTGTAGATGGGGCAAAAGAATGTATTTAGTTACATAGAGAACCCCGAGGGTTGAAGCTGAGAGCAATGTTCAATGGAACAGATGTAATGCCATGATTCAACAGAAGCTCTAGCAACCCTGGGGCGTCTCTCGACAGGGAGGCATCGACGGGCCGCCAGCGCTGGTCCTGTGATCGGGGCCCTGACCTGACCTAACCACCACGGTTGACCGCATTTGCACCCCCACAACCATTCACCGGGACTGAGCAAATGGATCCTCAGAGTCTCCTTGCGCAGGCGGAGAAGAAGGCGAGCTCGAGCGGCGGGTTCTTCTCCAAATTGACCGGCTCGAGCAGCTTCCAGCTCGAGGATGCGGCGGATCTGTACGTGCAGGCGGCGAATGCGTTCCGGCTGAACAAGGACGGCACGTCCGCGGGCCGCGCGCTCGAGAAGGCGGCGGAGCTGCAGAAGCAGACGGAGTCGAAGGACGAGGCCGCCAACACGCTGGTCGAGGCGTACAAGGCGTACCGGCTGAGCGACCCCAAGGACGCGGCCCGGGTTCTGAAGGAGGCCATCCACCTGTTCACGCTGCGTGGCGCGTTCCGCCGCGCCGCGCAGTACGAGATGGACCTGGGCGCGATCTACGAGAACGAGCTCAGCGACCCGGCGAGCGCAATCCAGGCCTACGAAAACTCGGGCGACTGGTTCTTCAACGACCGGGCCGAAGCACTGAGCAACAAGGCGTTCCTGAAGGTGGCCGACTTGTCGGCGCTCGAGGGTAAGTACGACGTGGCAATGGAGAACTACGAGCGGGTTGCGCGCCAGAGCCTCACGTCGAACCTGTCGAAGTGGAGCCTTAAGGGCTACTTCTTCCGCGCTGTATTCTGCGCGCTGGCCGAGGGCGACGCTGTGGCGGCGAAGCTGAACCTCGAAAAGTACGACGAGTGGTCGCCCGAGTTCGTGGGCACTAAGGAGCGCGAGTATCTGCAGGCGTTCACCGATGCGGTGCGCGACGGCGACGCCGAGCTGTTCACGAACAAGCTCTATGAGTACGATCGCTACTCGAAGCTCGACAGCTGGACCACCACAATGGCACTGCGCATCAAGAAGCCATTAGAGGAGGCCCCGCAGGACGAGCTTCTCTAGGCTTCTTTGCTTAAAGATGCCGTGCTGTTCCGAATTAAGTTATTCCTACATATAAATAATGCTATGAAATCAGAAACTGAGAGCGGCCGGTGCGTGCGCGTACGTGTGCAGGCTTCTGTAGAATCGAGTACTTTTTTTTGGTTTGTTTTGGATCACCCCTTAAGATTAATTACAGCGCTTGTCCGGAATAATTCAACGCTGTTGCACACAGCGCGAACCAAATAGAAGAAGAAGAAGAAGAAGAAGAAGAAGAAAAAGAAGAAAAAAAACACGTTCGATGATGCGTTTGGCGCTGGACGCAAGCATAAAAAGAAAACAGCTATATTCGTCATGCCATCCCGCCGCGCAATAAGACCGCGTCCGCATGCAATTGAAACGTCTCCGCGCTCTAGAAAATAACGCGTGGCACGCCTCTGCCTCTGAAAGTCAGCTCTGCCTACTTGGCATTGGTAGTAATTGTGTCACACCAAACCGTCGTATAGATTCAAAGCACCCATGATAGTATCCTCCTTCTTCGAGCCCTCCTTGAACTCCTCGAACGTGATCTGGCCATCGTGGTCCGCGTCCATGATAGCGAACAGCTTATTGACGCGCTTTTCGGGCGTGCTCTCGTCGTCGGGAAGCTTCATCATCGTGCCGATCATCTTATAGATGGCCTCGACGATCTGCAGCATCTCCGAGGAGCTGATGAGCCCGTCGCCATTGCGGTCGTAGAGCTTGAAGGCCCACTCCAGCTTCTCGTCCACGCTGCCCCGCGAGCTGATGCTCAGCGCCGTGATGAACTCCTTGAAGTCGACGGTGCCGCTGTTGTCGGTGTCAAACACCTGGAACACGAGATCGCTGAAGGTGGACGGGTCGCCGAACGGAAAGAACTTCTTGTACACGTCGCGCAACCCGTCCTTCGTGAGCTCGCCCGACGGGCAGTCCTTGAGAAACCCCTTGTACCATTGCTGCAGCTCCTTGGACTCGAAGTACGTCTGCGACTTGAGCTGCCGAAGATCCTCCTTGGTGAGCTTGCTCGATGCCTTCCCCATGTCGTAGATGTGCAACTGGTTGTTTGCAGGCTCCAATTAGACGCGGCAACACTGGCTCGAGGCTTCACGCGGCTGCTTCTTTATCGCACTGGCGGCGGTGGCTTGGGTGCGCTTTGCCCGAAACCAGCCCACCGCGCATGACCGGATTATGTCAGCAACCGTTTCGAGAGCCCCCAGCCAAGGACCGTGCACGCGCCTTTCAAAGTAGGGTGGTTTTTCTTACAAGCGTGGGCGGGTGGTCGCGGGCGGGTGAGGCATTTGCGCATGCAGGGTTAGGCGCACGCACCGATACTCGGCGGCAAGTGCGCTCATTATATTTGTTTTTGTTTTTGTTTCTGTTTTCTTTCTTTCTTGTAGGCCAGTGCTGGTTATTTACCTGCCACGGTGCGGGTTCGCGGCTGGTTCTTTTGTAGGTCGGCTGCCGGCTCAGCAATTGGCGGTATCGTAAGTAGCGTTAGTACGTATTTTGCTGTAGTCGTTTCGTTGTGGAAATCATCTATTCATAAAACATTTCATTGCGTTCATAAACCAGAGAGGGGGTTCGTAAGTCATAAATGCTCGGCAACAAAGAAGCTGCCTAGGGGAGCGGCCTCGTCACGAAGACATGTTGTGTGCCCGTCAATTACCACGTAGCAAAGCTGTGGGTGTCGCCGCATAGCAACAAGAATGTTTCCGTACTGCAGCGGTGACGGCAGGCGGTCGTTCCAGGCGTCGAGGATCCCGCTTGTGAGCAGGCCTAGGTTCGGCGCGCGCGACGACACAGCGCTCCTCTGTGCCGTCGACGCATTGCATAGACAGAGTTCGAGCACTTTTAACTGGGGCAAGCTCAAAGCCAGCTCCCAGCTGTTCACGCTGTGGTTGAACGGAAGCTTCAAAACCTCAAGCTGCTGCATTCTCTCCACGGGCTTGAGCTCGTCGACCGTGAAGCCTCCATGCATGTGCACACCTAACTGGCGCAGTGTGGGCGCACACGTTTGCGCAATTGTCTCAAGACAAAGGCGCGGCACCTCGCGGACGTGGATGGTCAGCGACTCGAGACGCGTGCAGCAGCTCGCGAACAGACTGGACATTGACACGTGCGACGCACGCCAGTCTAAAGCTAGAGCTGTAAGCTGTGGCCCAGCACCGGTGATGTGGGCCAGCAGCCGGTGGCTTGCCTCGTCCTCGTGGCCCGAGCCCGTCAACACCAGCTCCTGCAGACCGCTGAGGTCGGCTGTCCGCGACAAATGCACTACGTCAAGCACAGTCGTGTCGGTTTGGGACAGGGCCAGCCGGCGCAGCTGCCATTTCTGCCGCGCGTCGCGCTGCATGTGGCCAAAGAAGCCGCTAATGGCCGAGACCGGCTCGAACCGGTTGTGCACATCGCTGAGACCCACAAACCGGTAGCTAGAGCCGACCTCGAGCTTCGAGTCCAGGAACCGCCCCAGCTCAAGGTCCTCGAGCTCGCTGCTCGCTTGTGCTAAGCGGCTCACCCACGCCAGCACTTCAGCATTGAGGAACGGCCGCACGCGTAGCGCGCGCAGATCGGCGAACTCGAGGTCAGGATAGGCATCTCCGGGACGGATTGCAAGATCCACGGATAAAACTTGCAAGGTAGGCGCCCGTGACGATGCGAGTGGGGCCAGCAAGCTCGGCGGCAGCTCGGGGCAGGCCGACCACGAGAGTTCGAGCAGGTTCTCAAGGTTTTTTAACGCTGTTGCCACGAGAGGCAGGAACACATTGTCGCTAATAGCGACGTTTCCGCGGCAGATAAAGCTGCGCACCTCGGCAGCAAACTGCGGGCGCGCCGCCAGCGCTTCTAAACACTGCTTGATCCCGGCAATTGTGCGGACCACCGTGCACGCCATTGTCTGGCCGCGCACACACCGTAACGGCCGCTCCGTGTGCAGCGGCCGCGGCGCCGCATCAATGATAATACAGCGGTAGATGCTCGGCAGCACGGCACCGGCAATCGCCGGACACGCCACGGCCAGGCTGATCACGTCGGCCTGGCCACAGAAGCAGGCAATGCCCTCGAGAACTTCCCATGGTAATTGCGTCAGGGGCATCGGACGGCAGTACAGCACGGCTCGCAGACAACAATCGGGAGAAATCTGGCTGCTCCGCCGCACTGCGCGCGACTCATTATGGAGATGCAGTACCCGTACCCAGCGATGCGATGCTCTGCCGTGACTGGCTGCGAGCATCGGCCGTCGCGGCCGCGGCCCACCCTGCGTCGCAGCACCTGAGGGCTGAAAAAAAATTGGCGGCCGATTTCGCACGCTGCTCAGAGCAGGCCTTCTGAAGCGCCGGCAGCCGTTATACTAGAGCGATACTACATGGCTCGTCGCCATAGATGCGGCGAACCTCAAACCACCCTACTATTATACGAATATTTTTCAATATATTTTACATTTCGCTTTATTTCGTTGCCTTTTCTGCTGCTCCGCTCTACTCCAGAGCGGCGCTGCTTCCGCTCTGTCGCGCGCGCACTGCTCGCCGCGAGCGAGGTCCCATTTTGTGGTGGTCAGCTGATGACGATCCGGGGGTGGCTTGCCAGGGGAACCTGTTCCATCGCTTCGAACGCAGGTTGGGCAGCGCGCTACGCAGAGTCGCCGCTGAGGATCGGGAGTGGCAGACGTGGCAATCATGTCCGACACGCTGCGGCTTCAGCTGAACCACCTGCTCATTGTTTCCGACGCCGAGTACGCGGCGAATGCGGCTGACAACAGCGACGCAGCGCGCGGCAGCGCATTGTCCGGCTCGCAGGCCACGCCGCTGAGCGGCGGCGGCAGCAGCAGCAGCGGCCGAGGAGGCATCGGCGCCAAGCCGGCCCAAAACATGCACATCGAAGAGCTGGCCACGATTGTGAAGTCGGCGGTCGCAAACGACCTCACGGAGGACCTCGGCGATATGCTACAGGAACTCGAGACTAACCACGAGAACGAAATCAAGGAGATCTGTGACAGTGGAGACAACCCATTCTTGGGCGTTGCATCGCAGCTCAGCATGGTGAACACGGCAGCAACTCAGATCAAAAAGACGTCGGACCTCGTGGGCAAGCAGATGGAGCGCAGCAGCGACAAACTCATAGAAAGCGCGCAGCGCCATGTGAACATGAACCGTACGCGCGTGAACCTCGAACAGTCCTTGTACCTCGTGAAGCTTTGTCTGCAGGCGCTAGAACACACAAACCAAGTGCAAAGGCTGCTCAAAAGTAACCACCGCGTCGCGGCTGTACAGAACCTTGAGGACCTGCAGCAAATGGAGCTTGACGAACTCCGCCACATGGGAATGGGTGCGCTTATCTCGCGGTCTGTTCCGGCATTGACGCGCGAAATTACGCGAGCTACTCTACAGAGCCTCGACGCGTACTTCAGTCAACAAAGCCTGCAGGAGCAAATCACCGTTATTGGCGAGCGCTCGTTCAAGCTCCTAGAAAACCAGAAACGCGATTGGTCCGAAACTGTGAGCACACATAGCCATTTGCGCGCATTTCGCTTCAATTCGCCCGTCGAACTCGCATACCGCCGCTCGGGCCGCATATTCCTCACAGAGTCGGAGCTGCGGGTGGACCTAGGTCCGCTTTACGAGGCTGACATGGTCTTCGATAAACTTGGCAAGTCTCACGAATTGCACAGCTTTGTCGACGAGAAAATGAGCCTATACGGCGACTCACTCATCATAAAAGACCGCACGCAGCTCGTAGAATCGTTCCCACGCATTGCTGGCTTCTGCCTGTTCAATCGCATCATGAGCCGCCACCTACCAGCTGTGCGGGCGAGCAAAATGGTCGACGACGCCTGGGAAAAGCTGGCCCAAAACATCTCCACCGTTGCCGGCAGCTCCATTGGTGGCTTGAACGACTTCCGCAAGGATTCGTTGCCCCTCAAAAAGCAGCTCTGTACATTAATGGACACTCTGCACAACTTTGAGTTCAACATTGCCAGCATTAATGATCTCCTTCAGAGCCTTCTAACGCGTCTCACGAACCAGATGGTTAGCAAGACTCAAGCAGACTTCAAACACAGATGGGAAGAGTCAGATGGCAGCGGCGAGGACGGAAAGAGCGTGCACATGCCTGTTGTTGTCGAGACCCGCGAAGCCTATGAAGCCGTCATGCGCACAGTGTGGTACAACCCCAACGACTATGAAGACGCGGCTCTCGCAGACCAGGTCCCGAAGGCCCTTCCCTTCTCTGAAATCTATTTGTTGACGTGCCAGGACCTGCGTGCACTCATAGAACACTGTAACTCCTTCTTGGACCAGTTCCAACAAGACCCAGGCTTCGTTGAAAACACCCTGAGTAATGCAATAGACGCTGTGCTCAAAGACACGGTGTGCGATACTTTGTCTGGAGCGCTGAGAGGTAGCCAGCGTGAGCTCATTGTTCAGACACTCATCGATCTTAAACTCTTCCATGATGTGTCGATTGGCATTGAGAAGTCCCTTGCCAAAATGCGCGGAGCAACGGGTAGACGCGGAATCGTCACGTTGGAAGCAACTCCAACATTCGATAAAGCAGTCAAGGAAGCAGAGATCCGCGTATACCAGCTGCTCGATCAGAACATCATGGGCTTGTTCGAGACAGCCGAGTTCGACTGGTTTGCCCAAGAGCCTCAGCCGGCGCCGTCTCAGTTCGTGCTCGACATGACCTCGTATCTTTTGACTCTCACAAACAGCCTTTTGAAACGCCTGCCACCAGACGTGCGGTCAATGGCTTACTTCAACATGGGCAGTAGTATCAATACTGGACTCAGCGAGATGCTAAAAGATGCCCCCAATGGAATCACGCAGGACGCTCTCGACAACTTGGACAAGGACCTCACCCACATACAGGACACATTCACGCAGACCGTGGGCGATTCATCTATTGCTAGCCCCTCTGAAGCGCTCATGGAAGTACGGCAGATAGTAGACCTCTTGCGTACTGAGAACCTGGCTGAGACGAATCCCCAGGTACTCATGCGCAAGTACGACCGTCTGACCCTGAAGCAGATCACGGAGCTGATCCCCAAGGTCTTGAGAAGCAGCAGACAACAGTCCGAATCCGCCCCGGGATCTCCGGATGCGAGCCTATCGCCGCGGACTGCGCAAAGCGGTTTCATGCGTCTGCTTGCCGGCGATCGTTAATAACGGTTTCACTAATTATGTAGCTTCATTTAACATTCACTGTATACAGTGCACGCAATCACTGCTTGTTAGTCTGCAAGCGCGCAAGCTCGATTTGAAGATCGCGCAGCTCATTCGACCGCGTCTCGGCCAGCTTATCGTAAGACAGGTGGTTTTTCACGGCAATTAGACCGTAGTACACGACGCCAGCTTTAAGCAAAAAGCGGACGATGGGAAACATTACCTACGCGCACTGCCGTAAGCGGGTTCCGATATTATTTTGTGAAACAATTATAAAGGGCGGGCAAACAGCGCGGCTGCGTCGTTTTCCAGTCCCAGTTACCGATACCACCAGTACTGCGTGGCGACCTTCTTCTAACAGGGGGGGGGGGCTCGAACCCCGGGCTAGGGTATGAAGCGGTTTGAGGTTCATCAGGTGACGCACATGGCTGTGGAAAAATATCCAGCGTCGCCTCCGCCATCTTAAACAGTGCAGTTGTCGAGCTCCATGTCGGCAGATGACGTTCCACCATCGGTGGGGACGCCTAAGATGCATCACAGTTTACTAGCGGCGTGCACGGGCTCTGTCGTGACGTCGCTCGTTGTCAATCCATTTGACGTTGCTCGCGTCCGTATGCAGCAAAGCAGCGCTGTGGAGCATATGTCAACGCCATCAGAGACTTCTTTTAAACCTCCTAAAAGCGTGGGCGTATCAAATGAGCCAGTCGTGAAGCGATTGACCCCATACATGCTCACACAGCGCGGATCTTTGGATGGCTTGAATGCGAGTCTCGGCGTCACTCAGTGCTGCAAGGAGGTCTTCTGGTATCCCTCAACAATGAATTATTGTATAGCGTCTGAAAGACGTGACGCGTGTCTTGTTGAAAGCTCCGCAGAGACTACCGCGAATAAGTCCAAAGGCACCTTTGGCGTACTACGCAACATTATGAGGGACGAAGGAGTCTCGGTGTTGTGGCGTGGTACTTCCCTGCAGCTCATACAAGCGATTCCCTCCAATGTTGTTTATTTTGTCACTTACGAGCACTTGAGGGACTCACTAACAGCCTCCCCATTCTTCAATGCATGGGCCCCGAGCGCTGCAGCGCCATTTGTGAGCGGCGGACTTGCTCGCTCAGTGGCCTCTACTTTGGTGGCTCCCCTGGAATTACTGAAAACGCGACTACAGTCAATCCAGGTCAAGGCGGGCCAGAGCGCAATGAGTATCGCTATACGCTCGGTGAAGGAAATGATAGCGGTAGATGGCCCGCGAAGCCTTTTCAGCGGTTTGGGTCTAACATTGTGGCGAGACATCCCGTTCAGCAGCATTTACTGGCTTGTTTTGGAGACTGTGCGAGGTGCCTTTCCAAAATCGCTTACCTACCGTCACTCTCACACGGAGAAATTCATTGAATCTTTCACCTCTGGCATTATTGGTGGCATGGTTGCGTCTGTGCTAACCACCCCGTTTGACGTGGCTAAAACTCGCAGGCAGCTGGCCCACCCTTCTTGTGGTAGTGCTCATATGAATATGCTTACATTCATGAGCTCAATCGCGAAGAAGGAGGGCTTTAGCGCCTTACTTGTAGGAATAGGTCCGCGGACAATGAAAGTTGCTCCCGCTTGTGCCATTATGATCACTTCCTACGAAATGGGCAAACGACTGTTGAGCTAACCTGCAGCTGTACTTTGTGGGCCATATGTGTGGTCTTTCCACCCTTCCCCACCGCTGTTTTTCTCTTTTACATAGGTATAATGATGTTACGACCATAACGGCCTTTAAATGATCTATAGAGTTTTATGATGAACCGACACACCACGAAATGCCTCAACGATGCCACTTATTCTGACCCGAGCGACTGGCGAAGCTGCCTCCAGTATATACTGAAGACTCGTCTTGTTGGGCTATTTCACGACCAGGCAAGTATCCTTGAGGATAGGCTGATGGAGACATGTCAGCCTCATCTGGCTTATGGTAGAATGAGGAGCCTAAAAGAGGTGGAGACACACTGGCATGCTCATGAGAGGCATTAATCGCTGATACTTTGGAAAAATCTCTGTGCGCCGCATCAATATCAACTGCGGTCCTGGCTAGAAGAGGCTCTACTATCTGAAGATGTTTGAGCAGCTGGTTTATGTTCGCCCTGAGTTTTGAATCTCTCTTATCGCCAAGAATCCTCGCAGATTCCGATAGTCGTTGATTCCAGTGCTCACAATTCTTTTCCGCTAAACCAGAGTCCTCGTTGTTACTCCTGTGCTTGTCGGCGCTTTTTTTTGCAGCCATAAGTTCGTGTAGATACTCCTTGCAGTTAGCTTCGTCGTAGCTAAGAGACTCAAAGGTGTCTGCAACCCCGGCAAGCAACTCATTAAATTCACGGGTCTGAGTAGCGTCTGGTTTCACAGCACTACACATTTCTATCATGAAGCTTTGCAGGGTGGCATTGCCGATTTCTGGCGCAAACGACGGGCTCGCCAGTTGACTGCTCCACTCTCGCATCAGACGGTGCGTCGAGCATGCATTGTTGGAGTACTTCTCATGCGCCTTTGCTGCCGCCTGAAATGCCTTCTTCACGTCGGCGGCTGTAGTTTCAGACTTCCACCAGAACGAGAGACGCCTTCCAAGGCGCCTAAGCCTTGACTCTACCGGCGGAGATACGAGCAGGTCTGTACTCATATAATTCGGTAAGTTGTAAAAATGGCATTTGCAAACTGTCAACAGGTGTTTATCTAGTGTTCAACTTGAGGGAAGTTTCCGTGTTCGGAATACGCGCTACTTCCGAGCTGTAATGGGCAACTTTCACATATCATTTGGTATTAAGCGGGTCGTAAATTCGTGTGTTGTTAATGTGGTATGAACAGTTATATTATAGAGGTCTGTAAATCGTGGAGAGTCCAGTGAACGTTTCTCCCTCAGGCGTTTTCGTCATGTGCTTAGCGTCGTTGCCGCTTCATTTCTGCGCCAAATATGCTCTCTAGGTTGATTGGGGGCATATGACCAAAGAGCTGGACTGTATCATCATTTTTCTGCTCCAGAACTTTCTTCCTTAGCTCTGGAGTTTTCACCCATTCAGCCTCGAAGCTGAAATTAGTGAAGTCAAACGAATGAAAGGAACCGCTTGAATGCTCGCTCGCACTGATATTCGAATTCAATCGCACAGGTGTACTCGTGATAGCTGGGCTCTGCTCAGGACCTAGGATACAAGGGTTCGATGCCAGTAACTGCGAAGGTGCTACACACTTGGGTGCGTTCGGAGTTTCCGGCAAACTGTTCGTCGGGGTTTTAGTCTGATTTGACGGACGCTTTTCATTGTGCGTCTTGGTGAGCACGGAAGACAAAAGCGACTTTGGGGGAGGTCCTGGAATTACTGCTGTAGCTGTGTCTGCCGTAGTAGTAGTGGCTGTGGTAGTTGCCGGTCTAGTATCGAATTTCGGTGGTACCGCCCCTACTTTGTTGTGGCTTGTGTTCAGCTGCGAGAGACCCGCCATGCGTGAAGGATGCTTCAAGACCGGGTGAGCTTCACTAGACTTTGATGCTGTAGCATTCGCTGGGGCCAGAGACTTGGAAACAAATGCGCTAGGTCTCGAAGCAGAAGCGGTGGTCGTGGGCCGCGCAAACATACCAGTATCGGCCCGCGATAGGTTTTGGTCGATGAAAAAAGGTCTCTCAGTTCGCACAGGAGCCATTGCCGCACGAACTGGTCGCATTTTCGCTGCGCTTGCAGCCGTGGGTTGCAGCAAGCGCGATACTGGGCGGAATGACGAGCTCACTAAAGGCCCTCTTCTCGAAGCGTGGTAACTGCTTTGTGTCGAGGGTCTAACTAATGTCGGCTCGCGAGTTGTGGACTGAGTAGCAGTAGTCCTCAAGTTCAGAGCTACCGGAGGCTTCGCTAGCGCAGAGCTTTCCTGGACTGTGGGCCTTGACGCATCAGCAGAGCTCAGTATCAACCCTGGCTTCGTAGTGCTGAGAGGTAGAGCATCGGTAGCAGAGGATGATGGGGTTCGCTTGGGTCGTTTTGCAAACAGGGTCTTCACAGGGCTGGCCTCGCGAGTACGGCCGCTTTTGCCGCAGAGCGGGCTACGTGCTGGGCTATTTGCGGCCGAAGTGACCTTTTTGGGAGAACTTGCAAAGCGCTTTTCTGGGCTGGCATTCTCCTGGACCGGCTGCAGAGCGTGACGCATGGGCCGCTCAGCTGTGGGCGGCTGTGCTCTCATAGCCGAGCTTCGAACGCTACTCAAACCCCTATTAGCTGTGGGTACGGAGGCGAATTGCCGAGCCTGAGCTTTTTGGGCTAGAAGCTCTTGCACTCGCGCGCTGCGGGCCGGCTTCACCTCGAAGGATTGTACGACCTTAAGGGCGTCCAGCGTCTGCTGGCGCATTTCGTCCAGGTTTCGGTTTCCCATCACCTGTATGATGTTTTCATTCTCGCCATCGTTGTGCATTTTGCGGCAAATACAGAACAGAAGTTCGAGATGTAGGCGGCCGCCACGAGGAAGCGGTGGAGACTTGCCTGTTGCCGTAGGGTTGGAGGTGTTATTTACAGGCTTCCTCATTAAGGTGTGTGGGTAAGGGCACGCAATAATGGCTCGACATAGCAACTGATCGCGTCTTCTTGAGCTTTTGGCGAGCTTAACAAGAAAAAAAAAGAACGAATATTGGATATAGAAGACGAACAGGCCTTCGGTCTCCGCGATATACGTAAGGACGTGAGGGAACAGTGGGGTAAATAGCGGAGCATCTCGAGCTCGCTCTGTTATCTTATAATTAGTTAGCGAGGGCTTGCATTAGATAGAATCTAGTCTTCATCATCACCAGTAATCTTCGGAGCGAAGTAGTAGCGGACGTGTCCGTTCGGCAGCTTGTACTCGACCGACGCCGGTGTGTCCTCAGCAAGCTGAAGTGTCACCGTTGACGAGAGCGATGAGGCCTTTGTGATATTTGTGAAGTAAGACAGGTTGAAGCCGAGCGTCACTGGCTCGGAGATGTTGATTGACACCGAGTTCTCCGTGTTCTCGACGTCAGTTACTGGTCGTACATGGATGGCACCTTTGCCCATGTCGCCCTCGGCAGCAAAAATAACCTCATCCTTGCCGGCCTGGATCTGGACGGAGTCACTCAGCTGCTTCAAGTCACGCAGAATGCGCTGCAGTTCAGCGCTCGGCATCGTGATCGACGCCGTGTACTCCGTTTCAGGAATGGTCAAGTACTGTTGCTCGATCTCCATGAGACGGATGTTGAACTCGCTGATGCGGTCGTGCGTCGTGTCCTCGAAGGTGAGCGCGAGCTCATTAGGCTTGTCGTCGGAGTGGATGGTGAGCTGGTCCTCGTTGCCACCGCATCGCAGCACCGTCGCCAGGGATGCCACGTTCACACCCAGCGTGAGTGCGTGGTCACAGCGGTACATGGTGAAGCCCTCGGGGCCGAGGAGCAGCGACACAAGCACGATGTGCGACTTATCAAGTGACTGCAATGCGATGCCGGACTCCGAGCAGTCGAAGTTGCACTCGCCGATCATGTCGCGGATTGCTTCGATGATCTTCTTGAAGCCTGCGGCCTGGTCTATCTTTGCCTCAAACATAATTCGACTTCAAAAACGCGTGTTTCGGTAATGAAAGGTTAGAAACTAGGAGGAACAGAGAGAATCTGCTTAGCTTAGGAACGCGTGACGCGTCCGATTTTTGTGAACCTGCGTTTATTAAGCGACCTTGCCCTTAATTGAAATGGGCGACGCTTCCTGCTGCTGCCGCGTAAGACGAACAACAATGGTGAAACAATTTGAAACAATTACTAGGTCGGTCGTTGTTAAAATCTTGAAATAAATTACTATCTTCGACATAAACTAATTAAATAATCATTAACTCGAGCTATCAGCCACTAAACACGTATCTATGCGTCCCAAGTCGCTGCTGAATTGGGGTGGATCACGTACTTTACCGAATGTGAGGCCGAATTCGTATCACGCAGGTCAGTCGTACCACCCCTAAGCTCCATGAGGACATGATCCTTGACCAAGCGCCGCAGAACTTTGTGGACCAGTCGGCGTTCTTCGTAGAAACGCTCCTCGGAGTCGATGTTGTCCTCCTCGGCTTCGAGATACCAGTTTATGATATCTTGCTCACTAACGCCCTCAGCATCAATATCCATGTCCTCCTCGTTAGCACTTGAAGTGCGGCGGTTGATTTCTTGGACAAGTCGGCGCATCATCAGCATGTATCGATCGAACGTGATCTTCTGAGTGTGCGAACGCGGTTGACTCTCATCTTCGTTGACACGCCGGCTTAGCGAGTCTGTTTGGTTGCTGCGGTCAATGCGACGCGTGTGCATCAGCGAGGCGTCCTCAATGTCGATATCCTCGTGCTCTACTCGAATGATTGATGCTCGCAAAAGATTATATGCCTCCGTCACCATCTCATCAGTGACCGTGTCCAAACAGTGAGCTCTTGCAATTGCTTCACTAAGTCGGATTAGCGACTCAAGCTGACGCACAGTGATACGATAGCTTGTACGGCCCGTGCTTGTGACCTGAGCTCCATTAGCGCGCGCCGTCGGGTTAAGCGTGTTGCTGGCGACATCGCTTTGTCGCAGCTCCTTATAGTACTCAACGAGCAGTGCCTTGGCGCTTTCGGCGAACCTTGGCTTGAAAAGGCGGGCATATGTAATGTATCGCAGGAGCTGCTTCGTACTGAAGGGCGGATCGATGGCATCGTCTCCGTTCATGTGCAGAGACACGATGTGATCGGCTAAACGCCTGTCTACCTCAGCGTTACACTCATCAAGTACGACAAAGAACAGATCGAAACGCGACATGATTGGTGCACTCATATTGATATTTGACCTCAAGCTCAGCTTCTGGTTGTAGCGCCCGCCAATAGGGTTTGCTGCTGCAAGGATAGAGGTTCGCGCATTCAGAGTCGCGTGGATTCCTGCCTTGGCAATCGAAATCGTCTGCTGCTCCATAGCCTCATGAATGGCTACTTGATCTCCTAAGTCCATTTTATCGAACTCGTCGATCGCGCAAATTCCGTTGTCGGCGAGCATGAGCGCTCCGGCCTCGATTGTGAACTCAGCGGTTTCCTCGTCTTTGACAACAGCAGCCGTGAGACCCGCAGCGGAGCTGGCCTTTCCGGAAGTGTACACTGAACGTGGCAGGAAACCCGTGACGTATTTCAGGAACTGCGACTTCGACGTTGACGGGTCACCCACAATGCATACATTGATATCACCACGCAGCTGTATGCCTTCTGGAGTGGTTTTGTGAACACCACTCAGCAGCTGAAGTAGCACACCCTTCTTGACAGATTCATGGCCCCACACGGCAGGGGCAATTGAGCGCACAAGCTTTGAGTACAGCATGTCCGCCTCGATCATCAGACGCAAGTCCTCAACTTCTTCCGCTTCAAGAGACTCGAGATACTGCTCTTGTTCTTCAGTGGGACTAGGACCATGATCGTCATCAGGCGCGGTCTCGATCTTGTTCAGGATATTCGTAGCTTCGTCTGTGTCCTCCTGTGTCATGCAAGCCAAGAAAGCAAGTCTGTAGGTTAGATCCCTCACACCCAAAGCACTCAGTCCTGTAACTGCGCCATCGATTCCCTCACCACGGCCCTGTCCACGACGGTCACGGAAAGCCAACGGCTTGAATCCGGGCAATCCGAGCTGAGCTACATCGGGTACAACAATTTCCGTTCCCGTAAACAAGCAGCGATCACCGGCCTTTGCCCGCTCCACAATATCGCCACGCACGACAACATCGATGGTGCGAGGCATAGATCCAGTGGGAATATCGCCAGGGTTCTCCTGGACGCGCAAGCGCTGCCAGTCCATGAACTGTGATTTAGCAGCGATTAGAGACCACGATGTGCGGTTTTGGCACGTCGGGTTCGGGCACATATACGGTTCAGTGTATTTGAAGGCTTGCTCAACGCCTGTCACTTCAGTGAGGCACGACTCACACTGAAATGTACCGCGGTAAAGCTCTGGGCGGACCTCTGACGTACGTGTCACCGTGCCTGTGAATGATATGAGGGCACCGATAGTATCAGTGCGCAGGTCGCGGAGTTTGGATCGCACGGCCAGGCCATAGAAACCGAGCTGGAAAAGCTTCTCATTTTCACTCGATGACGCACCTTGACCTGCCGTGGAAGTAGCAGATGAGGGCACTGTGGGCATTGAGAACTGTGTCTGACCCTCAGAATCTCTGCTTCGGAAGGTGCGACTAGCAGTTCCGTCGTCCTCATCGTCGAGGCCGCTCCGCGATTGCGTGGCTGCCGCAGACTTGTAGATAAGCGCTGGCTCATACTTTTTGATGACGTTACGCAGCGCGCGCTGCAAGAACGGCAAGAACCTGTAGTACTGCCGCTTGATTGCAGTGGCCAAAGCACCACCGTCGTAGTCCTGCAAGGTACTTGGCTGCTCGAGATGCTCCCAATTGACGAAAACCGTGGACTTATCAAACTTGCGCAGCCCATGGATTTGCTTAATATAGTAGAGCTTGCCGTCGTCGCCGCGGAAGTTTGTTAGGAACCGCTCGAACTGTTCCTGGACTTTCTCGCCCACTGCATCCGTGACACGAGGAACGCCCTCAAGGCCAACGGTCGCAACACGTCGTAACTCGTCGTCTTCCATCTCACGCTCTCCCTCGCCCGGTCCCGCCGCACCTTGCGCGGCGGCGGCAGCCTGGAGCTGCGTCGCGCTGGGCGACGACGGCAGGGGAAAGCTTTCAGTCTCTGAAAACCCCACGGATGATGTCGGCGAGGATGGCGGCTGGCGGCGCGAGCGTGAGCTCACGGTGGTTGGTGCTCGACGCTGGGGCGAGCTGCCCAGCGTGCTGTTCAGTTCGCTCGGCAGCTCACTCGGCAGCTCACTCGGCAGCTCACTCGGCGGTTCACTCGGCGGTTCACTGTTGAAATCGCTGGGCTCGCTGGGCGGCATATCGTTCCGAGCATCTGACGGAGGATCCGAATTCATCAGCGACGGATTTTTGCCTGCGGTGGTGGAAGTACGAATCTAAATCGCGTGTGTGTGTGACAAACTAGTCGTGTAAATCGGCCGGTCCCAAAAAGGAATCAAGTACCCCTTACCCGTGATTTTTCCACCCTTCACCCGTAATTAGAGTAATCTCCTCGCTGACGCGTCTTACCCTAGACTACGCGCCAGATCTGAAGACCTAAGGTGAGTAAATTGCCCGTGATATGAGGGGGCCGGAAAGCGTGGAATATGTACACGCGATAAAGCAATGCGTACAAAGTGCTCTGAGAATACCCAGGATTTATAGATAATTAATTTGGTAGCTAGCTCGTGGGCAGGAAATACTAAGTGTCACTTGCGTTGCGAGGCGTTCTTCCACAAGGGAGGGCCGCACGACGCGTTTCACAAGAAGTGGTTCATAGATCAACAATCGCTGCCAACTATCGCGCGCGCGCCAATGCATGACCTCAGCCAATCGCTTAGTTTGGCATAATGTGCGCTCGCAGAGCCTCAGCCTTAAGCTTGCCGGATCCCCATTCTTCCAGCTTCGCCGCTAGCTGGTCGCCCAGATCCACCATGTCACTGGCACCGCCGCGGCTGATTCCGTTTACAAGGATGTTCGGCACCGTACGTCGCCCCGTGATGCTTGCTATATACTCTTGCAGCTCTGCGCCGTTGCTGTCCAGATCTAGCTCGACCACCTTGGGCTTCGGCTCGATGGAGTGCTCATCCAGCAGAAGATGCTTTGCCATGTTCGAGTGCGGGCAGTACGACTTCGAGAAAATAACCAGGGGGGTGTTGGGCGCGCCGTACACGATGTCCTTGTACGCGGCCTCGGCATCAAAAGCCGGCCCCGCGGGCTTAGCATCCTCGGCTAGAATGGGCCCTTTGTGCACAGTATCGTCATGGCTCTCGTGAGCGCCATGCTGCTGCGCATGCACGTCTTCAGCAACTTGCTCGTAGGAGATTACCGGCGCCGACGAACTCTCGGGACGCAGCGACCGCAACACAACCATAAACAATACCAGCACCACAAGCGCATATAGCGCTCTTCGCACCGACTGAGACCGCCTCATTAAACAGGTTTACCGCTTTAACCGAGCTCTATTCCCACCCTACTTATATGAGGTGGTACCACCCAGGGCGGCTTATCATAATTATTATTATACATCATCGTCTTGCTTAGGGGCCTGTCTCACCGGCCCTTCTGGGGCTTGATGCCGTGCCCCCGCTGCAGAAAATAATAAACTTTATATATTTTGCTGCTGCGTTTAATAACCGTGAAACAAATAGTGGGCCGAACAAGAAAGGTTTGGCCGTTGTGCCGCACCAGGATGATGCCGCCTCTTGAAGCAATCCTCTACAAAACTAGCTAGTATCAAAATATAGTTATAATACATTGTGGCCCCTGAGATTCCCCGACCCGGGATCCATTTTTGCCGAGCGTGCGCCAAATTGGATGGCTCTTTTTTTCTCCGCGCAAACGGCTGTGAAGCCGAGGTGCCGCGCAACATCTCGCAGAATAATTTTTGTCGTTATACCGTCTGTCTTCTGAGCGAGCGGTGTTTGCATCGCGCACTCGACTACCTTCGCATCAAGAAAAGGGTACCGCACTTCACGACCCCACGACGCACATACGCGGTCGTCGCGACCGAGATTGCGATGAGGCAAACGGCTAAAGTCCAGCTCAAGCTCAGAGGCTAATCGTTCCACGTCGTGAGCACTACCAAGGTGACGGGAATAGCCCGCAAAAAGCTCGTCTGCGCCGAGGCCTGAAAAAAGAATGGGTGAGTTCGTTTTTACAGCCGCTTGAGGCTCAGATGCAAAGTAGAAGGCGAGGGCAATGCTTAAATCCATTACCGTTGCATTGGGGTACATCAGCCGCTTCACTTCGTCAGTGTGCTCCAGAGTTTTGGTATACGGCACGTTGATCTCCACCAATTTAAAGCGATTGTTCTTGCTTCTGTCCTCTAGTTCCCTCAGAGATCGGCGGCCTAAGAGCCTGTCTGGAGTGTCCCATAGAGTTCCCGTACGCTTGTTTTCGAATGCAACGTTTAAGAGATCTATCCCAATGTCAGAAGGCAGCAGGTCGTCCAGCAAGCCAGCGATTATTGTGCAATCAATGCCGCCACTAAACAAAATGGCAATGGAGTCCTGCTCCATAGAGTGTAAGCGCACCAGGCGTTTTGCAACTGCCGACTTCAATACATCCAGCACGAAAGCAGGGTCCATGAGCGGCGCATCCGCCGCACGTATCACTTGAAGGGCATCACGGTTTTGATTGTGAACATCGTGGCAAACGTCCAGCGTTTTGGATGCCAGCGAATATGTATAGTATATGTTCTGAGCCTCACACTCAATGAAACCATCGGATTTCCCAGCTACCGATGACACAACCAACTCGCCTGAGCTCGTAATCTTGTATAGCAAGCTGCGACGGCCAAGCGTATCTCTACCGAAGTGAATCCGCTGCCCTTTGCGGTCAAAATACACAAACGCAAACTCACCTTCCAGTCGGAACACTTCTTCAACGCCTTTTTGAAGCTGGTCACGGAAATATAGAGTATCCTGAGTTACACCGGGCGGAAGATCATAGATTTGGCCATTGAAGCAAAGCACCGAGTCCTGCCCGTCCCCGCTCAAAACAGGCTGAGCTGTAAACGGATCCCTCAGGGCTAGTACACTGGCCTCAAAGTGAAATTCTTCAGCTTGGACGGATCCCCAATGGTTAGGCCCACGCGCAGCAATATCGCCTTGAAGCAATTCGAGCTCCTCAGCATCACTGAACGCGTGGCTGCTGTAGGCGAGAATGCCGCACATTCGCGGCAGAAAAAAGTGCGATTTTCAGTGAGCACTGCAGCTAACTGCCGCTACGAATGCATTACCCTAAACCTAGCTAAATAAAGCGGCGCTTCGTCGAGGCACCAATTCCACTCGCATTGCCTATCAACAACCAGAAAGCGCATATATGGATTTCCAAAGAAACAGAGTGTCAGGAAATGAGTCTACTGGTGTGCGAGACGCACCGGCATCCTCCAACACCTTTTTCGAAATACACAACCCGATACTGCTACTAACTGACACACGGTCACCCTAATCAAGCAGCACCACACACACAGAGCAGACGCACGCAATTCAGCCCATAAATATGAGCGGCAAATGGGCTGAGTTTGACCCGCTTTCACGAGCGCGAGCAAAGCCGGCTGCTCCCATCACATCTATGGAGCAGGCTGAGGTGAAGCCGACGATCTCCAAGCCATCATCTCGCCGATCCGAGCCTAGTAGTCCCACTGCGATTGAATCAACCATTCCCAATGACAGCACCAACACGGAGCTGTCTCAAAGCGAGGCTAATACAAGCAAGGCGAAAAGTATTGAGCCGCCTTTGCCTCAATCAGGTGGGAAGCCCGCGGAACCGAGCGAAACTATCCAAGATGAGAAACTGTTGCCGGAGGCTTCGTCAGGACAAGGCGAACGCGATGACACTAGCGATCTCACGGCGCCCGCGGCTGAAAAAGGCAAACATGCTGATCAGGATGTGAAGCAGGAAGAAAGCGGCGAAGCTGATGCGGCGTCTGAATCCGTGGTGCCGGCTGCATCCACCACACTTAAGCCCACAACAGAAGCAGCAGCAGAAGCGGCAGCAGGGACAAAGACTGAGCCGGAAGTCGCGACAAGAGATACTTCTGAAGATCCGTCAACTCAATTGGCTCCTGAAGACCCTGAGAAGCCGGGCACTGAGCAGGCGCCTACGCAAACAGAGAGATCTGCGATCATACCGGAGGCAGGGGTGGATGAATCCACGGGCGATGCGGACTCGAGCGATGCGAAAGAAATCAGCGCTGATACAGTGCCACCTTCAAGCGAAGCCTCGAATGAGTGGCCCACTAAGTTGAAACTCAATGAGACGGACGCTGAGCCACATCATGGCGATCTGAGAAAGAACTCAATCGCAGCGATGAAAGAATTAGGTTCACCCGATGCTAGAGTTTCGAGTGCTGCACCCCCAGAGGAGGACCTACCATTTGATTTTCAGCGGTTCATGGCGCTGCTGAGATCGCGAAACGCTGATCCCATTGCTCGATACGTTAAATCCTTCTTGCAAGAGTTCAGCAGAGGAGTATGGAGTCCAACGCAGCAGGAAAAGATTGTTTCTGACTTTCAAAAATTCATCGGCGTCAAAATGCGTGAGTTCGAGCCGTTTGCATCCCTTAACAAGAGTGACCGTCGCAACGCTGCCGAGGGAATGGAGAAACTAGTAATGAACCGCTTGTACACTCGTACATTCCCTCCAAAGATGCCTCCTATACTTCGTAGTGATGGACACAATGAAGACCTTTTACGTGACCAAGTATTTGAGGAAAAGCTGCGGCTCTGGGGCTGGGTGGAGGGCAGACACCTCGACATCAACGAAGGCTACTTGCAATCGGGGTTCATCCAGCTGGCTGCCAACGAGCTAACACGACTGCACCAGTTCAAATCACCACGAGACAAAACTATCTGTGTTCTGAACTGCTCAAAGGTGGTATGGGCGCTCATTCGACAAGCAAAGCTTGAGCAGAATGCCGACAGCTTCCTGCCCCTGCTGATCTATGTTGTTATCAAAGCGCAACCTGCGTATCTGATTTCGAACCTTAACTACATCCAGCGTTTCCGATCAAGAGAGTTCTTGAAGGGGGAAACGGCATATTATCTGTCGACGCTTGCTAGTGCTGCGACATTCATTGAGACGTTAGATAAGTCTAGCCTGACTATCAGCGATGAGGAGTTTGACCAAAAGATGGAGGAGTCAATTCGAACGGAAAACCAACGCCAGCGTGATCAGCAACAGGAACAGCACGCGCAACACCACAACGATTCTAGCCAGTCTGACTCGGACGGCCATGAGGGAGAGTCCTCAGCCGCGGTGCTCGCTGCATCGGCGGGAATGCTGGTTGAGAGGATGCGTAACTTCACCAGTAAGTTCTTGGATGACCTGTCAACCCCCGAGGAGAATGATTCACAAGACCGTGGCCACGGAACCAACACCGACAGTACAGAGCAGCAGCGCCTAGCAAGCGAGGCCCGAAGGCAGTACCGCGATGAGGAACAAGCGGCGCGCGAGGCATCACGCGAGGAGTTTCGCACCGAGCAACTGCAAAGGCAGCAGTTCGATGAGACTTCTGCAACGCTGCAACAGATGTTCCCCACCCTCGACGAAGAAGTTATTAAGGATGTTCTGCATCAGTGTGGAACGAACATTGGCTCCGCTGTCGACCTCTGCTTGGCACTTGTTGGGACTACATAGACTTCAGGTGTCGCCGCCATAACTTATTCTGAATTTTTTTTTTTGATTCATAAATATGCATTAATTGTGAACAATTGTTAATTGAAGCTTACTTTGCCAAGCCATGGCCTCGACCGTGACTCATTTTGCCGTCGTGGAGCGGTCTTAGTGCGGACGTATTAACCTTGGCAGGATTGATGTCCATAAGAACCCATTCAGTGCTCCTAAGTTTTGTAGGATGCAAACCACCTCCGCCCTGGGTTGAACTTTTCTTAAGATGATGTATGGCTTGCGGTGGCTGTGGGGGCTGATGCTGGCCATGGGTTTCAGATATGCGTCTTACTTGGTCATGTAGGCCTCCTACCTGGTCTATCACGTCTGCAATGCGTCTTAGAGAGGGCGTTCTTTGTGGTGCACCTACAGTGCTATGAGGCGTTTTATGAGAGCGTTCTTTCTGGAGGTTGCGGATCTCCTCTTGAGCATCTATGAGCTCCTGTTTTGTGTGTTGCAGTTCCTCGGTCAATTGCTGCTGGTATGCTGCATCCACTTCTTTCAGGGCTAGAGCTTCCACAAGCCGGTGGTTTTCGGCTTCTAAACTCTGCACCGTGTCCTGAGACACACGACTATTAAGTTCCATATCATCGTTTTCTGTCTCCAAAGAATGTATTCGCATTTTGAGGGCTTTGAGCTCCTCCTGAGCGGACCCCAGCTCAATTTCGAGCTTCTCATTGTGATTCTCTAGGCTAGTACATTCAGACTTCCATTTAGACATTTCCACAAGAGCCTCATGCAGCTTTTTCTCGACCTCTTGATACGCCTCCTCGCGCGCAGTGAGCTCGGCCTCTAGCTCCTCCTCAATTTCGCGCGAGTCATTGTGGACCTGCGCTAACGTGGCCCGTAACCTTTCGAGCTCTTCCTCCATCGACTGGCGCGACATGTTTTGCCAGTCAATTTACTTCTGATGTTTACCGGCGCGGCCAGATTCGGCCGTACAAGAGCAAAAGTCAGAGTAAGCGGATGCACCATCACAAACCCTCGCATATGCGAGCGCATTGAATGCGCACGTTCGCCGTCAGAAACCGCTATGGTGCGAATGTGTGAAGCTAGCCTCAGCATCTTCTTTTTAGTATTATTTTAGCGACGTCATAGCTCCAGAATTTAGTGGTTTACATTTAGAGCGGCATTATTTTACGACGCTTAGCCCCAGCGCGCGCTGAATAGGGCCCGCTTATCTTGCTCAGGACTCTTGCTATAGGCACCATTCATGGGCATACCCTCCAAGGTGGATGGCATACCACTTTCACCCTTGCCTGTGGAGGTCATCGATATGTTCATATTGGCGACAAGCGTCGGACGCAAGTCCGATTCCTTACGGTACTTTCGCGTCAGGAACGGCAGCTGTAGGCACTCCTCTGCAGTGGGCCTATCTGCTGGGTTGACTTGCAAACAGGCTCTGATGAAGTTCTGGGCATCGGAGGTGACATGAACCCAATACTCTTCTGGGGTGAATCTAAACTCGCCCTTTTCAATTGCTTCACGTTCCTCGTTCGGAGAGTCGCGGTCAAACGGCGTGAACCCGCTCAGTAGCAGATAGGCTATTACGCCGAGTGCCCATATGTCGATAGGCTTACCGTGACCCTTCTTAGTTATGATTTCAGGCGCCATGTAGCTTGGCGTGCCAACAGTGGTTGTGAGGATGCGGAAGTTTTCCTCATCGATAATACGGCTTAGGCCGAAGTCGCAAATGAGCAGATTCGAGGAGTCGCTCATGGTCTTGAACAGTAGGTTCTCTGGCTTCAAGTCGCGGTGGACAATGCCGTGAGAATGCAGATGCGCAACGCCAGAGACGATTTGCCTCATCAGCTGTGCAGCATCGCTCTCGTAGAACGAGCCGCGAGAGTAGATTCTGTCGAACAGTTCGCCGCCCTTCGCGAGCTCCGTGATAAGATAGAGGCTGTGGTCCGTTTCGAAGTAGTCAACGAGAGTCAGGATATTCGGATGCCCGCGCGACACACGCTTCAAAACAACAACCTCATTGCGCACAAGATGCTCCCGGCCGCGCATGAGCGACTTGTTGATCACTTTCGCCGCGTACCATTTGTTAGTATCGACGTGCTGAGCCTCCTTCACAACCGAGTACGATCCAGTACCCAGTTCTCGGCCAATGCGGTACAAGCAATCCACGGGGGTTCCCTTTTGAGCCAAAGCGGCGTCAGAGCCCGTCGTTGCCTCTGAGGTGGCGCTCGCGGACGTCAATGTTGAGTTGTTCGAGTCCTGCGCTTCTTCGAAGCGCACACTCTTCAGTTCGGGCTCAGGAGCCGGCGGGCCATCGTTCGCGTCCACCGCAACGTTGGGAGCCGTAGTGGCGGGCGCCGCGCCGCTGCTGCCGTTGTGGTCGACGTTATCAGCGCCTTCTTCAGTCATATAACCGGGTCGCAGCCAGTAGAGGCGTGGAAAGTCTTAGACGCTTTCCGTACGATCCAGCAGGGTGAGGCACTGCACTACAGACCCGAAGCGCAACTCAGCGTGACGGGAGCAGAGGAACGGCGGCCAGCGGGGCGTTGTGAGGCTCCAGGGGGGCTGCAGCCACTGGCTCCCAAGGGAAACCCTGCGTGTCGTCTTCCCTGCCAACCCTACTCCCGCCCCGTGCATACCCTCCTGTGCCTATCTGGGGTGTGTCTGTGATTCGGAGATTTGGACCCTAGAATGGCCCAGGCCGTACTACTTAGTTCGGCAAATTGAGTTGAATACCCACATTCGTGTTACTCAAGGGCTTCGTACAGGTGCATAGTATATACGCCACTGAACTGCTTACAACGCCTTCTTCAGGGGCTGTCTATGTGGTAGTTGAGGAGGTGCATATCGCATTTAGATACAAGAGGATGCGAATTTACATGGTTTTAGTGGCAGCAGCAGCTCACAGAACATACTGCGGTGCTTTGGTTGGGATGTCGTAATATGAATTAACGTAGATCTTAGGGCCACGGAGACTGATTTTATTCAACGTAAGAACACTACATTCAGCAGGACTTTGAAAGTCCACAATTAGTTAGTGGCCACGTTTAGATTGCAATACTATACCGAAAGCTACTTCTGCACACCGCCAAGTCCAATTGACTGCGTGCTGACCCGCAACGGCTTTATTTTAAAGACGCGAACCACTCAGCCTCTTCAGAACCCACGCGGCCTCGCGCTGGCCAGAGCAGTATGCTCCATGCATACACCCTGCTCCGTGTTCAATGGTGTGCTCGCCCGCAAACCGAAGGTTTCCCGCACCGTTCACGAAGGCACCAATTGTTGCAACTGGATCTTCCCCAAGAGTGGCCTCACTGTAGCTTCCGCGGAAGAAGCGGTTCTGCGTCCAGTCAGTGACGTATATTTTCTTGGGTTCAGGTACGGACTCGGTTGCCGTAGCCCCTGGACGTCGTATCTGTTCCAGTGCAGGCATCAGCAGCTTAAGTGCATTTTCAGGGTGCGCCTCGACACTGCGCGTAAGGGGACCTGCTACCAACGCAATGAGCGTCGGCCTCCCGGTACTTTTATAAGCGTTCGTGAAGAAAACGGGCTGCTCTCCAGGAGATAAGGGCTTTTCGCCAGGTGAGTATTCCTCGGGTTTAACGTTCGCGAACACCTCCATGCGATCTGGCTCGTCATCCCACCACCGACGATCGAACTCAAGAACAACTTTACCCAACGTAGACATAGTCGACTTGTCGATAGCCCTTCTTAAAAGAGGAGGGAGTGGGAGTTTGAATGGCTTCTGCTCGAGCATTGCGCCTACGGGCATGGTACTGATGATGTAGTCCGCTGTTACCGTCTCCCCAGATTCTAACAAGACTTTGTAGGCTTCATCCTTGCTGACTTCAGCTACAGGCGAGCTTGTTCGGAGTTGCACATATCTCCAATCGACCTCGCTGGCCAGCCATTTTATAAGTGACTCGTTGCCAGCAAGGTTGAAAGCATCTGGAGTGCTGAAATGAGGAGCACCTCCCATAGCAGCCATGTCGTACCATGATTGTCCGCTATAATGTTCCATACCTTGCGCCGTCTTTTGCACGAGAGCCCTCTGCCTAGCATCGCCTATGAATTGTGTTCTGGCGATCACCCAGTCACGCAATGAATCATTTATAGTGGCCTCGCTCGCTTTACTTAGGATCTGTCCCGCCTGTTCAATAGTTTCGACTGGAACATGCTTACCGTTATCGTAGTAAACCAATTTCTTTTCAAACGTGTAAGGGATTCCAAGTCTTTTTACCACTGGGAAAAGTTCGTTATTCTCTGAGTCGTGGATCCACGAGGCTCCGAGATCATAACCTTCTGCAGAGGAAAGGACTCGGCCACCTATCCTAGACTGTGCTTCCAACAAAATAACAGAGATTTTGGATCTGCTCAGATCACGGGCCGCAGTGAGTCCTGCAACCCCAGCACCAATAATTACTACCGACATTGACCTCCGAGTGGATACCTAACTACCTGTGCACGATAACTGTAGAGCGCAGATAAGGTCGCTTCACTGTCGGTATTACATAACGAGGTATCTCGGTGGTTGTGGTTGTGGTTGTGGGGATTTGTAGAATCCGTGGAGTCATAATGATTAACGTACATCCTAGGTGAAGGGGCCACCCATCTGAAGGGGCCACCGATTATGTGATACATATAACTGAAGGAAGAACTGGGGGCATCAACAGTGCGATTGACTTATTAAATGCGTCTATACATTGTCACACTGTTGCATCCGAACGCCCCTTCCAGGCCTTCAATTTATATTTACTTAATGCTCTCGATATCTAGACTTTTTGAAGGATTCTGTCCCATCACATGATAGGGTGGCCCCTTCTGATGGATGGCCCACTCACCTAGGATGTACGTTAGTACATGCTTGATCGCATATTATTTCGGGTGGCTTCTCTATACCTTGAGTTGAGCCGGATTTGTGGTAACCGCATCAGAACCGGGAGTATGTGTGTTGGATATAAATTAATTATGTAGGTCCAAGAGAGGCATTGTATACTCAGGCATCATTAAGCAGCCTTTTAAGTAGCTGGCTAGTCCAGCAGCCTAAAACCTTGAAAACCAAAACAAAGAACGGATATGGGGATCAATCCGATGATTTATTTGCGGAGACGTGAATTACCCTGTAAAATCCGTCATACTGAGTTCCCTTCTTCCTCCTTCTCCAGAGGAGTATCCTCTTCTTTGGAGACTATGCCAAGGCCAAGTGAACGAGGCTCCTTGATACACCACAGAATTGGCGCAAAAATAATCAGTGCCGCGGTAACTAAACCCCAGTTTAATGCAAACTCCACGTCGTAATTGACGTTGGCTGCATTGATTTTCCACGCGACGGCCGATCCCACACCCTGCATGGACTTGTAGAGACCTACATAGCGAGCGAGCACTTCATCCTGATTTTCTGGCTCACTTTCGCCAAGGCATCCAATTATCCAATAGATAAGAGTTTGCCATATGGCATCAAATGCTCCATACATGAAGTAAAGGACGAACGGACCCGCGAATTTGGAATGCGACCTGATCATGTCCATCTTTCCGGGCATGTACATGTGCTGTCCCTTATCGTTCTTGCTAGAGGGTGATCGCAATTGTAAAGCCAGTCCACCACCCCATACAGCGAGGGAAAATAATGTGATAAATATGAAGCCATAAATCGCACGTCGACGGCGCGTCATCCTTTGATTGTCGAGGAACCATCCATAAAGGGGCGAAGCAATCATTTGAGCGAACCAGTACATCCCTCCATTAAATGAACGAGTGCGTATGTCGAACAACCTTGCATTCATGGTATTCTGTTGCCAACTATAGAAGTAATTGCCCATTATGAAGAATGGAAGCAAAAACATCGTCTCCTTACGTGGTATGATCTTCAAAATCTTGATGAAGTCCTTAACAATGTTTGGTCGCTCTGTTGGTAAGTTCAAACGCGTACCATCGGTGCGGATGATCCTCTTAGGACTGATCAGAACTAAGGCCGACATGAATCCCAGCCCCATCAATGCAATAAATACGGCATAAGTTGCATCACTTACGGAGCCCTTGGCTGATTCCCAGTTGATACCCATCGAAATAAAGCTTCCAATGACTCCGCCCATGTTGAAAACAAACCAAAACATTCCGACCATCAAACCTTTTTCGTTAGGCAGCGGAGCACCGGTCATGATAGCACCTTGACCAACCCACAACAACGTGGAACCTACACCAAGAATAGAGCTTGCAGCAATAACAAAACCACTGCTTTGGATATGATTGTAGGCAAGAAGGGAACCTCCGTAAAGAGGGTATGTCATTCCTCCAATGAACATACACCAACGGGGACCAAGGTAATGGTATACTATGGGTGCAATAAAGAGATAAACACCAGCATTGATAGCATAAAGTGCAATCTGACCCGTAGCCGCGACGTCCGTGTTCAATTGACCGCCACCACCAATTCCACTAAGACTGTTGTACATCCCTGGGCAGCCGAAGGCTACGATACTAGTGAGCATGACTTGAATAAAAGGAGAAGTGTATCTCCATCGTGATTTGTATTTTGGGTCTGCGACAACGACTTCGCCTGCCTGTGGTAATGATGTGACTGGCTCCAGAGGGGCCTTCTTGAGATCTTCAGAATGCAAACTCATTAAAAATGTTTGATTAGACCAAAGTTCTAGAGGAGGATCTTTCTGTATTTATACACGGCGAAATATAAGAAAAAAAGGGGCCATCGATAGTACCTCGCATACAGGGTCAAGGGTGAGATAACGACACATGGAGGGCGGGCGCTTAGTCTGGTATCATGCTGCCGTACCGGCCGAATCTAATCTATAGACCCCACCAACGCCACCAAATACTGACACGATTCACGAATATTGAACCAAAAATAACAATTGCTCTTTGTGATAATTCCAGATCCATCATAGCATGATAATATCAATCCCTGCTGGTTTTGAGGTATTAAGTAGATGCTTGTTTAAAAATAGACATTATCCATAAAATTAGATCTCTTTAGATTAGGACAGCTTCCGAACTGTACTATGCTCTGCTCATTATATGCTCATTTTTGAGCCTCAGCTTCTTGAGATGCAATTTTTTCATTGCTTGAGACGACAACACCCATCTCAGAAGGCCTCGGCTCCTTGATGTACCAAAAGATTGGGGCAAGAACCGCCAAAGACCCGCCCACAAGTCCCCAATCAAGGGCAAACTCTGTGTTGTAGTTCACATCAGCAGCGTTGACTTTCCATGCTACCGCCGATCCTACACCCTGCATTGATTTGTAGAGGCCAATGTAGCGAGCCAGGAGTTGATCCTCATTTTCCATCTCATCATTGCCCATGCAGCCGATAAGCCAGTATGCGAGGGTTTGCCAGATAGCGTCAAAAGCACCATACAAAAAGTACAGAACAAATGGTCCTGCATATTTGGCGTGCGACCTAATCATGTCGAGGTCCCCAGGCATATAGAGATGTGGGCTCTTATCTTGCTTGTTTGCTGGTGAGCGCAATTGCAGTGCTAAACCTCCACCCCACACAGCGAAGGAGTAAACAACAATGAATATGAAGCCCCAGAAGCCTCTCTTCCTGCGGGTCATTCTCTGGTTGTCGAGAAACCAGCCAAACAAGGGTGACGCTACCATCTGAGCTAACCAGTACATGCCACCGTTGAACGAGCGTGTGCGGATATCAAACAGGCGAGCATTTACCGTGTTTTGTTGGTAGCTGTAGAAGTAGTTTGCCATAGCAAAGAAAGGGATCATGAACAGTGTTTCCTTGCGAGGCAGAATTTTGAGAATTTCAATGAAATCCTTGATAACATTGGGCCGCTCTGTGGGAATACTCAGGCGCGAGCCATCGGTTCGCACAATCCGCTTGGGGTCGATAAGAAGCAGCGCTGAAACGAAGCCAAGGCCCATGAGTGCAATGAACACAGCATAGGTTGCGTCGCTGACGGTTCCCTTTGTTGAGCTCCAATTTATACCCATGGAGATGAAGCTGCCAATGACACCACCCATGTTGAATACAAACCAAAACATGCCCACCATCAAACCTTTCTCGGAAGACAATGGCGCACTGGTCATAAGTGCGCCTTGGCCCACCCAAACAAAGGTCGAACCAACGCCAAGGATAGCACTGGCAGCAATGACGAATCCGCTGCTTTGAATATGATTGTACGCGAGGAGCGAGCCTCCGTAAAGCGGATAAGCCATTCCTCCGACAAACATACTCCAACGCGGACCAAGATAGTGATAGACAATGGGGGCAATGAACAGGTATACTCCCGCGCTGACTGCGTAGAGCGCAATTGAGCCAGTGGCTGCAACGTTTGTATCCAATTGACCACCGCCACCAATGCCGCTAAGGCTGTTAAACATACCAGGACATCCAAATGCAACTATGCTGGTCAGTAAGACCTGAATGAAAGGCGATGAATACCTCCACCGTGAGCTGTACTTCGGGTCCGCATCCACGACCTCGCCAACCTGCGGGTAGGAAGTCACAGGCTCTAGGCCATCCTTTTTGAACTCTTCAAACTCCAAGCCCATTGTTACAATTGTTAACGGCTACAGACTTGGCTGCAGTAGCTCCCAATATAGCGCTGGCGGTTCTCGACGGCCAGCGATGGAGCTGGGCAAGGGCGAGATAAGGGACACCAGCGGAACCGCCGGAAGTGGTAGGGCGCTTAGATTCGCGTTGTTTGTGCCTAGCCGCTGACCGCGCGCTTACGCGCTTACCCCGGGAAAGCGCTCACCGTAAAAAGGCTCCTTATCTATTAAGGGCTGGGGCGAATATCGGTATTGGGTAAGGAACGTTCCATTTGATTGGCACGAGCGGATGCGTCCTGTCAGCAGGCTCAATACGCGAAAGCTAGTGATCTAAGGTGGGGGGAGCAGCACGACCCTACTATATATAAGCGGGCAACCTGGTTGTTAAGTGTCAACGAGTCAGGCTACTTACCGCTAAATGTCGAAAATCTGCTACGGAAAGTCCCACGTTCCTCTGTCGCCAGCCGTGCGAGTTGGCGACCATGTCTACATATCTGGGCAGGTTCCAGTTGTGGACGGAAACATTGTTGGCTCCACGATCCAGGAGCAGACAACCACTGTGTTGAAGAACCTGGAGGCGGCTTTGAAGCTTGCCGACTGCACGCTGACTGACGTCTTCAAAACGTTTGTCGTGCTCACCGATGCGAAGGATTTCGCAGGCTTTAACGAGGCGTACGCAACGTTTTTCCCATCCGACCCACCGGCTCGCACGACTGTAGGCGCGGCGCTGGCGGGACCGTTCAAGGTAGAGATCGAGGCTATCGCCTACAAGCCCGTGGGCAAGATTTAAAACAAAAAAGAGAGTAGTTTTTATTGCCGAAATTACTAGAAAAGGCACTAAATTAGCTAGGCCACGCTATAACTAACACATAAGATTAACTTATGCACGATCATGCAGGTGCAGTCGAGGGCGTTCCGTACTAGGAGGGTTGACTACATATATTAAAAGACAAGTGACGTCCCTGTAAGAGACGCGGCGCGAGTCTGGAGCCAATAATAAGCCGGCATACCAGAACGGTGCGCGCCACGCCCCAAATTTGTAAGAACGGCGTCGCGTCCGTCGTTGTGACGGCCATCGTTTATTGACACACTGCAGTTTACCCGGTCACATGATGTTTCTCCGGAATTTCACTCCGCACGGCACATTCGGGCGACGCGCATACTTAAATCGAGCAGTTCTGCGCCAAGTGTACTCTTTTGCACGACTAAAACAAACCATGGCAAGTCAGTACGCAGAGCTTCTTCACCGTCTTGATCCACCCGCCACGCTTGGCGAGGGTCCTATTTACCGCTTTGACGACCATACGCTGCACTTCAATGATTGTGGTGCCAATCGCGTGCACGTCATTAGCATCGACGGTGAGACGGGGGAGGCCAAAGGCCCTCCGCACATCACGCATAACACAGATGATGCCATCTCTGTCCAGTACTTCCGCAAAAACAAGCCGGGATCATACATCGCCCTGTACCACCAGGGTATCTGCTTCCTTGACGAGAAGACTGGTAAGTTCGAGGTGGTGAAGGAGCTTATTCCCACGAGCGATCGACACTTGCGTCGCATGAACGATGGCGTTGTTGATCCCAAGGGCCGCTTCTGGGGCGGTGAGGTCGATGCCGTATCGGCGGCGAAGGGCCTTGGCAACATCGATGAGGAGCCGGTCGGACGCCTTTGGCGGTACGACCCCGATGGCTCAATCCACGAGATGGCTTCAGGACTCGTGTGCAGCAATGGGATTGGCTGGAGCCCGGACCTCAAGATCATGTATCTCAATGACTCTGTGGGTCAGAAGGTCTTTGCATTCGACTACGACGTCGAGAGCGGCAGCATCACGAACCGCCGCGTCCTCAAAGACTTCTTGGGTACAAATGAAGAGCCTGACGGATTGGTCACCGATGTCGAAGGCAACTTGTGGATGGCCATGTGGGGCGGTCGCCGTTTGGTTGTGCTCAACCCAGAGGGCAAAATCATTAAAGAGATCTCGGTAGCTGCAGAGCGCCCTACCTGCCCGACTTGGGGTGGTGCACAGAATGATACAATCTTCTTCACAACTGCCTCGGCTGATGGTGATGAACACGGCGGCCACCTCTATAAGTTCAAGACTGAGACGAAGGGTAGCCCTAACTATGAGTTCGAAGGGTAAGCAGGGGCACAAGTAATAAAGCATTGCCCGCCAGACTACGCGACTCACGGATCATCGTGCTTGTCTAAACACTGATTCCGCGAACCTTTTACTTAAGATCAGAGACAACAAAAAAATAAACTTATGTATGTAAGCTTTTAATGGCATCCGTTGAAGTGGTTTTAAGTTTGACACTAATGATCCAAGAAAAGAAAGTATATGTGTCTTCAGGTTGCCCAGCCTGTTTTACTATCATGCGTATTCACTTCTTGAGTCACACACACACACACACACACAGTGCACCTGGTAATTCAAATGGAAGGGCGGGGAATAACGCGGCCGACGCATTACCACATACACAAGGGACAATTCATTGTACTTTTTACTTTTTGTAGCTCAAATACACAGATACTTGGCGCTCATGCCAATTTGTCTAAAAGTAGCTCTAAATCGCCCTAACCCGATTCCTCAGTTGAGCATTTATTTGATGCTTGTACGACGCCGAGAAGAGTACACCACGTACAAGCAAAAGTACTAACGGCTTGAATTTCACCGGGATATCGAATAATTGAATACTGCGTGCCATTCCAACCCGCGTAAGTGCGTCAAATTCTATCTATAGCTTTTACGGGGTAACGTCCTGCGACAACGTCGCCCTATGTGCTCGCGCTTCTAGGAATACTTATTGAAAGCACAGTGCGTTCAGGATCGTCCAGGTTCTGCGCTCAATCAGTGACCGTAATCATCACTACATTATCAGACTATTGATAGTACGTGGGCAATTCAAGCATCGAAGTCAGCAGACTGATAATCAGTTGTTGTAACATAAATACCAGTAGAAGAGCACTATATATACCCCACTGGGTATCTATCACCACTCCGTCACAGATACGATCGAACCTGTCCCGTATCTTTCATGGGCCCTTCTAGCTGTGAAAACAATGCTTACTGCTTTTGCAGACTTTAATTACCTCTCTTTTACAAGCCAAGCTTTCCTCCAACTCCAAGAGTCTTAAATTTGGCGGTCATCAAGCACATACTAGGATCACGAATCAACAAAGTTAAAATACACAAAGCGCGGTTTTGATGTTCTTCGAAGTGTGAGAGGTTCTTGTTCACATTCTGAGATTTATGTACAGTGTAGCCGTAACCCACTGGATGCAGCTTTGGCCCATCAACTGCCCATCAACTGCACGGTTGATGGTATGCTATTATTAGTTATATCGATGTTATGCGCCGCTTCCTCGGTTCAAATATGCCACTCCTTTTTAGAAACCATTAATCTATGCTGCAACCAGTATCGTTATTAGACGCACCGTTGCTTGAAATCTTCACTTGCCTTTCAGTCTCAGCTTTTTTCCTGACCAGCCTGCGCGGCACCGCCCGACGACGAAATGATTCAGCCGAGAAACCTCGCAGATGCGGCCAATCCCAACGGCCATGATGTCATGCAATAGGTGTGACACTGAACCCCTACCCACGGATAGTCGACATCATTCACATTTGGCGTTCTCAAGGGCAACCCATCACTACTTTCCCTGCTGGCATCAAGCGGTTTGAACGTCTGAGAAAGCCAGCGTTGTGTGGGATAACCTTGCGCAGCTGACGGAGACTCGACTGTTCTGTAAACCCACCAATTCTATAGACCCAATTCGTGGAACCGAAGAGAAGGGCGCAAGCCGCAAGAGGAATATGGGACAGTCTTCTTCAGTGCCTTCAAGAACCCAAGCCAAGAATCGCACTAGAAGCGAAGCACAGCAACCACCAGAAACTGAGACGAGCCAGCAAAATGTGGTCGAGGAGGTCAAGGGCGCCGATTCAGGGCTGCCAGAGGACAACGAGCCAAGCAGTGGTGGCGTTCAAGGCATACGCCGCCGCCGCTCCACGGCCGGTGCGCCACGGGAATTTAAGCGTCAACGACCCCATCCTCTAGAAAGGGAGTCCGTGAACTCAACCGTTTCGTCTGTCTCCAGCTCGCATGGCTCTTTCGAGACGGCGCGCTCCCAAGCACTTTCTCCCAATACTGAGCAACGAAACTCGTCTGATGATAGTGACTCGGTTTCAATCAATTCGCATCGAAGCACCGAAAGCTCGAGATCTGGGGGCAACACCTTACGACGCCTGCGAAACCGCATGCGATCTGTGTTTTCCAATCAAAGCGAGTCGACCAATGCGACCCCAGAGCAACAATATGGGATACCCGCCGGCTTTGTAAATACGGCTGTACCAGGAACGCCAGGAATTTTAGAGGATTTGCCAGCCTACTCCAGTGATACCAGACCTCCGCCGATGCTTGCTGGATTGTCGCTGCCCACTTCAGTGCCCATATCACCACCACCAGAAATGCCTGCTCCGCCATACACTCAACGCAGTCAAAACGCAGCTGTTTTAGAAGATGCCGCAGCGTCCGCACCTGATGCTGATACAGAGAGTGTACATACAGACCGTGTTGCTTCTAGAAATGAGCAGACCCCACAAACTTCGCAACCTCATCCTTCAGGGCCTATGACTCGCGAAGAGTCGACGCAGGTCGAAATGCTTTCCCGAGTTTTACTCGCGGCCGCGTCTTTGACTGCTGTAAGGTTGGTTGACAGTCCGTTCCGTAGCGGTGAGCTGTACGCAGGCTCCAATGAGGTTAACGCTATGCGACGCCGCGCGCAAGCGGAGATAGAGGCCCGCAGAAACCAGCGTGAACGAGAGGAACGAGAGGAACGCAATGCAGATGCCGAAAGCGAACAAACTAGCCGTTTGAATGATATCAATGAGAGAAACCCCATGAATGCGACTGAGGCACACCATGGTCACACTGAGTCTGCATTTAGACCAGAGGAACAAAGAGGACGCGGAGTATCTACGGAGTTCCCGTCAGAACTTACATTTGCTGCCTTTTTGGAACAGCTGCGTACGGGCCGCCACTCACAGGAGTTATCTAATGCAATGTTTGGCAGCCCGGAATCTAACTTTTTTAGAGTGTTCCGATTCAATGAAGACGCCGAGGGTAGAATTCCAATCCTAATGATGGGCATTCGTTCTGCTCAGCGGGAAGGTCGAGCTCCAGACGGCGAGCAAGGGGATAGGCGGTTCGAACCGTGGCGAAATCACCGGCATGAGGACGCTTATGACGGCGACCGCAATGATGCAACAAACAATGAAACTGAGCTCGGGTTTGACCTTGACGAACCCAATCTTGAGTATGATTTCGCCGACAGTTACAACGCTCAAGACTTAGATGATGAAGGTTCAGAAACGCATTTCCGAGGAGGACCTGAACTAGACGACGATGACGAAAGTGACGACTCGGAACCAGTGTTCGACGAAGAAGGCGAAGAAATCGCCGTTGATAATCCATTCCGGCTTCGCCAACCCAACGACGATGAGAGCACAAGGCTATTAAACTCACGGCTGTTGAACATGATCATGGGTGGTGGTCCTGCAGGAATGGATCCGACTGAGGCGAATCCTGAGGATGACGGATGGCTTCGTCCCCAAGGCCGTCGGCATTCTCGAGCTGACTCGGACCATAGCGAACGGCCTGTGCCTAGGCAACAGCAATCTTGGGTCATCTATGTCATTGGCGGGGCATATCCCCCCACACATCCCTTCTTCCTTGCTCCAAGCCTCATGACAGATAATCCTACTCACGAGGATCTACTCATTGCTGAGGAACTTCTCGGACCCGTAAAACGTCCTGTTGCATCACAAAGTGACCTTGACTCTGCCGGAGGAATGTTTACAATCGGTAGGGACTCTGAAATGTTGAATGATCGGTGCCCGGTTTGCCTTATGGACTACCAAGAGGACGATACATGTCGTACGTTGAATTGCCAGCATACGTTCCATCAAGATTGCGTTGATAACTGGTTGACCCGGAGTCACAACACTTGCCCAATGTGCCGCACCACAGGCGTTCCTACCAGCAATCCGAGCAGGTCCGGATTTGCTGCTGCATAAGTTTCTAATGTCAACGATTCTTCTTACGCACTAGATATATAATTGCCGAACTATAGCAGTTCTAAGCATATTTCTGTATGGCAGAAGTCGAGATCCAACTCTGCGAGTGTAATTGTTTACATTTGTGAATGCCCTTGCCCAAGGTCATTATCCGACGCCGACCAATGTTCAACTTGTCTCACCGCATTGTAGATGAAATGAGAGTTCAACGGCCTGCCCTCAACACCATCTCTCAAAATGCTGCACAAGTGCGAATGAACAAGCAATCAAAATTGAAACCTAGCGCGAATGCTGATTCTGCACATCAAGGCACTGTCCCAGAGGAAACAACAACAGAGGAAACTCAGTACAAGAAATGGCGTCTTCGCGACTTTGAGATTGGCAAGAAGCTAGGGCGTGGTAGATTTGGACGCGTACTTCTTGTGCGGGTAAAGAGAACTGGTTTTGTATGCGCGCTTAAAACGATGAAGAAGCAAGAGCTGGTACACGATCGCGCTGTACCACAATTCCGTCGTGAAGTTGAGATTCAGGCTAGCTTGAAACACCCAAATATTCTTGAAATCTACGGATATTTTGAGGACCCGAAAACAGTGTATCTTATGGTTGAATTCGCGCCGGAAGGTGAACTTTACAAAATCCTTGAAAGGGAGGGCCGTTTTGGTCCCATTAGAGCATCAAAATACGTCGCAGAAGTTGCTGATGGACTTGATTACTGCCACAGCCACTGCGTTATGCATCGCGATATCAAGCCGGAGAATCTGCTGTTGGGTGCAGACGGTCGCGTCAAGATATCCGACTTTGGTTGGAGCGTACAGTCACGCCGCAATCGCCAGACCCTATGCGGAACACTTGATTATCTGCCACCAGAAATGGTTGCCAGCGAAGCGCACACTTTTGCTGTGGATGTATGGGCGTTGGGTGTTCTGACTTACGAGTTTCTGACGGGAGATCCGCCATTCTATTCATCCGATCGCGGCCGAACATACGAGCGCATTAAGAACATCGATCTTAAGTTTCCCGAATATTTTGAGCCTGAAGCAATCTCGTTAGTTCGCGGCCTCTTGCAACGTCAACCGTCACAGCGCCTCTCATTAAAGGATGTACAGAAGCATGCTTGGATTGAGAAACACCGACACGAATGGGAAACCGTTTTCTAGCTCTAATCATGATACAAAGCATAATATATAATGAATTTCAAGAGAATCGAAAGCTGAAGCCGTCATCTTCAGCATTGTCTGCTTCGGCGCTGAGCTCGCGTGAAAGATCATTGCCAACCCGACTCGGTGTACTTCTAGTCAATATAGTGCTCAAGTTGTCTTCCGGGAGTGTTGATACAAATAGGTCCTCCTCACTGGCCGCACTTACATCGTTGCTAATACCCGTTCCTACAAGCAGTTCCGTTCGCAACGAAGGCGAAGAGCGTCTATGGTCTGCAGGTGCTGCAAAGTCGTCAAAGTGAGGCGCATCAACAGATGCATCTGCATCATACTCAACTCTGCGTCTTGCCGGTATACGCTCAGTTCTTTTGAACTTCTTAAAGTTGGACCGGCCACTCCAATTTTGCACAGGTTCCGAACGAGGGGGGATGGGGCTCCTTTTGACGTCCATACTAGATTCTACGATCGCCAGCTCATCAATAGTGCTGTAATCCAAGACTTCAATGTCGTCATCTTTGTCGGATTCAGCTTGTTTAGAAGAAGCAGTTGATGTATGGCTACTTCGATCCGTGGCGGTGGGCGTTTTGCGCACGCGTTTTGTGGGGGGCCCTTTTTGGGCTGAGCCCGGTCGTTTCGAGTTCACCGAATTATCTTGGGCCAAAGCCGAAGTCCTGCTTGTAGGCCCATCATCAGGTATACGGGGAGTGCTATCAAGATGGTTTGAGTAGTCTCCTTCAGTCGCTAATGGGGCGAGGTGGTTTGTCTTAGTATTGGAATCCCCTGGTGGACTTGAGCGGGCTGTCGGAGATACCGTTGCTGTGGTTGGCTGGCTCGACGTGAGCGCGTTGAAGAAGTTCACTCTCGCATGCCGTGATCGCCCTGATACTTTGTTTTGAGAAGGGTTGCCATCATCAGCATCTTTTTTTTGCCTTTTTGGCTCATTACTAGCAGAATCGGACAACCGACGCTCAATTCTGATATTTGTGCGGATATCTCCTGGCTCAATGCCTCGACATTTTGTTATTGCCGTGAAAACACTGATCAGCTCAATATATTTCACGCCACTGAGAATCTTTGAGACTTCTTGTCGAGGTTGTAGTACCCATAGAGTACTGTCTACCGGAGCGTCAGTATACACACCACCCGCAGCTTCAATAATTGGCTTCAAAGACACCGCGTGCTGTGCAAATGGGGAGTGGAAGGTTTGACCAGCCAAGCACGTCTTCCGTCTTGGATCAGGAGTCCATATCGGATCAGGATTATAGGGAGCTGGGTCCGGAACTATGGAGCCTTCGGTGCCAGAAGCTGAAGACTCTAGAGCAGCATCGTGCAGAGCCTGCAAATAATGCGAGTTCACAATGGGAATGCCGACAGCCAGCGCAAAATAAACCGTGGACAAAGTCGTGCCAGACTTCACAAGCACAGACGTTTTTTCAGTGGGATCAGGCAACAACTTCACATCAAGCGGCTTGAGGAGCTTCAAAGCATGATCCCACATGGTTTCATGTGCCAAACCGGACTGTCCCGTAGAATACGAAACAATGAAGGGTAACCATCGAAGATATGCTTTGACAACGCTGCCAATTTTCAGTGGGATGCCATCATTCTTGAAGGGGACCGCAACTCTTTCGTTGACTGCCAGACGCTGACGACTATCCAAGACTGTTCCAAACCTGGAGCCAAGGTCTGTAACATGAACTTGCGACCGTATGGAGGGGTGCAACGCTGCGTCTTCTGTGGCAGTAGCGACTTCGAGAACTAGATGCTTTCTCGAAACGCTTGATTCTTGAATTACAATGTCAATTGCATCGTTTTTGCTTTGGCTAGAGCGCCCTACAGTGTAACGTTTTCCCGGCAGCAGCCAATACTGACGACTCTTAATTGTCAGTATCCACATGTGCCGGGGCCTTGCCACAACTACTTCAGTTTGGCCTGAAGCGTTCGCGGCCTTGACAAACAAGACCGCCGCCCAAAACTAGCGCGCGTCTTGCATATGTATACCCTAGCCCGCAGTATTCATGGAGAGAGACCGTAAATATGAATTATTTCTTGACCACGAAGTGCTAGTAGTATCACACACATATGGAAACAAATGAAAAAAAAAGAACAATTACAATTGCAAGTGCCTATAGTTATCTCAAAAGTTGCGCAAGTGTTTAGCATCGAGCTCATTGGGGTATTCAAACCCCTTCAATAAAGCTACATGAAGCACTAACATCTAAATGTGAGGAGTTTGCTTGTTTTTACTGTGTATATTCTAAGCCAACACGAGCTCGGCATTTATATTAAGTCCTGGTTGTTTGTAGCCACTTTCGCCGCCGCGTAACGGAATCACGTATAGTACGTCGAAACGGGCCCTGTCGGTGCGGTATGTCAAGCCAGCGGCAGTAGACAGAACGGCACTCTCGTTAAGGAGATCAGAGATATTCTGTTGCACAGATTTAGCTGGCGAGTTCACGCGAAGCACACCGGCATCAGCAAGGGCAGTGAATCTGAGAGGGCTAAGGGGCTGCAGAGGAACCTTGCTCAAGAGAGCAAAGCGAGAAGTATAGAATGCCTGTCCACCCGTGAAGTCCGAGCCAGAGCGAGGGCCTACGGAATTGCGCGTGTAACCAAGCAAGCTGTCCTGGCCGCCAATCAGGAAGTTGTCGCAGAGCCTTGGCTTGTCGTCCTCGGTATAAAGGTACCCTGCGTTACCCCTGAAGCTAGCAGATAGCTCCTCACCGGGCGTAAGAGGTGTTGTGAAGCTGAGGTGGCCCAGCGCCTTTACGTGCTGTGTATCACCAGGCTTACCGGCAGCCTCGGCAAACACCTTAGCGTGGTGGAACGGACCAGAATGCGCCAGCTGCGAAACGGCGCTGACCTTCAAGGAGCTAGAGCCCGCAGCTGCACGCACCGTATCACCAGCGCCATCACCAATAGAATGCACGTTACGAGCAACAGCCTTAACGCCAGCCTTGAAAAGCAGGTTCTTGACCCAGGGCACTTGCAGCTCTCCAGACAGACCATGCGTAGCAAGCGAGTAAGACGACCAGGTACGATCCTCGTTGAAGAAGAAACCAGCGAACCGGACCGTGCCACGGCCAATGGGAAGCGGGATTGTTGCCGATGCAAGACCAGAGGCAAGCGCGTATGGCTTGGGTTGGAGGCCGACCTTCAACTCAAGGAGATCGCCAAGCCCAGTGCGATTGGACATTTGCCATGCGCCGTTAATGCCAAACAGTTCCGTGGTCGAGCGCGAGGCGAGCTCGACTGCATGCGGAGGCCGCACGTTTGTGAGGTCGACGATGGTTTTCGTGTTCAGCACTTCAAGGTTAGAACTGCTGAGCGCGCCCTTCGTGATTTCGAAACGCGGCTTCGCGCCAAACGCCTCGAGGCTGTCGTGCACGGGGCCAAGGACATCGAGCAGCGACTTGAACGTCGTGGCCTCGAGCAATGGCTTGATGCGCGGCTGCAGCACTACATCGCGGAAGGCCGAGCCGTTGAGCACTTCTACCTCGTTGCGAATCGGGCGCAACGTCTGCCCATCCACACTGATCTCCATTACTCCTTGTGAGGACCTGGCGCGGCTGCTTGTAATGTGATCCGGGGGAGAGGAAGCAAGAGTGACTAAGGCCTACCAAACTCGACGCTGAGTGGTGGTGGTAAACAGGCGATGCCGGCGAGCCAGCCAGCCTAGTACAAACTATGGAATTGGCGAGAGAACTTCATGCCCGATTTCCTCACACTACGTCCCTAGAGATACTGCCCATATATTTGCTACCGCCTGAGTATGCTGAGCAGGGTTGGGTAGATGTGGACGGGAATCTGGGGATATGCGACAAGCTGCTAATTAAGGCGTATGTGAAACTGTGTGCTCTGGGAATTGAGGCAGATTCGCCCGAGGCATCGCTGCTCTCGCTGATCGCGACTACGGAGAATGTCCGCGTTGTGAACTCGCGCAAGCGGTTCTGTATTGGCGGGCTCATACCGCCGCTACAGGAGCTACATATACTTGACGTGCTTCTTTCATCGCATTTATACAAACATACAAAAAGCCCTTTACTTTGGAGTCACCGGCGTTGGTTGCTGATGTCGCTCGCACCTGTTACATCTCTTGAACGGGAGTGGACAGTGGTTAGTGCTGCCGCACTGCGGCATCCGCGAAATTACTATGCGTGGGGTTACATGCGATGGTGGTGTACAAGCGTGAACATATCCGCACATGCTGAGTTGCCAAAACTCGTGGACTGGATAGCCGAACTCAGCAAGCAGAATCTCAGCGACGTGTCGATATGGACGTTTTTAGCGTGGTTGAACATTCCCGAGCTAAATGATCTGGCCCAGGCAACCAATGAGAACATGCCGGGGCACCCTGCGATTCTGGCCAGTTCAGGAATACGGCTGCCTAATTAGCGCTTGCTCACTCATGGTACTGGAATTAGATCCATCTGATTCGCCGGCCACCTTTCTCCGAAAAACAAATGAAAAACTAAACTAGCATGCGGTGCACACGCCCAATTCGGACGAACTACAAATCGGAGTGCTATAAATGCTTGGCGGTTTGAGATGCGATGTTGTTATTGCTTCATATCTCTGCCTTGGCTGTTTGTAGCATGCTGTATCTAGGGACCTACAATTGTATATGGGTCTATGTATATAAGCAGAGAGATATATATAGTGGTTGTTGTATTATGGCGTGTATCAACTTAAGCCCCAGGGCTTTGAGGTGCGTCGTGGAACTCGTCCTCGCCATCGTGAATGACATGAGGTCGTGCACCACTTGCTCCAGCACCTGCACCTGCAGCACCAGCACCAGCACCAGCGGCCCCAGCATAGTCACCACTTTGCTGATTTCCTTGTTGCTGTTGATTGGCCTCAGCAGTTTGGCGGTCGAACTGTTGCTGGCCTCTCTCCTGGCGCACACTGTAAGCCTCCTGGTTGTTGACCTTGCCTTTTTCGGGCGCCGGCGCATTGAAGTTGTCAGGGAAACGCGAGCCGGGCAGAATCGGAACTAGGCCCTGCAAGATGTGCTCAATCTCTGCGGGGCTCTTAGCTTGTCGTAGCTGCTTGTCCACGCATATGAGGAACTGCAGCGGGCCGTCAATGGGGTCAAATAGCTTGGGCTGGAATGGTGGCTCGGTACCTTCCTGTCGTTTTTTCTGCAGCTGACGTTGATAGTCTTCGATGCTGAACTTCTCGTCCGTGGCCATCTTATGGTTTCGCTCTCCAAGAGCAATGAGAACCTTCTCCCAAAGACGTCGGCTTTCAAAAGCACCTTGCTCATTCAACGGACGCACCTGCGGCTTGTACACACGGTCGTTTGTCGTATCAAAGAACACCTCCTTCTTCGCCTTCGAATCGGTCAGGCTCTTGATATAAATGACCTCGTTCCACTTTCCGCTAAGCTCATACAGCGGCTTGTCTTTGTGCGTAATCGTACCCTTGATCTCGTTATAAGTGCCGGAGATGTAGCCTTTGACCTTGAACTCTACAACACACTTCATGTCCAAAGCGGGACAACTCACGAGAGCCTTATCACCAATCTCTAGCTTCAGTGATCCTACAAGTACATTGCGTGCATAGATGTTGGGCTGGGTCAGCTCGTAGACCTCGGGCTTCCCATCGCGCCCGACGTGCTCGCCAAGCTCGAGGTATGCAATTCCCTCCATCATCGACGCAGCAGAGTTGCCCAGAAACCTGGACTTTGGAATAACGACGCCATCGGCGCGGATCTTGCGCGCCGGATAAGCGTAGAAGTATGACGATTTTGGTGCGTGGTGGCTGGTTTGCTCCGACACATAGTATGCACGGTTGCCGTCGGGCAAATCCCAGTAGCAGGTGAAGTACTCGCCGAGCACTGGATTCAGCGGCTTCTTTACCGCCTTCGGCGCAATGTGCCAGCCGCTCATATACCATCGAACCACCTCCACAAATCGTTGCTCGGGGTCGGCTGTTGCTGTCGCATCCACTAGCATGTTCGGGTGCTGCAGCGTGTTTGTGATTCGCTCCAGCATCGTTTTGCGCTCGAGAATGAACGTCGGCAGCGTAATGCGCGAAAGGTCCGAGCCTGGCCGCAACTGCCCAATTAGACTCAGGATAATGTTGCGGTTTCCGTCATCGTAGTCGTCCTCATCATCCACGTTCTGGCTTCCGTCAGTCTGAGACCGCTTCGAGGGGCTATCATTAAAATGTAACGGCATTTTTATTGCTGATCGACCACTCGGTGCCGGGTTGCTGTGGAGTTGGTGGGTCCCGATGACCGTTGTGGGCAGTGATTGTGTTCGTGGCTGCTGTCTCTGCGACTAACCCTAAGCTGTGCGGCGCTGAATCAGCAGCTGGGAGTGGGGGTAGGTATTCTGGTCGGCAAGACCCGGCTTGACATGTGGGTGTGGCGGAGAGAATTACGTGCGAGCTGCGCGCCAAGCTGCAGCCCGCCGCTCTCGTGATGTGGCCCTAGCCCAGAGACCGCGGCTATGGCTGGCTTTGGCTGCTGACGCGTTCATTGCTTGCTGGCGCCCGAGAATTATCGTTGCAAAGGTCACAATGGTTAGAAATGCGGTATTCAAGGTGACCCTTTTTAGCCACCTTTAAAATTTACACTTAGACTATTTCTATACAATGGCAAAAGCTCAATCAAAAGTATTTTTTAAGTGATACTACTCAATTGTTAACTGGACTAAATCTATTTATTTAATCGTATCTGTAAACAAAGACGTTCTCGGTTTTGGATGAAAACAATAGCATCTGCGGACTCTTCACCGCTTCATTGGCCAGTTTGGCCTGCACTCCCATAATGTACGCCTTCTGGTTCGGAGACAGTCCCACTACTCGCCGCTTCCATTCCTCTACAGCATGCGGTGAAACAGTCACAATGGCCTCAATCACGTCGTCACGCAGATCCAGCGACACAATGGGTGCATTACTGAGCTCGCTGAGGAATGTCGCCTTGGCCTCACTACTCTTCTCCTCGAGCTGCCATCGGTTCTTGCGCCCACCTTTCAGCTTTCCTGATTCATTGAGAATAATTGTCCGGCTTGATGCCATCTCGGGGCTTGTCTCAGTATCATGAACTCCAGACTCAGATGGCGGCCCAGAGCTCAATAACTCTGAAATTGGCTCCGCTGCTGGGCCCGCAGCCATCCCAAGCTCAGCTTGCACGAAAGGTACGAGCTCAGAGAAACCTAGATCAGCATCACCATGACCAGGAATCGCATTCGGGCCAAGACGCTTTACTCGTAAAGGCTTGAATGTTCGGTTTGACGAAGAAAGGTTATGCATTTGCTTGACAATCACTGCAATGGGAACCGATTCTTTGATAGCATGGGCCACTAGATCATCCGGAGACAGCATTTCGCGAGCAATATCGGCAGAGATCCCGCTCCTCCACAACATTCTCACCACATTCAGTCCCTGTGTCTTCAGAGTCGACTCACTGAAGCTTGTTACCAGCACTTGACACCGAGGCGGCACAAGAGGTCGCTGATCACGGATCTGTTGTATTTGATGCTGTGACACAATCGCCGTAAGCTTATCAGCCGATAGTCCAAATCCTACCGCTTTTACCAGTGGCGTCCGTACATCAAGAACCGAGTTTCTAAACAGCTTGATCAAACTGTCGTACCGGCCTCCGCATGCCAATACAGATCCCGAGGTCAGTGACCCTGTAGCAGGCGGTGGTGTGTCGCGTGGTGATCCGCTACCATGTAGTGGCCCTCCATCAACGAGCTGAAAGATAATACCGTTCATGTAAAAATCTGTGGTTCCTGTGTGCATCAATGGCGAAAAATAGATCTGTGGAGGCTTCGGTCCCGCCGAAAGCCGTACTACAAGGTCAGCGACAGTCTTTATATGCGCCATACCACGCCTAACGCGGTCTGAAAGCGGCATCAACCGCGCCATTCGCTCCTCAGCTCGAGTGAGTATCTCGCGGAACGCAAATTGGTCTAGCATGTCCATAGAAGCGGCAGAAACATTCGATCGGGCTAGCATGTTCGACCGTCTATCTGCAGTCAAGAGCGAAAGGGCGGCGTGGTACTGAGGTTGACTGAGGCCGCAGTGGTTCAATGTCGCCGATAGAATATCATGGTGTCCAAGGACAATGATTAACTCTCGCTCTGGAAGCCCTGCAAAAACTGTTGCTACGGAGTCATTCATCACTGTAATTGCCTCTGCATCATCGAAAGTGAGCTCTTCTCTGCCGGGCACGGCAATAATGTCAAAGTCAACTTCTAGGTGCTTCAAAGGATGATGACCTGGGTTACGAGAGTCCATACGGTACACTGTGTCGAAGGCGTAGGCTTTCGAATAATCAGGAACTGTCTCGGCTAGTCTTCGAGCATGGGGGAGAGTCAAATCATGAGCTAATTGTAGCACGGTTCCTTGTGTATCGAGGAGCTCAACGACAGTGGGGGCATTGTAGAGAGCTGATCTAGGGAATATCCTTGAACGAAATATGGTGTTGTCAACAGCCCCGTGGGCACGAAAGACCGCTTGCAACTTTTCTTCTATGAACGCTGCTGTCAGTCCAGCCTGAGTTGTGTACTTGCTGTTGTGCAAAATCTGCTTTCGGCTTACAGTAGGTGACTGGATTGTTCGATCATATAGCACTTGCTGTGCAGATATAAGAGGACGAGAGAAAAGAGCATTCGCTAGCTGCTGAACAACATGTTGGTCTCTAATGTTGCGTAAAGCCTCTTGTACGGTCATATCACGGTCTTCGACGGGTATTACTCCCGATTGAAGCAACTCCGTGGCTGAAGGGCGTTTGTCCGGGTTGTGATTTAACAGCGCGCGGATAATATCGACCTGCACATCCATTTTTGTGGAGTTCACCAACTTTGGCGGTAGTTCTATCCGAGACAACCTGGCCCGTCTGATTCCCTGTACACGCTCCATCTCTGTGCTCATACCCCAAACCATTTCAAAGAATATGATTCCAAGCGAATACATATCCACCTTCTCATTGTAGCCTCTGCGACCTGAGGAGTTTGTAATTTCGATAGCTGCATATAGCGAGGTACCAACATAAGTGGTAAGCTCATCTTCTTCAGGAACTGGGCCTCCATCTTTGTCGGTTGACGCCAATGAAGAGTTCTGATAATTGTGCATCGGCTGCGCTACACTGCGCGCTAGACCGAAATCACCAATCTTAATGTTTCTTGCTTGATCTATGAAGATGTTCTTGGGTTTCAAGTCGCGGTGGATCACTCCTTCACCGTGAATGTACGCCAAAGCTTCCAGAATCTGACGCAGCAATCGCCAGTATTCATGTTGGTTGCGACACAACCCTTGGTGAATCAGATCGCCCAAAGTATGATTCTCGCAATACTCCATCTGTATGTATAGTGTTTTGCGGGACAGGCGAGACAACCGTGCTAGAAATGGCTCCTCTTGCGTTTTCGGAACAAGTGCTGCACGAGATTCTGTCCGACTGGACTTGTAACTTCCCCGATCGCCAGCTTCAACAGAAGTGTTCTTTAGGCTTGATTTTTCACCATCCTCGTCTTCAATTGCATTAGCAAAACTGTCCGAGTCGCTGAATCCAAACTCGATGAACCCAGAATCTGACATGAAATCTTGAGATGCGCTTGGCAAATCAAGCTCTGACAAGGAGTGATGCGTAGAAAATCTCGATAGCGATGTTGAGGGAATCGCATCGAGAATATCTTCATTTGTTAAGGGAATACTCGGGACCGGCAAATTATTCTCTGCAAGGTCCTCTGACGTTCTTCGTTGTTCTGTTGGCACCGCGTTTTCGGTCTTCGATCCTTGCTCTTCATCTTCATCGTTCGTATCGACGTCATCCTCGAGCCACACCGTATAGTAACGTACAACGTACTGGTGATTGAGACGCGATAGTAGTACGACCTCTTGTAAGATATGAGACAGCGTCGAGGGTGTTGCTCTGATCTTTTTCACAGCATATATACGACCATCGAGCTTATTTCGAGCCTTGACAACCTGACCAAACCCGCCACGGCCAAGAACAATGCCCTCATCAAAATCGTGCTTGTATCTTGAGAACAAACCTTCTTCGTTATTGCTGAGCTTGCGGCGACCATAGGAGCCTCTAGCATTTGGTTCCGATTGTGGCTCAGAAGCGGAAGACTGGAGTGTGTTTGAAGCCTTCAGGGTCATTGTGGAATGAGCCAAGTGTTGGTCTGATGATGTCTCGGCTATTTCCGACTCAGATCCGTAGCTTGCGCGGAAAAACTGATCGGTCAGTAGTTCCAACGCTGAGGGGCGTTTGGCTGGGTTGGACTGTAGCACACCTGTCAAAAAGGAGACAAGAGCGGAGGGCCATACTCTACCACGGGTACGAACGTAGGCCTCAGGGTCGCCTCTGAAATTATACATTTCCTTCTTTCCAGCGAGCATCCTCACGATCAGGGCCCCGAATTGCCAGATGTCCCATTTTGTTGACGGCAGCACGCCTGAGTCTGAGGTACCAGATTTGGCTCGGCCTTCTGGTGGGGTCCACACTGCCTTCTTACCTATGAGCCATGATGGCACAATGTCAGAATTAGTGCTCTCGAATGGGTGCTCTTCATTGAGTCTGTAGAGCAAGTAAGAGTAATGAGGGTTATTGAGCAAAACAGAGCTTTCGCCAGTGTCAGGATCATGATGGATCATGACATTGTGAGGACAAATACACTTGTGCTTGATTCCAGCCTTGTGTAGGCTTTCTAGAGCTTCCAATATCTGAAACGCCCAACTCTGGGCCGTCTTGATGCTGATGGTACTGACGCTATCGAGGATGTCGGACAAAGGAGTAAGCTGAGAGAGTGGAGTCAAAAGTGACAACACCCATTCTCTTTCCGTTCCTTTGAAACGCTCGATTGAGAAGTCCAAAAGGGGAACAACACCTAAATGGTGAAAGTTTCGAACCAATTCCAGCTCATAGTTAAGTTCATGCAGCTTACGAGCGCCAGAGGCTGTCCTCCAATAGGCTGAAGACATTTCGATTTTGGTTAACAGAAGAGCCATGTCCGTTTCGCTCTCCTTCTGAAATGTTTCAGGTGTCAATGGTTTAGCAATATAGCTGGTCCCAAAGAACGGCTGGGTGACTTTTAGACTTGCCTGGACCTGGCGGAAAACCACAGGAGCATTTCCAACTCCGCTTGATCGTTGGGATAGCCCAATCTTATGATGGAATGTTGTAACGCCAGGTGTGGATTCTGGTACAACGATGTAGCTTTGAGGATCATCGGCGTGGTCTGCATGAGAATCCGATTCCTCAGTTCGCTTGAGCTCTTCGAGTACAAGAGAGTCATACTTCTGCTCTTCTTGCAGCGCGGCAGCCTCCATTTCTCGCTGGATCTCATCGTGGCGCTCATTCTGCTTGCGTTCCTCGAGTTGCAACCTCCGCAGACGATCCTCCTCGAGATTAGGCGCTGCCTCAGATGTTATGCGTGCATACTCGTCTATTTGATTTTGGAGGTTTGACGTTATTTCGAATATCATTTCACTGCCCTTTAGCTCCCGCGCAGTGCGATCAATTGATTGCTTTAACGCCTCGAGCTGTCGCCCGCTCAAAGCATTATGGTGGCACAGTCGTACCTCTGGTAACGTCCTAGGATATGTTGGTGTCATGGTGATCTCCACCTGCAGTTCTATGGAGCTGTTTTCGAAGTCGCTGCTTGGTCGCAACTGAATCTTGAACTTCGGGCTGGGCCTCTGGTTCCAGACCGCATTGACCTTCACAGACTCGAAATCAGACGCATAGATGGCTTTCAGGGCTTCGACCTCATTGTTTTGAATCTCTGCATATTCCATTATCCATTCCGCAGAGAAGCCGGTGTCTTCTCCCTTCTTGAGCGCTTTGCGAAAGTATCTGACGTTTGAGATCCGGTTTAGGTTTCCGACGCAGGCATATGATGCAGAAACGGTGCGCCCCTTCATGAGCCGCAGTGTTCGAGAAAGAGCAGTGAGGCAACGCTGTGTTATAAGAAAGCTGCTGTACATTGAAAATAATTACAATTAGTCCAGGCCGAGAAGTGTTTGGACTCATGGTCGACTATATCATTTAGAGTTTGGATTGGAGTCAAGTGCCTTGATAGAGGACACGAGCTGCCCACTCTTAACGCGGTGCATGAAAATCTCTCGCGGTGTGCTATTTTCGTGTTCAGCAACGTGGATTACTGGAACGTCAAATGCGTATTTGTCGTACCATGATTGGTTGGCAGGCTCGGTTATATCCACTTCCGAGTAATTGAAGGGCACCGCCTTTGCAGCGTGTTCAATCTCGACCTTTGCGTTTGAGCAAAGCCCGCATTGAGGACGTGTAAACAGCTTTACCCACTGCCTGAGCACGCGAGTTTGGATCATGGCAGAGTTCAACAATGCGCACCAAGTCAATCGGCCCTAGCCCGTCTTCCTGTTACTGTTACCATGCGGAATTTTGGGATTGGCTTTGACAACCGAAATATATATATGTATGTATGTATGTATGTATGTATGTATGTACAGGTGGCAAGAAATAAATAACTATTGAAACCGCAAGTTGTGCAGACTTCTAATTGAGTCGCACCCACTAGCCTGGACTGAACATGTCGTCAGAATCATCTTCATCTGGCATTGGACTTGGCTCAAACTCAAAGGTTGGACGCTTGTTACGCGTTGTCCTCGTGGCTCTATTCGCGCTAGGCTCAGAGCCGCTGGCCTCGAGGTGATTGCTGCTTGGCCCAGTGTTCCGCGCCGGTACATTCCTTGGTGCATTCATCTCCTCTTCGGAGTCTGAAACTATCACCTCTGGTGACTCAGTGCTTGGTCTCTCAGAAGTTACTTCTGTAGGCGAAGTAATTCTACGCACATCGGCAGCTGAATGCTCAGGTGGAATTGAGACTCCATCAGTCTCCATCCTTGTCATAATTGGGCCGTTAATGTTCAAATCGTTCACGGATTCCATCAGCGCCGAGACCTTATTTTTGACAATATCATCGACACTGTATTTAAGTGCAAGCTTTTCGTCTTTTTCCACAAACCTTGTAAGCGCCTGCTCCATATCTCGCTCGGGCAGAACGCTCAGCGTCTCGGACGTCAAAAGCTCGTGAAGCAATTGGCCAACTTGCTTTATATTATTGACCACTCTGTCATCGCTCGAAACCTCTGCAGAGCTCCCTTTCGGTCCAATTCTTGCACTTGCAACGCGTCGTTTAATGAGACTGAGAACGTTAGAGGTGTTAGCAACCTGGTTTACGAAGCGGTTTGAGAACCGTGTTGTGTTTTCAACGTCATAGCCAGTGTAGTCGACACGTAGGCGAATCAGAGGAAGCGGAGGTGACACCTCCTCAACCTGATCTGGCTCTATGTTATGCTGCTCCATCCAACTCAATCTCGCCTCCTCTATCAGCTCCTCCACTTGGCCAATCAGATACTCCGTAACCTTTGCCCGCGCATCTCGGTGTCCAGGATTGATATTGGCGTGCTCATGAAGTGAAACTGTCCGCATTGCAAATGGGCGTACGGTCTTCAGTGGAATCTTTTCATAGGCCAAGCTCTTGTTAGCACTAATAGATAGAATTGCAACATGCTTTGGCTGTATCTCACTCTCATGAAGGCTTGTCACTACGGTGCTACCCGGCTGCATCACTGCGAAACCCCTATTGTGATTCGTTTCGGGATCAATTCTGCAGTCATGCTCATGACCCCAAATTACCAGGTCTACAAATTTCGGTATGAATTCCTCAGGCAAGAAGTTTGTTGGCCCGTGGGGCACGCGGTTTTGATGCACGACGAGGATGTTGTACCAAGTCTCTGGATCCTGGCGCGGGCACACAAATTTGACTTTGTTTTCTCTGAATGTGCGGTATAGCCGCTCATCTCTTATACTCGCGAGTCCGTAGAGAGCGACCCGGATACCAGCCTTTTCGATTAGAATTGGTTTCACAACAATGTCGGCGCTATTTGGTACCCGGCCGAAGTGGTTCAAAAGCCCGGTCATACCTAGAATATCTAGAGGCGACAGCATGTCAGAGCCGACTGAGCCTCCAGCGTCATCGTGATTTCCGCTAATTGCGAAAACTGGTAATGCCACATTCAGATTTGGATCCTCAAAGTTCGGATAGTCGAAATCCTCAGCGTTGTCCAGGGCCAGCCTGTCGTAGTTGAGGACCTCAAACTCAACTGGCTTATCACCTAGGCAGGTGCGGCGCAGAGTTTTTATAACTGAATACAAGGCACGCTTTGTGGGCTTGTTTACATGAAAAAGGTCGCCTCCCTGGATCACAAAGTCGACATTCGCGTTTTGAGCAATTGTCATGGCTTCTGCGAAGCTATTTGCAGCGTCATCGCACTGAACCGCGTCTGTTTCATTGTAGCCCACATGATTGTCTGTGGTCACGAAAATCCTAATCGACATAGCCCCGTTGTTGACAGCGTGATAGGCAGCACCTCAACCTTGCCTCAGACGCAGCTTTGGCCGCGCGTACTCGAGCGGTAGGAAACCCAAATCCGTTTCGTGGGATGAGAGAATGAGCCCTTGCCCCGAATCCGATTGGCGGAAGCGTCATAAACACTATCCAGCCTTCCCCTCGTCGTTTGTCCGGCTACGAGCATCAATCTGCACCGTTTTTTTTGTTGACGTCTGCGAGCGCAGGCTTACATGAGATCCTGGAGAGTCACTAAAACAGGTATACTGCGCATGCTACCCGGTTATCTCAGGCCTTTGTTAGTGAACAAAGAGGTGTGGGTCGCGCTTGTGACGACGATCTCTACAATTGTGCTCGTTCCATTCGAGACATCGATTCTTCCGCTTGCTCGCAAGTTTAGACTCGACAATCCTTATATTGCCTACCCCTATGTGCCCCGCGAGCATGTTCCCGTATGGCTCTTGTTTTTGCTGGCATTCGCCCTGCCGTTTGCTATCATAGTCGCTACAGGCTTCCTTTTGAGCCGTTATCGGAAGCATGCTGCAGTGTCAGCGCTCGCGTTCGTTTGCGCTACTGTGGTCACTGCATTGGTTTGTGACATTCTGAAGTTCCTTATTGGAAACCAGCGTCCTGACTTCCTTGCGCGCTGTCAGCCCCGCGCGGATGCTCCTCTCCATGAGCCCCTGGACGTGCGTACTTGGTGTACCTCAGATAATTGGTTCGGCACGTGGGAGGGCTGTCGCAGTACCCCTTCTGGTCACTCTTCGGTGTCGTTCAATGGATTGGGGTTTCTCGCTTTCTGGATTGTAGACACATTCGGGCTCCTTCATGCCGATGTGCCTCTATATGCTACGTTGGGTGGCTTCTCACCGTTTCTGATTGCAGCATTCGTGGCATTTACTCGAATTATCGACCACAAGCACCACTGGTTTGACATCTTCTTTGGTGCCGCTCTGGGCACAGTCATCGCGTACTACATATATGAGTACATCGTGAAGACAAGCGAGCTAGTCACAGAACGAAGCGAGAGTCGTTCTGAGCCTTTGACCGCCTAGATAAGTGCTAGAACAAATTAGATGAATAGACACTCAAAGCGTGATTTTGAAAAGCATACCGAGTTCGGATAGATACTCGTTAGTTTCAATAGCTATCGATTGAGGCTTGAAGTACTTGCCTGGAACCTTTTCAAGCAATACTCTGCTTTCCAGAAAGCTATTATGATCTCTTCGGCTAAGTGGTGCTTGATAATAGGTACGCATATATATCGAGATTTCAGCTAGATCAGAAAATACGATGCATGGATGATGTTGCATGTAAATGCGGCATGGGAACGAAAACTACCATGGCATACGTATCCAAGGTCCTGTAAGACTAAACGCTAAAGTATTATCATAAAAGCGCGTAACCTTTAAACCAAGTTTTTGTCCTGTGCTCGTCTTGATTTAAGAGTTGTGATTATCAGGAACTATGACCCAGAATGACCTCGCGCATTGTGGGTCACAATTGACCTACGTAAGCTCCAATTATGATCGGCAAGTGGTTCGAGAGTGTATAAAAAGCATCAACGAATGTGGCTCTAAACTATATGTGTATAGTTATATCTGACTCTTATATGTCAGTCATGCATGGACGTTGCAGGTGTGCTGTGAAGCCATACTTGAACGCGGCCATAGAATGCTGTACTCAACCCTAGGGGTAAGGATGAACGGCATGGACCGCGTTATCTTGCAGACCGAGCACAATAAACTCAAACCGAGCGTTGAGAGCGACAGCACACCGACAACACAGGTCTAAAGCAATTTTTTGCCAGTATATATGGTCGCCATTACGTGCAACTCGAAGCCAAGCGGGCTGCTCATGGAGAGAAGACCTGATCTGTCCTTTATCAAATACGTTCTTGAAGCTGATAGAGTTCCTTATTTGCCACCGATCTTGATCCTATCATTCACCTGAAATCTGCAGATTGATTTGGGGCCGTGGGCCCTCGTTGTATGCTCTCTGATGGGTTGTTCGATATACACAAGGGCAGCCACTCAAGCAATAAGCCACAACATTAACCCGTGAAACAAAGGGGAATTCATTGTATGTTTTATTTATCAAACAATTCTACATTATTTCAAATGAATAATTGCAGTGAGCACAGTGAAGGCCGCGCTAATTAGCAGTAGTAGTGGTGGTGGGTCCTCCAAAGTAAGACGGTCAACACCCAGCTGATTAGTCATTGGGTTCAGCGTAACACTGCAGCATAGTACCTGCCAATCGTAACGTCTCCAAAGCCATGCCGCGATTCCACGATCCCTGGGCGAAGCAAGAGGCCTGGCGCTTCCAAGGCCCGTTCACTCGCATGAACCGGTTCCGAGGCAGCCTTCCCGGCTTTGGCACGGCCCTCGTCGCCTTTGCTTTGCTCAACGTATACGAGTACGCGACGGCTAGCCCCGATGCCCACCACGGCCACCACTGAGCAAACGCGAACACTAAGAATGCGGAATGCCATAACGGAGACGACAATAGTTGAGCCGCTCCCGGGCGCAGCCGCTCACCGGGGTTTTTGTGTAGACACACAAGCTGCCGACCTAGCTGACTGCGGGTTGGTTGAATACTGCTATTTATGTATGCTACAAATTGCACAATATATACATATATATATATTGGCCGAAGTACAAACTTAATTTAGAGAGGCTTTCTACCTTGCTCTGAAGAACAGCCTTTCTTGACAATAAATGCAGGCACTCGCTAATTCAAGCTGGGGCTAGCTAGCGCTACCGCGGAAGCTGTGCCCGCTATGTAATACAAGGAGGGAGCGAACGGGATCGGGCCAGGTTTTCTGATTACTAAATACACCAGACGGGCTTAGGGCTCCACTCAAGAAAAGTTCTCACTCCAGCTCCACTCGTGAATTTTCCGTTAGTCATGTAACCACATACTTCGAATTATTCACGTCCGCCTAGCCTTTCGCTTGTAGAATCGCAAATGAGTTCCGCGAAGTCTGTTGGTTCGAAGTTCCGGGTGTCCCTCGGTCTTCCCGTTGGTGCTGTCATCCAGTGCGCCGATAACACTGGTGCGCGCAACCTGTACATCATTTCCGTGAAGGGCATTGGCGCTCGTCTGAACCGTCTGCCCCACGCCGGTGTTGGCGATATGGTCATGGCTACGGTCAAGAAGGGTAAGCCCGAGCTCCGTAAGAAGGTCATGCCTGCCATTGTTGTTCGCCAGTCTAAGCCTTGGCGCCGGAAGGACGGTGTTTACCTCTACTTCGAGGACAACGCCGGTGTCATTGCCAACCCCAAGGGTGAGATGAAGGGCTCTGCCATCACTGGCCCTGTTGCCAAGGAGTGCGCTGATCTGTGGCCCCGTATTGCCTCCAGCGCCGGCGTTGTGGTCTAAGAATCCCAAATGAATAATATCACCTCATTTATTTAAAAAAGTTCTTATACAATAACGCTCCTGTTGATGCCTGCGGAAAAAAAACTTGAAGGGAAAAGAAAAAAAAAACGTTCAAGTAAATTAGTAGTGCGGCAGTTTCAAGGGATTGCAACTTAATTTCATAATGTTTTGGTGCTATCAACACTTCCAAGGTGCAATGTGTGGTGGTACCATAACTAATTATCATTTCCTCCGTAATTCTGCTTGTAACCACGAAACAATTAGTTAACCACCCATAGTTTTCAAGCTCTGGGAGGACGCGCTATAGGTTTGTCAGGCTTTCGAGCGACTTTTCACTTCGTAATGGAAGGTATTGCACTAGACTGGGACTTTGTCCCTGTGCCTGAGGCCTCAGCCACCGGCGTCACAGAGCTGGACTTCGGCGGGTTACTGTCGCGCAAGCTCAAAGTCGAACAAGATGGAGGCGCTGCTGGCTGTGGTGGGAAGCTGTGGCCGGCTGGGGAGCTCTTAAGCAGATACTTGATCAGGCAACAACATTTCCCGTACAAGCGCGTCCTGGAGCTTGGCAGTGGTACCGGACTGGCTGGCTTGGCCTTGGCTGTGGGCCATCCCGAAGCCAAGGACATGCAGGTATACATCACGGATCAGGATAATATGTTAAGCCTCATGGACGCCAATATTCGTGTAAATGAAGAGGGCGAACGTGTACATGCAGAAACACTCGATTGGGGCGCACCGTTGCCTGCATACTGTCAAGATGTAGACCTCGTTTTGGCTGCCGACTGCGTATACCTTGAGCAAGCCTTCCCATTACTTGAGAAAACATTATTGGACCTGACTGATGCGAAGCCAGATCTGCCAATTTTGATGGCGTACAAGCGTCGCCGAAAGGCAGACCGTCTTTTTTTCAAGGCCATGAGACATCATTTTCAAATTGACGAGATTCAAGACTTCCCCGAGTTCGAAGAGTTTCACAGAGATAGCGTATTTCTTTTCTCTATGAAGCGCGTGCGCTAGAAGTCACTTAGCAGCGAATCTCTTCGTCCCTCCATGCCCCACCCCACATTTATTCTTATCGTGTTCATCATGCACATTACGTTCATAACGTTTATCATGACCAAAATTCGTAACCTTGCATTAGTATCGCTCTTATTTTTCTCTTTAAAATAATAACTTCATGTGTATCATTACAGAATTCACGGACTTATTGGGTATTATTTTGCATCTTCAAATAGCTCGAAGTTCGCTTGACCGACTTCTTGAGTTCAACTCCAAGCTTTGTTGCACCAAATTTATAGTTTGGATCCAGCACGCAGAACTTGCGATCAAGAAGCTCCCGCGCGGTGGGCCTCTCATTCGGATCTATAACGAAGCAGCTGTCCAGGAATTCCTTAGCTTCGTCAGAAACATATGGCTTCGCATCCTCTGGAATAGGCGGCGCTTGCCTGCTAGATCCCAGCTTGTACATAGCGCCAATTGCCTCTTCAGTTGACCAGGGGCGACGGCCAACGAACATTTCCAGTATCACACAGCCGAGCGACCAGATGTCTACCTTCGCGCTATAGCCCTGCTTCTGGCTTTTAACAACGTTGTGAATGACTTCAGGCGCCATCCAGAAAATCGTGCCTTGCATGCTCATTTCAGCGTTGTTCGCGTAAATGTCGCGACTACGCTTCGAGATGCCAAAGTCGGAAATTTTGATCGTACCGTCGATATCAAGCAGTAAATTGTCTGCTTTCAAGTCTCGGTGTAGGATTCCACGCGAATGCAAGTAAGATAGGCCGTTAAGAACCTGGATGTTCATGAACCGAATTGTGGAATCCGGGAACCGCCCAAAGTTGATGAGCAAGCTCTTCACGCTACCGCCAGGCACATACTCCAGGAATAGATTGCTCACTCGATCGAGCCTCTCGAACCCGAGATACTGTACAATATTGAGGTGGTCTAGATCTTTCATGTTTTCGACTTCGGAATATAGAGCCTTCATTAGATCATCCGGGTTGTTTTGGTTTCCAAGTCGATTCCGTGGCGCCTTAACTTGTTTTACTGCCATCATATCACCGGTTGTAGCATTCAAGCCCAAGTAAACCTTACCAAACGACCCTTGTCCAATCATCTCACCTTTGATCCAGACATACTCCTTATGATCGCGAAGCGTTACGGCGCTCGAGGTTCCCTTGCGCATTTCTACCACACGCTGACCCCACATTTTGGTGCTCTTGCGGCGGAGCAGTCTGTTTGGTCCTTGCTGGTTCCCCTGCCTAAGCCTTCGGCTCGCTTCACGAGCAACAACACGAATTGATTTGGCCCTTCCCAGTCCAGCCATGGTGGATGGAGAGAGTGGAGGTGCCGCCTCGTTATCATCTGTTGTAGTATCGCTTGCAACCGAGTTTGGGGTAGCCGATGCCGCCGATGTTGCTGGAGGCGCTGGTGGCTTCGAATCAGGTGCTGCTGGCGCCTTAGAGTTTTCTGACACCTTAGAGGGTTCTCCTGCCACGGTGATATGTTCGCTAGACTCTTCGGGTATGACAGCGCCGCTCGTAGTCCGACGGCTAGTGTCTAGCTTGAGCGGTATGGGCGGAGGCGGAGACTTCGGAGCTGTAGCATTTGTGAAGCGTGGTAAAGCAGAGCGTTTGGCGATGAAAGGCTTCTGGTGCTTTTGCGAGGCAACAACCACTGGCTTATCCAGGTCAGTGTTCGGGAAAAAGCGCTCAAGGTTATCGTAGAGCACCTCCGCTGGAGGGCGCGATGCCCAATCAATTGAAGGCTCCAAGCCACTCACGTCAGGCGAGCGCGGGCTATCTATGGATGACTCGCTTGGCGTGGCTGAATGACCAGGATGAGGCATCTGCAGCGACAACGATCGAGGCATTTCATCACTCTCAGCATCTGCCTCTTTTACTTCCGCCACAGGGTTGAAGGACACCTCTGACATGCGACGTGGAGCTCTCTTGGCGTTCTTTGCATCTCTGGATGGCAGCATAGGAGCCGATTCGCTTTCTTCATCTATTGGTTGCTCGGACAGAGCTCTCGTTTGTGAGGAGTGTTGTTGTGCTGAAGAATTCACTGTATGGCCTTCCGAAACTGAAGTTCCTGGCACAGCAGCGGGTTTTGTACCCGATGCCGATGTGGATGGCGCTTTAGCCCACATTCCGTCATCATCGTCATCATCACCATTATCTTCGGGCTCAGATTCGAGTTCAGGGGCATCAGCCCAAATGTCATCCTCAGTCTTATCTTCATCAGCGAGGCTTTGATTTGGTGAGCTAGACATGACTGGACTCAATTCTGGGCGATATTTCGAAGATGCCGAACGAGCCAGAGGTGGTTTGGGTGCTGCCCTCAGCGCTACCAACTGCTCGCTTGAGTTTGTTGCCATTGCAGGCGGGCTCGTCAAACTCGTGAAGCCCGCGCCATAAATTGGGTGTGGCGCGGTGCTAGACGATGAAGACGAGCTTCTAGAGCGTGGGTCCTTCACGGTAGCTGCCAGCAATCCAGGTCGAGCCTTAGGCAGTTTCAGGTTGAAGTAATCGCCCTCACTTCCAGTGGTCGAGGTCATGAGGTGTGAGGGTGTTGGTGGGTAGAAGCGGGTTCCTCGTGGTCCGGGAGGAGACATTGCTTCTTCGCTGCTCATATTCCAGCCAGGAGTGACGGCCGGAGTGCGGGAGGGCAGAGTCAAGGAAGGCATGTCGACGATTTCGAGGTTGAATTTGACGATATCGCCAGCCGCAGCACTAAGCACGGCCCAAAGCTGCTCATCGTTGAGTGCATCACCTGGCTCGCAGTAGTAGTCTGTGAGTCTAAACTTGATTTTAGATGGCAGTTCTGTATCCTCGTAATTGCATTCGCAATCGAGGATTTCTGTGAACACACGACGGCGAACGTGCGCGGACTTCAGCGAGTCAGTGATACCAACCAAGCGGAACGAAACGTCATCAGAGGTGACCAAAATAGAAGGGCCCGGCTTGATGCTCCGTTTTGGCCTTAGTCGGTGATCCAAAAACAAGAACTTTTCCAGGGATGTACGGCGAGCGCCCACAAGTTGATGCTGCTTCTGTTGTTGTTGTTGTTGTTCTTGCTGATGCTGCTGCTGATGATGATGATGTTGATGTTCTTGCTGTCGTTCACGCTGTTGCGACTGCTGGTGTTGCGCATGGGTATGGTGGCCAGCTTGTTGAGGCTGGTGCTGCGTGTATTGCTGAGTATGACCCTGTCGCTGGGATTGCGAAGGACCACTGGCAACGGGGGACCCCGACGAGGTCGACTCAGAGCTCACGGGGCTATCGCTATAGCTTGTGAATGGCGCCGAGACTCGTGTAGGGGACGGTGCGACAGAGTTTGCCTTAGACTGCTGGGCTGGGAATATCGAGCGCAACAAACGGATGAACCTGGCCGGAGACTCCGAGATTCCCAGGTGCTTTACGTTGCGGTAGCATGTGAGCTCAAGGAACGCGTCCTTCTCGATTCTCTGGTTTCGGAAGGCCTCAATCCATTGCGGGCCGAACCCGTTGCTCTCGAGCCACCAAAGCACGCGGTCATTCGTCCAGTTCTCGGGGTCTTCTGTTTTCCACGGGATTTGCACGGATGCGACCTGGTCTACGGGTTTTACCGTGGGCTGTCTACGCAATTGCGGCGGATAGGCACCCGAGGGGACCACAGGACTACTTTGCGGGCTTGAGGTGCTCTTAATGCTCACAGCACTGGGCGAGGAAGCGGTGTAAAAGAGCTCTGAGTCGTCAGCGACGTAGCTTGTGTTGCTGGTGTTACGCGGAGACGAGCGTTTGGCCTCCCACAGCGAACTCGAGTTCATGTCCTTTGAGGAGTAGTAGTCGGAGGAATCGTGTGTAGATGCGTCGTGCGAGTCGTGGTGGGTCTCATGCTTATGCTCGCGCTTGCCCGTGTGCTGCTGCTGCTGCGGCTTGGATTCATGCGCCGCATGGTTAGCGTCGCGGTTCAGGTCGCGGCTACTTGCATGGGATCTAGGATGGTCGTGTCGCCTTAAAAGGTTCGGATACGGGCCGTTCTGGCCCGTTCCAGGCGTTTTGGGCACGTCTGCGAGGCGCGGAATTGCCTCGTCGTTGACGAGAAAAGAGGGCAGCTCGAGGCCCATGAGAGTGGCAATTAGCGAGGCGCAGAAGGTTTTGGGTGTGCCGAATCAGTCCGCGCCGCAAACGGTGTCTCGAGCGTCGCCCCACGCCTAGTTACTGTTCCTCCTCGGCTGCTTAGCGGACTTTGGGTCTGCGGCGTCTGGAGATCAGATCAGGTGGCACGTGTAGATCACTGGTGACATGGGTCCCTCCCTCCCAGTTCATCACCGAAAATGCGGAGAGGACAACATGCATATAAAAGAATTCGATAGGGGTGGTGTGTATTTTTTAACAATCTAGTTAGGTTGCTAGTTTCGACTCATCTCGAGTTCATTGCAGCGGAATTGGTTTATGTACATCATGAGTGCGTAGCTAGGTGGCGAGTAGTAATAATAGTGGCCGCAGGCTAGCTAATTGAGCTTCAGCTCAGAAACGCGGATCACAGTCAGGCAGTTGTTCGAGATGACGTGGCGGACGTGGCGCCGCCGCCTGCGCGTGCGCTCGCCCACCTCGCGCTTCACGCGCGACTTCTCGATAACGACGCCCTTGATTGTGAACAGCGATGGGTCGAGCTTGTCTTTGCCCATATTACCGCCCGAGAGCGTGTGGTTTCTGCTGCCGATCTCCGAGCATTCCGTGAACGAGAGCGTGTCGCTGATCTTCACATCCTTCATGTTCACGGGCAGTTTGACGATGTCGCCCTTCGTGACGAGCATATCCCAGTTATGAATATGGATGCGCGCGTATAATGCCGGGGCCTCTTTAAGCGGCTGCAAGCTCTGCGGCTCGGGCTTGATGTAGTTTGACTTGAATGCAACAATGTCCTCGACCTTCTGCACGATGCTCTCGGCCGCGGCCACGCGCGACGTACCGAAGGCGCGCGCTGCGGTGCAAGGGAGCCCCTGCAGCTTCTGCATCCTTTGCGGAACAGGCCGGAGCGCCCTGAGCATGCTGAACACCGGCCGCATGGTCGAAGTGAAATTTCAAGGTCCGAAGGTGAGAAGAGGGCCGCGCTTAGAAATCATCGCCCATCTGCACATACTAGCAGCAGCGGCCCGAGCCGAAACAGACAGATAGTTCAGGATTCGTGTGATCCAGTTAATTATTCGAGTCAATTTTAAATACTCCTGCTTGTAATTTGCGTTTTCAGAGTGTGGCCGTGTGTCTGCAGCTTTTTATTGAAGGCGCTGCGGTTTACGAGGAAACGAAGACCGCGTCTAGCTCGAAATAGTCTTACGATAGATGTTAGGCGGGCTGTCGATGCGATTCACCATCATGATTCATCAGTTCGTTAACATGGATTGTCGATTCGGCTCCTCAACTCGGCCTATGAACGAATTGGGCCCATCTAGATGCGAGCATTTATGACCGCACCGTTAAGTCGTTATTATTGTTATTATTATTGTTAAAGCACAAAGCTTTCACTTTATGGCCAGCGTGCATTCGCTCATGCATGCACAACTGCAGAAAAAAAGTCATTCAGTTCGTGCAAGTAATCTATTTAAATACTACGTTGCTGCCAGCTTAGATGCACAGGGATGCTTTTAGGTGCACGAGCTTTTCCTCGGTCGCCTTGATCGCCTCCTCGACCTCGATGCTTGAGAGCTTGCGGCGCTGCTGCACGTACTGGTTGCTGCGGTCGTCGACCCACTGCCAGAGCTGTAGTTCCTGCTCTATGAGCTGCAGCTCGGCAAAGTCCTCGGGCGTACGGCGCGATGCGGAGCGGCCCGAGCGCCACGACCAGATGAGCAGCACGAACACGACAAACAGCGCGATGCCGAGGCCGACGCTCACCTGCTGCCACTCCTTGACAGCCTCTGCCGCCTCGTGCGCCGACGTTGTGCGCCTCGACGACTTCGGCTTCTCCGATGCAACGCTGGTGCCGGCCTCGTCCTTGGCCACAGCCGCCGGTTGCCCCGCGCCGCCGGCCTTGGCGCCGCCAGCCAGCTTCGAGCCGAGCTCGGCCACGAGGTCCTTGCAGTAGGTCGTCTGGCCATCAATGGCGCCTTTCTCAATGGGACCCTTCAGCCACGACTTGCTCGTCCAGTCGAGCCAGGTGCCGAGGCGGATCTCCGTGTGGTTATTGCTGCCCCAGGCAATGACGGCCCGCGTCAGCGTCGTGAAGCTGTCGCCGGACGGCACATTGGGCGTGGCCGTTGTCGTGATGACCTCGATATATCCTTCTGTGTCCCACTGCTCGATCTTCTCCGTGGACTTGCAGCGCGTCTGCTTTGGTCCCACGGCGCCGTTCAGCGGCTTCGTGTACTCGAAGTACCGCTCGGCACCGGGCTTGAAGTCCGGGAACGGCGGCAGGCTATCGAGCTCGCGGTTATGCTCGACGTCCACGAGGAAGTGCTTGAGCCAGGTCGTGTCCTTGCCAAACAGCAGGTTCGCGACAACGCCGAGCGGCGCCGCAATGGTCTCGGTGGCCAGCACCTTCTCGTTGCTGTTCGGTGAGGGCATAGCGACGGGCGCGTGCGTTTCAGGGCCGATGTTCTCGACGGGCCACTTTGTGCCGCTGCCGCCCGCACCACCCCCACCAGCACCCCCGGCGGCGGCAGTAGGGCTGCCCGCGGCGGCCGGGGAAGCCGGTGCGACGGTTCCATTCGTGGCTGAGCGCTGTTTTGTCTGTGTGGCCATCTGCTGCTTGGCGTTTGCGTCGGCGCTTCCCGTGTCAAACAATCCGTTGACGGCAGCGACGGCTTGGTGGACAAGGGCGCCGCCGTTGCTACTGCGCTGAGACATGCTCGAAGACCTAACCCGCTCGCTGTGGGCGCTACTGACGGGCGCCAGCGCAGCTGCACCTACTGCGCGTGACCCTTGCCGCGAGCGGATGACACTGCTATCGTCTGCGGCGCCGGGGCTGGCGAACTGGGGTTTTTCGTTCCGCAGCCGGCGTAGCACGGCCACGACGTGGTCACGCTTCGAGAATGACGCAAACAGGTACTTCTGGCCCTGCGTCGTATGGATGGCTATGGCGTTGGGAATAAACGAGATGGTCATCTTCTTCTCGATCTTCGTGATATCACTAATGCGCACAACAATATGGTGCGTCACAAATACACGCGAGTGGAAGCAGAGGTAGTTTGGCGTAATATACATGCGTCCGTGGTAGAGGATTTCTTTGCTTAGCGCGCAAACGAATACCTTGTGCAGGCGCTCTGACGCAGGCACGTCTGCCTCGCCGAACAGCTTGTGGAATTCCTTGTTGCGCGCTTCGGACGCGAACTTGAGGCCGGCCGCGCCGCGCCCGGCCTCGCCGTCCGTGAAATCATCGTCGCGGTCCTCGTCGTCGTCGTCATCGTCGTCGTCGTCAGTGGCAGCCTCCGTGGCGTGCGACATGCTGGACGAGCGCGACCGCCGCGTATACGACGAGATGCTCTCGAGGTCTGCGTCAAAGTCGTCTGGCCCGCTGCTCTCATTGAGGCTGCGGTGGCTGCTGCCCATCGACTCGGCCTCGCTTGCGTCGCCGCTCACGTCGCCGCTCGGCGCCTTCAGCTCCTCGTCGCGCAGCCCGCCGCTGGGGTCTTCGTCGTAGTGGTGGTGATACACGCGGCTCAGAAGCCCGACCATCGTGCTTCAGAGAGAAAGGATGGGGGGCTGTCTAGCTGCTTGTCGCGTTGCCCGCTTTGTGTGGCCCAATGTTACTCGCGCTGGGTCCCGACTGTTCCCTCGGCTCGCGGTCCTCGTGCTACGCAAGCTCTACCGGTTGTTTGCTAAGGTCGCCTGGACAACCCTTCGCTGCTGCTGCTTGAATTAGAGAGGCGTGAACGGCGGTGGTGGGGGTCTAGTCAGCCCACCACCACTACTATGAGGCAGCAGCATCGCAGGCGGCGTCCTCGATTGCGTACCCTAGCCCTCGCGCCCCCCCCTATGCAGCGGGTTGTGGGTGGTGGTGGTAGCGGTGTGTGGGCCCGCGAGCTTAGCGTAGCCGCTGCCTCTGCCCTAGACACCCGCCCCGGCGAGTCGAGGGGTTGTTGCCGTGGTTTGGGATTCTGCGGCCTGCTCACTAGCAAATAACGCACTCGCTTTCCGGCGCGACGCGCAACCCCTTAGAGCAAGCCCACTGCGGCATTATTCTCCTTGCGGCACTTCGCACCGCCTTTCCAGCGCGCCGCCCGCGCCGGGCCTCATGCTCATGCACGTCACCCCGCCCTTACTTAAGTGAAATATCTCGTCATGCGATCCCAGCACCGCGTGCGGGTTTTTTTGAGTGCATTGCCGCCAGCTGCCGTTAGTCCCGAGCCCTGCCGTTGGTCCCGAGCCCTGGTGATCGGGACTGCATATGACAGCCAATGTAATTAAAATAGAAGTTTATAAAGAGCAGCAGGCAGTAACATCCATGCATCGATTATTATAATTAAAATAGCTCGTGTTATAAACCATTTTAGGTGCAAACAACAGCGCAAATGGTCTCGAAAAAAAATACATATTGAGGGTGGTGGTGGGACGCTCGGGTTCAAAAAAAAAAAAATTATGCAGGCTCTCGCGGATGCAGGCACTTGACGCAACCTCCTGACGCATGCTATTATTGAACGCAAGCTGTAATTGAGCGCAACCTACAATTGAACGCAAGTAACGACTGAACGCAAATTGAGCGCAACCTACAATTGAACGCAAGTAACGATTGGACGCAAATTGAGCGCAAGCAAAATTGAACGCAAGTAACGATTGACGCTAGAGTTGAACGCAAGCTAGTCGCATAAATATTACTACAGTCATAATAACGTTAGTTTAGTAGTGCGCGCATGAACGTGTGTGTCCAGCGTTTGGCTCTGCGCAGTGAAAGGCTATCGAACTAGGATGCTTAGAGTCGTATTCTGGCCATTTTGTGGGGAATAAACAAGCCACTATGCGAAATGTATGGCCCATTGACCCGGCTCACGCCGCGCTTCACGCCGGGGCATAGCGCGCCTTGAACGCCTGCGCCAGTTCCGTAAACGTGCCCTCGTGAATCGCCGCGCGGATGTCGCTAAACAGCTTCGTCACTACCGCCGTGTTGTGCTGCTGCAGCAGCACCTGCGCCGTCATCTCGTGCGCCTCCAGCATATGGTGGATGTATGCTAGCGCATGGCCTGTGTCACCAAGCGGCGTCATATCCGTCGTATACTGGCTCTCGTTCAGGTCCATGTACTCGGGCGTGTTGGCCGCCAGCGTGAGCGTTAATGCGAGTCCGCGGTCGCTGTATTTTTCTGTCGGTACAAGCACAAGATCGGTGCCAGCACTGATCTCGTCAATTACGGAGCCCCAATGCACAGGAACCGCGTCGCTGAGGCGCAGCCGCTGTGCGTCTATGTACGGTGCTGGAGCAGCGCGGCTCGTGCCACTGCTCTGGCTCCTCGTGAAGCAGTATGCGTCACAAAGCTCATTGATCTCTCGCATGTACTCCTCGGTCTCGAGCTCGGGCGGGACCTGCGCCACCAACATGCAAGTAGAATTAGCACTCTGGCGGCGTGCGGCAAACTGTTTTGCCCACTCCAGCGACCGCAGGTGCATTTTGCGCAGGCGGTTGCCGCCGACCTTCGCGCCGCTGCTCTGCGCAGGAACGTCGTACGGCACTACAAACACGTCCGGACTGAGCTCGACCATAAAGTCCATGAGCCGGCTCAGCGGCGCCATGTGAGAGCCCTGTGTCGTGTCGATGCCCATGCTGTCGTGCGTGTTTGGTTTGTTCGTGATCGTGCGCGACCCCGGCCGCCGGCACGCTCCTATCAGCACATGCGTATTCAGCGGCAGCGTGCTGCGCGTACATACGACGTCTACGAGCCCCTTACGGTCCCATAGCTCTTCGGCGTAGACGCCTGCGGCCGGCGCTGGCTGGGCATGGTCCGGCGTGAGATGTGGCACCGCACCGCGGCACGTTGCCACAACATAGTTCGGCGTTGCGATCTCCGCACCATTCACAACAAGAAGGCCTGTGCGCGCCGCCCCCACGGACGCAGCTTTGGCCGTGAACATAATGAGACGCCGCAGTCCTACTACTACTAACTATATGGAACTGAACCTTGCAGACTGAAAAATTACCTAAGGTCCAGCTTTCAATCGAGGCGGGAGGAGCTAAGGTCGTCGTCGTTGTCCTAGTGGCTAATCAAATTGTTTATTACACGGAGATATTTACTGCATTTTTATCAATTGGTTATTAGTTAGTAGTTCGAGTAGATTGCTGCGCTCAACGCGTCGAGCTCGGGCACAACAATCATGGCATCAAGGTATTCGTTAGAAAGAGGGCTGCCTGCAGCCATCTGGTGGGCCTGCTTTGTCGCTTGGATCAGTGCGGCCGCAAGCCGGATCTCCTGCTCCTCCTCATAGAGAGGCTTCATTCGCGCCATGAGCACGGCCACACCAGCATGGACGAGCTTCTGCAGCACCTCGACGCCGCTCTCTGACTCAAACACGTCGGCCGTCTCGTCGAGGTACTCGCGCAGCGGGCTCGTGATCTCGGCGTCGGCCTCGGAAATGGCGAGGTGCGGCACTTGGCTCAGCACGTACGTCTCGAGCTCGGCTGGCGGCAGCACGTTCGTCAAAAAGCTGCCGGCAGTCGGCTCCTCGAGCTTCGGCCGGTCGATCTGCAGGTGGATCTGGCCCACGAGATGGGACAGCTGCTCGTACGTGAGCTTCGCGTTCGGCTTCACGTCGCGCGTCACCGTCTCGACGGCGCTGTGCACGCGCTGGCCAAGCGTCTCCCAGCCGCGGTGCAGTAGCCACCAGCTAAACGTGAGGTACTGGCGGTTCGTGACCTCGGCGCGCTCCTCGTCCTCGCGGATGGCCGCCTCGCTAACGGTGCCCGGCTCGCGCGACGCGCGCTCGAGCGTCTCTGCGTAGGCGGCGCGGCCCAGCACGTTCAGCTGGACGCGCGTGAACACGGTGAGCAGGGCCATTGTGTAGATGAGCAGCATTGCGCGCGTGAGGCTCTCGATCTTGATCTGGTTCCACAGCTGCGACTTCGACGGCGCGGCCACGAACGAGCCCTCGAGGTTCGAGTCGCTGAGTGACGAGACGCTGTCGCCGACCCGCAGCTCCTGTAGCTCGCGCTTGATCTCCTCGACGTTGTAGCGATCGAGGATCTGCGTCGAGACCGTCGGCAGCAGCGCCAGCGTCGTGAAGTTCGCGTCGCGCTGGTTCTGCTCGAAGCGCCGCTCCAGATCCTCGCGCGCAATGCGGTCCATGATCAGCTTCTCCTGCAGCTCGCGCAGCTTCTGCCCTATGTAGCCGGTCAGCCAGTATACGGACGCGCTGATGCCGAGCGCCACAAATAGCTTACGGCGGTGCCGCCGTAGAAAGTCGCTCAGGCCCATTGCAAAGGTTTAGTTGCCAGTTTTAACCAGTAGCTCGCTGCTGAATCCGGGCTCGACTGACCCCGGCTGTGTCGGGAATACGCTGCTGAGTGTGGGTGGGTGGGTAGGTGAACGCGTGAGGGGTATGGGATTTTGATTAAATGAGTAGAAAGCGGGAGGGAATGATGCTGATGGGATGTGGGATGATCGATGGATTAAGAGGTGCACACACAACCCACGAAACCGCTGCGCGGGGGGGGGGGGGCAGGCAGGCAGGTGCTGGGAAAAGGTTAAGACGAAATATAAATTAGCGGCGCGGTTTCGTCCGTTTGCTGCGTTTTGGCGCGCTGCTTGCGTCTTCAAACCGCATATGCTTTCCTGCCGCCGCCTTTGCAGTCTTCTGTTTCGACGGCTGCGGCGCAGCCCGGCTGCTGTTTTTCTCGGCGGGCTCGCGGCTGCTTTGGCGCGACGACGACGACGGCGGTTCGCTGAGCCGCTCCAGCCGCTCCTTCACGCGCGCAAGCTCGGGCATCACAATCGCCGTGTCCTTGCCCTCGCTGCGCAGGTATGCAAACAGCATTGAGCTCAATGCGTACGCGCTGAGCGCGTAGGGCACGGCCGTCTTCGAGTCGGGCTCGGCCTCGCTCAGCTCGTCGACGCTGCTGCTGTGCAGAATCGGCTCAAGCTTCTGCGTGACGCGCTCGATGTCCGCGTCCAGGCGGTCGAGCACGGCCTCGATTTTCGCGTCAATGTCGCTCATTTCTCTGCGGCGGCCCGATCTGCCTCTGCCTCTCTGCCGCTCGGCCTCGTCGTGCGTTTGTTTGTGCGCGCGGGCTGCCCAAAAAATTATCGCTGCCTCTCTCTCTCCCACCTCGCTCGCGCTGACGCAGCGGACTGTCAGCGCGCCCAAACGGGAAAAAGACATCTCTAGGGCCAGGGCAGCCATGCGCTTCGGCTAGCAGCAGCCTGCGCCGCAACGCTGCTGCGTTATCAAACAGTATGCGCCGGGCCGGCGACGCACGCCCGCGGGCGCTTGGCAATTGCGAGGAGTCTAACGCACGTAGTAGCCGGCTCAGCGTCTATTTATGCACTCGGCCTTAATTGTTATCCTGGCTTCTCTTTGCGCAGGCACCCCCAGCATTAGGCCCGCCCTGGGGGGGAGGGAGGGAGGTTTCTAATGTATGCACCCGGCGGCCTCTTACCTAAGGAGCATCAACATTGAATCGGCTAAGACTGACGAGTTGCACCGGCTACTACTGCACGGGCTTACTAGCACAGCACCCCTGCATTAAATCGGCCCTCCCGGATAGATCGCTGCATTAAATAGAGGCCGACATGTCCTACCAACTCACGCAGACGCCGGTGCCGATATGGGCAACCAGCCAGCAGATGCCGGTTGCTGTGGACGCCGAATCGCTGCCGCGGTACTTCTTCGAGACGCAGCGTAAGAACAGCCTCACCCACCAGCAGGACGAGCTGCCGAAGCCGCAATTTCTCGAGCAGCGCGGCCGCTGGAACTCCGTCATCGGCCAGTACGCAGATACAACCAACAGAACAAAGGGCGAGGACCCGAGCTTGCTCGACCAGTATGAACTCAACACGAAATGGGAGAACCACCTCAGTAAGGAGGAGGAAGAGACCGGGCTGCCAAGCCTCGAGAAGTTCCAGGAAAAGGTCCTTAAGTACTTGCGCGGCAGCCCGTTTGTGCCCATCGTGCTGCGCGGCTCTGCCGGCGCATATACAGTCATTTCACTAGCGCTTTCGTGCGCCGTGTTTGTGCAAACAAAGAAGATCCGCGACCTCGACGGCCTAACCCACCCGTCGGGCTTCGGCCAGTCGTCCTCAACAATCTTGTCGGTTATTCTCTGCACAATCTCTACCGTTTACCTGTTCTACTCGCTATGGGACGAGACGTTCGGCCAGCCTCTTGGCCTGCGCCCATCGCACTCGAAAATGAAGTTTGTGGTCGTGGACTTGCTGCTCCTTTGCCTCATGTCCGGAAACATCGCCGTCCTGTTCGACGCAATGATAACAAAGGACTATATATGTCCAGCAACCCAAAACCATCGGATATGCAAACTACAGAAGGCTCTTGTCTCGTTCGTGCTGGTCTCTTTAGTAACGTGGTTTACTACCTTCCTGGTAAGCAGCTTCCGAATGATTGACCGTGCAACACATTAATACCCGTTTTCCCCCATCACCACCATGACCACCACCACCATGACCACCATGACCATGACCATGACCACTCCCGCCCTATAGAGCTTCGTGCTTTTGCCGAATCAAATAGACCCGGGATCCTGTTCATTTTAATCACCAGGCACTACTTTGCCATGCCTGAGGACACTATGCATCATCATCATTATTATCATCAAGCTCATGACGAATTCGAGCTTTTCTAATAGACGTTTCCAGGAAAGACCATACTGCGGCTCGCATGTCGCACTTCTAGTTCCCGCACCTTAATATATAACCGTTATAAAAGAAAGCCCAGTTCAATGCGCCTTAGGCATTAGTGCCATGAACCGCTCCTCATAGCGGCCTCAATTGATATTCATCTGAGCAACATACATATCCCTCGATAAAAATAGACCGAGCTCTCTGCATTTTGGTGCATATTGGGTTCGGAGATCGCCTTTGGCCGCGCACGTTATCGGCGGTTCGCTGACATTCTTCTGGCGGGTTACTTGATTCTGAATCTTAAACAAGCTAGCTAACGGCTTAGTTAGCCTGGCGGGTTGCCTCAATTAGATTGTTAAACAAGTCGCGTCACCCCTTACTGTTCCTGGCGGGCTAAAGTCGTTCTGGGAAGTAGCCTTCGGTGCCAACCGCCGGCTTTGGCCCAAAGCCGGGGCTTTACGGCACAAATTCGGGTACCGTTGTGAACCTGAGGGCTGTGTGAGTACAATTATCGCCATCAGCAGTCCCAATTCCGGCTCTAAGTCCCAGAACCATGAAGATGGCTGCCCTCACGCACTCGATCTGAGATGAGATCCGCCGTCTCAGAGCCTGCATCCAGCACGCAGCGAGCACTTGCAGAGCGCACTGCGGGTGCTCTGAACGCATCAGAGCTAATGAGGGGCCAGCGAGGCGCAAGTAAAGTACTTAAAGCCGCTGCTTGACCCCCCAAACAAACGATCATCATCCTTCTGCATCTCATCTACCACACCTTCTTCTCATCACCACCTGCTCTTCCTCCCTCCATTGGTATGAACTACACTGATCCAGGCCAAAGCAGTCACTCCTCCTCACGCAGTTCTTCTGCAGGCTCTACCATGAGCTCTATTACAAGTCCGTCTGGGCTGAGCTTCAGTCTTGAGGAACTGATGTTCATCCTTGTCGGTGACTACGAGCTCAAGTACTATAGGGGCGGCCGGCTCATTACCTGTGGCACTTTGTACCATCCATGCTTCAATGAGGCCTACTCATATCCTAGCTCACCCGAAATTGGCAGTACATCAGCGGGTTCGGGAGCAGCCAGCTCAACACCAAGCTCAGCCGGGGAAGACGTTACTATGTTGTCCGCCTCTCCTTACGGCCCAACGAACTGTGAAGTGATGAGTACAGGCAATGCAGGCAATGCGTTTACGGGCCTCATAGAGCCCAGCACGAACGGCGAATTGCAGAGCCCCGAGCAGCTCTTAGGCCTGCCTGCGCGCCGGCCGATCGTTGAGCAGCGCTCGTCCTCCAGCCTATCTGCCGCATCACCTTGCGCAGTCCCTCCGATGCTGTCGCCCCGGCTTTCTCCCACAGTTCGCAATTACGGGCACCGAAATTTCCGGCGGACGTTCATTACCGAAGCGCGCAAAACATTTGTGATGAATGCGTTTCCTCTTAAGGTTAGCACCGAAACCATGTCCCTCGTGGATCAACTGTTCAGTCTGCTATCACAATGCAGGCAAGCCGAGTGCAAGGAACTCGTCTTGACCTCGCTCACGATACTGCAGCCTAATCGACGGATCACTCACCCATACAGGACGGCGCCTCCGGAGTGGTGGCCCAGTAGCGTGCGCTACGTGGACTCGTCGCACCTCGTCCTCCAAGAGCGTCATGCGCTGCTGTTTCATCTCTGGTTCAGTCCGCTGTACTCAGACGAAGACATTCTCCACATTGAACCCACTGCGGCCGTGAAATTTAAAGGCAAGAAGAAGAGCCTGCGCCACATCTTCAAGCTCGTTATGAGCATCCGCGCGGCTGCCATACAGTCTGAAGACTAACTTTATAACTCAATTCATTTTACAATTAGTACTATCTCAATTACAATTCCACTGAAATCCCTCAATTTATTAGAACTAACTTGGCCCACCACCACCACCACCTTGGAGGCAGGGCAGAGAAGGTGCCACAAAATTCATGCGGTCACGTGCGCGATCCCTCCGGCGCGGTAAAACCCATGGGCAACATCAACAACACATAACATACAGAACACGACCGCTCCAGTCGCACCGAGATTAGCTCATTGTGTGCATCATGTCATTCTCACGGCCAAGTGACATTGATGCCTCCTGGCAGATGATTTCACAGGGCGTGGACGTCATCATGAAGCACGACCTCGCCCACCTCGACCTCACGCCAAAGGTGTACATGAGCCTTTACACAACCGTCCACAACTTCTGTGTTGCCACACACCCTCCGCCGCCGGCCACGAGCCAAGCACCACGCAGCGGTCGCGCGCATCACACAAAGCTGCTCGGAGGCGAGCTCTACCAGCGCCTAGTCGAATATCTCAAAAGCCACCTCCAAGACCTCCTCCAGGGGGCGCCCGGGCCGCATCCGGGCGAGCCGGTCCAGACCTTCCAGGACCGGCTCATTGCATACTACAACCAGTGCTGGGCGCGCTATACCACAGGCGCCAGATATCTGGACCACATCTTCTCCTATCTGAACCGACACTGGGTCAAGCAAGAGCGCGATGAGGGCGGCCGCCAACGCGGTGTGTACGACGTGAACACGCTTTGTCTTGTGCTGTGGCGAGACAATATGTTTTTGCCTCTGGGTTCCGCGCTGGTTGACGCCCTTCTCGCAAGCATCGAGCGTGACCGTGACGGCTTGCAGGTCGACGCCTCCGCGCTCAAAACATGTATTCACTCGATGGTTTCCGTCGGTTTTGACGACCAAAATAGCAAGCGCACGAACCTTTTATTCTACGCGCAGCACTTCGAAAAGCCCTTCATCGACGCAACTGCTGCCTACTATGCGCGCGAGTCGCAGGAGGTGCTGGCAAACAACGGCGTGGTCTACTACATGCGGCGCGTGAGCTCGCGGCTCGCTGAAGAGCGCTACCGTGTTTCCAAGTACTTGCACCGCAGCACCGAGGAATTGCTCATTGCTGAGTGTGAGCGATTGTTGATCCAGGCTCACGAGAGCAAGATTCAAAGCGAATTCCTAGGCTTGTTGACCGAGAACCGTTTGTCCGACTTGAAGGTCATGTTCGAGCTCTTGTCCAAGGTGCCGAACGGCCTCGGCCCCGTGCGCAAGAAGCTGCGTGTTTTCGTGGAACAGAAGGGCAACGAGCGCGTCAACGACCTTGCTGCAGAGATGCAAGGTCAGCCTATAGAGCCAAAACAATACGTTGAGGTTCTTCTTGGTGTCTGCGACTACTTTGAAAATCTGGTGAAGCTGTCGTTCGGCGGCTCGGAGGAAATGTCGACAGCCGTCGATGGAGGGTGCGCCAGCTTCATAAACTCCAACATAATCGCCAAGTCGGCAGCTGGTGCAGACTCGAAGACCCCAGAGCTTTTGGCGAGATTCAGTGATACATTGCTCAAGAAGTCCTCGCGTATTACCGACCCTCAACAGGTCGACCAGGGTCTGAACGGCGTGCTGCGTTTGTTGCGCTACACGGACGAAAAGGACGTGTTTGAAAAGCATTATTCGCGCATGCTCTCGCGACGTCTTGTACACCAAATGTCTGCCAACCCGGACTGGGAAGCTCAGATGGTATCAAGGCTGGGTGAGATCTGCGGGTTTGAGTACACAAACAAGCTACACAGAATGTTCCAGGATGTGTCGACGTCAAAGACCCTGCAGGCCACATTCAAAGACCGCGAAATGTCGATGCTGGCCGACAGCTTCTCGCCGTTTGTTCTGGCAAATGGCTTCTGGCCCTTACCGCATAGAGAGATTCCTGACTTCAGGTTACCAAGTGAATTACAGGAAACTTTCGACCATTTTTGCTCGTTTTATGATGAGATCCACAACGGCCGGAAACTTAAGTGGTTGTGGAACTTCGGCAAGGGTGAGATGAAACTGAACATGCCGAATGGGCGCGCCGTGTTGTTGCAAGTGAGCATATACCAGATGGCCATTTTACTAGCATTCAACGACAAGGATACTCTAAGCAAAGACGAGCTTAGTGCGCAGGTGCCATTACCTAGTGAGCTGCTGGACGGATCGCTAGGCTATATTGTGAAGGCGGGGATTTTGAAAGAAGAGCCCGCTGGTGTTTATTCGTTTAATGAGGATTTCAAATCCAAGCGCATGCGCATCAACCTGAACTTGCCTCTGAAGGCCGAGCAACGGCAGGAGGCATCCGAGTCTGAAAAGCAAATTGAGGAGCAACGACAAGGATTCCTGCAGGCTATTATTGTTCGCGTAATGAAGGCGAGACAACTGCTCAGCCATGCTCAACTTGTAGAAGAAGTTGCGCAACAGGCACGCAGTAGATTCTCCCCTTCTGTGAAGGACATCAAGCGAGCAGTAACGACTCTACTCGAGAGGGAGTATCTAAAGCGCGGTGCCACCGCTACAGATGTTTATGAGTATGCTGCGTAGATGTCGGTGATCAATCAAAGATGCAGTTTTTGTCTATTAAATATCATACATAGAGAACATGAGAAGAAAACTCATTCTACTTTACAAGTAAGGCATTCATTCTGTGTAATCTCTCTCTTCTTCATTCGAGTGTGTGTGTCTGTGTCTGTGTGGGTGTCTGTGTTTGTGTAGGTAAACGAACCAAAACCCAAGCCTGTGTGTGCTTCTCGCACGATTATTATAGTTTACTACTATTGTCGAGGCTGATATCGACAAGGTCGGCTTCACAGAACTCCTCACTGGCGACCTCTTCTCTTGACTTTGAGGCGAGCTCTGATTGAACATAACGAATTGCCGTGACCCAGTGGTCACGCTCATGTTTGTCCCTAGCCAGGAATGTCAGGTAAGATCCTGTTCCCGAAGTTCGAAACACCCGTTGCAGGTGCGAGACCCTCGGCCTCCACACAACAAAACAGCGGTCCAGCTCAGTATCTTGACTCACCCAAGAATCTTCATAAGCACGGGGCAGCGCCCGAACGCCTGGATTGTTTGGGTCGATATGCTTGTCATTATCGAGCAACGCATGCCTCGCTAGCTGGCCCGTGTAGATATAAGAATCTTCAAGACTAAAGGTTTCATAGTGCCTGAAGTCGTAGGCTGCAGCTGGAGTTGGCGAATTCGGGTCGACCGCTTGACGCGTTGATTCGTCAATGCGGTATACTACCAGGCCCTGTAAGGTCAATATGACTGGGCGTCGCTTGAACGTCGTAAACCGGTGCTTCTTGAAAAACAAAGGTCCGCTATACAAAACGGGACGGTTCGCCAAGTACGGAGTGATACTCATGGGCTTGTTAGTTCCAGCCGTACGGCGAAGCAGCTCAGCAGAGTGGACCGATCGCCAGTACTTGACGACTTCATTAAGATGTTTCTCCCAGGATTTGGCCTGACTTTCCGAAGAGAACTGTAGTTTGTACTGACAGTTCCCTGCCTCCTGGATCACGACTTGGCCAGCCACATCGCCGTTGGCAAATATTTCGTCGATGTACCGCAAGTCTATGAATCCCCTTGAATGGGATATCATGTCAATGCGCCGCTCTAATTCCAGCCGAGCCACAGCATCGTGAAAATCGAGTTCACGGAGACATGTGCTTCCCTTGATCCATTTGATGTCACCATTCTCATCCAGTGGGAATGGATCCACGGATTTCTCGAGCGTTTGTTGGCTCGACGCAAGCATAGGTGGCTGAGCGCGCGTTTCAGGCATGTAGAACATCATGTAGTCGTGAGTCGAAAGATATTGTTGCTGGGTATATTTTGCCATTGAGCTGATTCCCTTGCCATTGCCGCCCCGGTTGATAGACATACAATAACCCTCGACCGGTGGAGGCTCCACTAAGTCTCCCTCATAACACTTTGGTTCGGGCACTAATAAGCTTAGGCCTCCGCAAGGTTGCATGAGCCAAAAAAGACGAGACAAGAAAATCATCTCGTCAGCCATGCCGGGCACCCAAAGCTGGCGGTGTGAATGCAAGCTTTGCTGCCATGCCAGGGCAAATTTGCAACCATCAGCAACATTGCTCACGTTATATCGACGTGGAAGTAGATGCACGGCATCCCAAACCTTTTCGACGATCAACTTTACAGTAGGCGATGTCGCAACGAGCGGTTTCTTCAGTTCATCATACGTTATAGTGTTTGGATTCTGGTGATGGTGGTGGCTGTTACTGTTGCTGTTGCTGTTGCTGTTGTTGCTGCCCCTGCCGCTGCCGCTGCCGCTGCTATTGTTGATGTTGTTACCATAAGGTTGGCGTGGTGCGTCGATCATGAGCTGGACCTCTACGTCCATGCTAGGGACGCCGACATTAAGTCTGCGATGAGCCTGTTTATGAGCGCCCGCGCTCTGGATAACTGACCCCAGCAAAAACGATATGTTCCAAATGTTCAAGATGCTTTGCGCGTGCAAGATGATGATCTTTGTTTTACGCTTCCGCTCGCGGCCGCGGCCGCTGCGAGTTTGCGGCTTCCAGAGGGCCAAAGTGAGATCCAGAGGCGAGAAGATCTTGAGCTCGTAGAATGGGTCAACGGTGACCTTGAAATCTAGGCTTCGGCTCCAGGCGCGTTTCGCACGGCGCGTGAGTTTTGCGTCCTTCACAACGTCGTAGAAATAAAAACTCAAGGGGCGGTGAACATTGCCAGTATATTTAGCGAAAACAGCATATTCTTTCCATCTGCTGACAAGTGTGGTGGCCAGCGGAGCGTCGGTTTCACTAATGACGGGCTTGGCTGCTGTCGACTCGCGGATCTCGACTAGATAGCGCCCCTGGTACACAAGTTTGCGGTGTCTGCGGTTGCTGAAACGCACATGAGCGCGGCGCCTCAAGTCCGCGAATTTGCGGTTACGCGGGAGTGAAATGATGCTTTGCCTATCGTTCTGGCTCAGCTTATCGGTAGCGTCACTGGTTTCAGTGCGCGAGGCTGTATTTACGGCGCCAGGAAACTTATCACCGGCATCGGCGGCGGCGGCGACGCTGTCAGTGACTTGTGAGTCGCTATCGGCCGGTGCATGTACTGAGGCCACTGGAGGATCAGCAATTGAGACGAGCGGTTTTGTCGAAGCTTCCTTGTTTTCGGCGCGGCCAACGTCCTCTTCGCAGTCGTAGTAAGTAGTCTGTACGGACTTCGCGGACCCGACGGTTGCCGTGGTTGTAGAAGCGGCATCGAAATTAGGGGCCACGCGCGTGCGGTCCGAGGAAATGGTCGAGCTTGCGACAGAGGCTTGTGACCGAGCCGGCGCCACGTGTGAGGAGGGCTCGCCAACGACTTCCATTGGCGCCTCGCGCAGCGGTTTGTGGCGGAAGCGCGTGTGCAGATGGCGGCGCTTGTCGGCGATGGTTCTGCGCTGCGCGCGCAGCTTTTTGTTCAGGGCAAAAGACGCCTGCGAGATCTCGTTGACCATTTCCTGTTCTTCGCGGGTCATTAAACTGGGCTGTGAGTGTTCTATAGCAGTCAATGGGCTAAGCGGGGCGCGCGGGAGCTGGCCAGTGAGCTTCAGGGCGCTTTCAGGGACAATTTGGGTTAGCGGACTCGTATCAGGCTCCTTAATGTCTGCATGTGGGCCGACCAGGTCGTGCTCGAATTCAACCTCGTGCTCGTTTTCATGTGCAGAGCTCATGCTTTCGAGCCTTTCCATGGATCGGCACACGGCGGCCATCCATGTGCGGCAATTCTGCTCGACCCAGCCGTGGGGAAAGTCGCCGATGAACAAGCGGCGGCTCTCGAGGTGGACTGCCTCGGGGGATAAGTAGCTGAGCTGCTTGGCCGTGAAGGAATCAGCGCGCAGGCGCGGCCCCTCATCAGTCCACGGATCCCAGGGGTCTGGTACAGGCGGCGAAGCGGGCGGCGAAGCAGGCCGCGCGCTTTGGCCCTGGCCTTGACCTTGGCCTTGACCTTTGTTTAGGCCTTTGTTTTGGCTGTGGTTTTGGCTAGTCCGCGGGGAATGGGGCACTGCCATGGGACGCTTGCCCGCGTTCTAGACCGGAAAAGCAGCCGAATTAAGTGCGGCCGTTTTGGCGATTTCGTGTTGAACAAGTGCGGCGGCCGCGCGCCAGCTTGGGAACCCCGGAATACCACAAAATCCGCGGCGGCAGGGTGCGCCGCCTAATCCGGCATATTTCGCTGATGACATCATCGGCGTCGAAAAAGGCAGGCGGGCCGGCGCACATACGCGCGTCGGTGGTCCAAAAAGAAGTCATAAAGTTTAAGCGAGTAGCTGAGTAGCTCATTTAGTACTCTATCTAATAAAGGACGGAGAAACGTTAGTCGCCTAGACGGACTCCGCGAGCAGCTGGTTGTACTTCTGGAGCTTGCTGGCGACGGAGAGGTCGACGGTGCGGTCGCCAACGGAGACGACGAGGCCGCCCTTGATGCTCGGGTCGACGACGTTGTTCACCTTCAGCTTTTTGTCCTTGCCCACGAACGACGAGCCCGAGATGGCGGTCGTAAGCTTCTTCGTCGTGGCGGAGTCCAGGGGCTTGGCCGACGTGATCGTCGCCTCCACCAGGCCCTCGCCGGCGCTGATGAGGCGCAGGAAGTCGGCGGTGATGTCCTCAATGATGTCGAGGCGGTTGTTCGCGGCAAGCGTCTCGAGGAAGCCCTTGAACACCTTGTCGCCCTTGACGTAGTCGCTGACGACCTCGATGACGGACTCCTTGTCGGCCGGGCTCAGGCTCGGGTCGATGAGGATCTCCTTCGTCTTGTGGTCGGACTGCAGCAGCTCCTGCAGCTTCGTCACGGCCTCGCCGGTCTTGCTCAGCACGCTCTCGGCCGAGGCCGCCGAGTACAGGGCCGTCGCGTACGTGCCATTCAGGCCGTACAGCTCGAGGGGCGGCTTCGCCTCGGCAGCGTAGCCACGGACTCCGGCAAGCGCACGGCTGCGCGACGCAAGACGTGCCGCCCGAAGCGTTACAGACACACGGCTCAGCATACTGGTTTCTGGTGGTGGTAAAAGACAACCTGCTAAACCCCGGGCTGAATAAGGCGGCTTCTGAGATGGGCCGCTCTGACTGGCTCCCCACATCGCGCGTCCTCCTCATACCCGGATACTGGCCGTATCACGGCAAATCTCGCGCAGCATTTAGTCACGTGGAGTAGGCTACGACATACGCGCGCAGCCAGGCGCGTAAACGCTGGGCGGAGTCCTCCCAGTCCCAGTCCCAGTCCCAGTCCCCCGTCCCCTGGGCCCTCCCCCCCGGCCCGGCCCGGGGCGTGGAGTAATAATAATAATAATAATGCGCACCCTTTTTTAAACTTAACTGCCAGCGCGCGCGGTCACTTGCCTCTGATTTGTTTGTGCTGTTCGAGCCCTGCCGCAATGACGCTGAGTGAGACAGACCAGATCCCCAAGGAGGAGCTCGTGGAGTTCTTCAAGCGCGTGAAGCAGCAGCCGGGCAACAACGCGTGCTTCGACTGTGGCGCGCGCGGACCCGCGTGGGCGTCGGCCACGTTCGGCACCCTCATCTGCTACGACTGCTCCGCCCACCACCGCAGCATGGGCGTGCACGTCTCGTTTGTGCGCAGCACGTCAATGGACAACTGGAACATTGCGCATTTGCGCAACGTGAAGGTCGGCGGCAACAAGAGCGCGCGCGACTTCTTCATGAAGAACAAGGGCTCGGGCCTGCTCGCGCCGGGCACGAACTTCAAGACGAAGTACGAGAGCTCTGTCGCCCAGAACTACCTCAAGGAGCTCGCGCGCCGCGCAGCCAGCGACAAAGTGCATTTCCCCGGCGAGGCCGTCATCGACACGAGCAGCGTCGATCTGCTGAGCGCCGAGGCCAAGGCCAGCAGCGTGAACGTGAACAAGAAGGACGACTTCTTCGACAGCCTTGAAAAGGACGCGACGAAGCCGGCGCCGCAGACAAAGGTCGACGCGCTGCCCACGAAGAAGGCGGCGCCGGCCAAGTCCGGCAACACAATCCTCGCGAGCAAGAAGCGTGGCGGCAAGCCCCGCGCCCGCGCGAAGCAGTCCACTGAGGCCGATATCGACTTCGATGCCCTCGAGAAGGAGGCCGAGGCCGAGTCTGCCCGCATTAAGGAGCTCGGCTACGACCCGAACGAGGACGTGCGCAGCAGCAGCGGCGGCAGTGCTGCCGCCAAAGGCAGCGCGGCAGCCGCCCCCATCACGCTCTCGAAGTCCGGCCCATCGGCGGAGCGCTCGACGTCGTCGTTCGACTCCTTCGAGCCGCCGAAGCCCACTCCCGAGTCCGAAAAGTCCGCGGCGGCTCCTCCCGAGCAGCAGTTCCGCCGGTTCGGGTTCGGCCAGACGGCAGCGAACGCACCGCCGCAGGTCAGCACGGCGCCAAAGAAGACTGTCGACAACTACGACCCCACCAAGAGCGAGATTGCCCAGAAGTATGCCGGTGCCAAGGGCATTTCGAGCGACGACTTCTTCGGCCGCAACCAGGACAGCTCCGCCGAGGACCGCCAGCGTCTGCAGGGCTTTGCGAACGCCACGTCGATCTCGTCAAGCAGCTACTTCGGCCGCGAAGAGTCCGCCCCGCGCAGCATTTCTGACGACGGCGACTTCACGTCCACCGCCATGGACCTGGCGACGCGCGCCAACGAGTATGCCCAGAACCTTGATATGGAAGACGTTAAAAGTGCGCTCGAGCAGGGCGCTAACAAGCTGGGCAACCTCATGCGGTCCTATCTCCGATAAAGGCGGGCCCCGTAACACTAGCTGGTGCATAATTACCTACTAATGAACAACATTAAATACGAAAGCGGCTATTGCTACATAACATACTACAAGCATGACAGAAGAACGAATTTACAGATAATTTACACGCGTTCGCTCGAAAAAAGTGATACTACCAAAAGCCTGTTGTCTGGTGCGCATGTCTATGATGCAGCTTCTAAAATATACTAAACTTTTTTGGTAAGGTGGAATAATAATAATAATAATAATAATAATAATGCTTTCTACAAAGCGATCTATACTTGATTGTTTTCTTTAAGGCGGTCGAGGCGCTGCGAGCCAAGAACTCAAATTCGGCTTGGCAGCAGCAGCTGCAGCGTCTCTATTCAGCGCAAGCTGGCATTTTGGGTGGACACAAGGTCCGGCAAGGTCCGGGCTCAGCTTTAGCTTAGAACCCCAGCGTTCTGCAGTGCAAGCCGCAAGTCTCCCACCAGATCATCAGGATTCTCAATGCCAATGCACAAGCGCACAATGTCCTCGGGGAACCCGCGCTCAGCACGAGTCTTTGCATCAATGGACGCATGCGACATCTTGCAGGGCATCGAGATAAGGCTGTTCACAGCGCCAAAGCTGACGCTGATCTTGAACAGCTGAGCTGAGTTCACGATCTTCTCCGATACGGCAATATCGCCCGTGCGGAACGACATCACCGCGCCGGGCCCGCGCGACATCCTTTGGTGCGCCTCGTACCCGGGGTGGGACGCGAGTCCAGGGAACTTCAGCTCGAACTTCGGGACCTTGAGCTGCGGGCCCACGCTCTCCAAGAACCGCGCCACAGCAATGGCGTTCGACTGCTGCTTCTCGAAGCGCACGCTCAGCGTCTTTAACCCGCGCATGAGCAGCCACGCATCAAAGGGCGCCAGCCCAACACCAGTCGCATTGACCACGAAAAACAGTTTGTCCGCGAGCTCTTTTGTCTGCACCGCAATGACGCCGGCCATAATGTCGTGGTGCCCGCTCAAGTACTTCGTCGCGCTCTCGTACCAGATGTCTGCGCCGAGCTCGAACGGGTTTGTGTTGATCGGGCTCATCATTGTGTTGTCGACTACAACGAGCGCGTCCTTCGCAGCGGTGTGTGCACGCACAGCCTTCGACACTGCAGCAATGTCGCAGATCTTGATCGCCGGGTTTGTTGGCGACTCCAGAAGCACAACGCGCGTGCGGTCGTTCAGAACCGCGGCAACGCACTCCGCCCGCGTCGTGTCCACATGGTGCACCTTGATGCCCTGCGCCTTTTTGAGGTACGTGAGAAGCCGGTTGCTGCCTCCGTAGAGGTCGTCGCCAGCCACAACCTCGTCACCGGGCACCAGCAGCCGCGAGATCACATCAAGTGCTCCCATGCCGCAGCTCACGGCAAACGCGCGGTACGCATTGCCCATAATTTTGGCAACGTGGCGCTCGACGCTTGTGCGCGTCGGGTTGCCGCTGCGCGAGTAGTCGTAGGTGCCCATGTCGTCCAAAGACGTCTGGTGGAACGTCGCGCTCTGGTATATGGGCTCGACCGCAGCATGGTGCTGGTCTGTGTGCTCCACATTCACGAGCTCGGTGTCAATGGCATAGTGAGGCATTTGCTTCGAACTTTGGTTGCAACTTAGCTCGACGCAGCCGGTGAGGCTGGAATCAGTCACGCGAATGCGCCGCTGCCCCGGCGGCGCTCCATGGAGCAAGAGTCACACACACACTCACGCTCTCGCACGCACCCACCCACCGAAACCACCGGCGGCGGCAGCTCCTGCAGCAGCAGCAGCAGCAGCGGTGCAGCGGTGGTTTTTTTGTAAATAATAAGCTTTGGGCCGCAGAATGCAAAAAAAAACAAATGCGCTTCGCCGTGCAGCGCGCCGTGCAACAAACATAGTAATAATAAATACATAGGAATACAAAATTGGGTGTGGTTGTGTGGGGTATAAGATAAGTTGTTGTGGGGTGGTGCGGGGTGCCTGCCTTACTGCCATCCCAGGCTGTTTTCCGTCACCATGGGCCGGCTGATTTCGGGCGGGTGATTGCGCGAGTGCGCTGGTGTTGTATCGGCGCTCGACGTGGCCACGGCCGGCGCAATGTGCTCGGTGATCATGCTGCTGCGCGCGCTGCCGCTCATCATGTCGTGGTACGACTCCATGTCGGCGGCGGTCGGAGCAGGCCGCGGGCTGGGCACGTCCTTGCGCAGCTGCCTTGCCTTGGCGCGCAGCACGAGGCTCGCCAAAAACACGGCTCCACCAACAACGCCAGCGCCAGCAATCGTTCCAACCGCAATGCCGGCAACCTTTCCTGACGCACGGCTCTGCTTCATGTTCGGCTGCAGCGCCTGGTCCAGCGACCCGGGCGCTCCCTGGGGAGTCTGCGAGCCGCCGCTCGAGCCGTTGCTTCCGTCGTCGCCGTTGTCGCCGTTTCCAGAGCCGCCGCTGCCTGATGAGCCGCCGTTGATCGCGCCCGGTAGGGCGCCGGCGTAGTTGCCCGTAATCGGCACGCCGTCATCAATCAGACTCATAAGCGCCGCAACGCTCGGGTTGCTCTGGTCCTCGTACAACGAAGAAGTGCGGTTACTGACCTGGCTCTGCAGCTCCTCTACATCGCCATTGGGAATGTACACCTTCGCCAGAGTCTGCAAGAACCCGGTCGTGCCCGGCTCTTGGTACGGCACGAGCTCGAGCATCTCGATCTTGCCCTGGTCAACGTTCAGACCCTGAGAAATCCCCTCGGGGAGATACTCAAAGATCTGGGCCGCTGCTGTGGGGTGCCGCGCCACGAACGGGTAGTTCAGTGGGTACTTGAATCCGATCTGGATAAGCCGCTTCGACTTGTCGGGCTTCGGCAATACGTTCGGCGCGATCATACCCGGCAAACTGGGGCTCGTGCTCGCAGACGCCGATGCACTAATGGTCGGACTCGTGGCCGGGTTCTGTGACTGGCTTGCTGTTGCTGTCGGCGACGAGCTCGATGGCTCGCCCGCAGTCAAAAGCCCCGGTGGCAAGAACGTAGTGCCCGTGGACGCCGGCGGTGTGCTCGTGGCCGGAGGTGCCGGCGGCGGCGTCGTGCTAGTTTGGGGACCAGCCGGCGACGAAGCAGGCACTGACACCGGTTGCGTGCGCGGGGATGCCTCGCTTGTCTCCACCGTCGACTGGGAGCTAGGCGAAGGAGCAGGGATCACTGTCACCGGCGAAGAAGATGCCGGGCCCTGTGAGTGCGAGTGCGAGAGCAGTACTGATGGCTGCTGCTGCGGAGCTGACGACGACGGCGGGGGCGCTACACTGCTGCTTGTTTCCACTGCTGCCGAGGTTGAGGGCAATGGTGCACTGCTTGTTTCCACGGAAGACGTTGGAGGGATCGGGCTCGCTGGCGGTGCTTGTGAGCTGAGAAGAGCTGGGCTCGACGGCTCGACTACACTCGAGGGTGTAATAGGTGGCGCCGGCGGCGGCGTCGACGTCGACGTCGGCGTAGGCACTGGCACTGGCGTCGAAGTTTCCTCAGAGCTCGTCTGTGGCGGGCGTGGTATGTAAACAATCGAGCTCTTGCCGGCTGCGTTAGAGCCTACCGCCGACTGCGATGGTTGCACAGCCGACGAGAACGGCACAACCGTATTTGGCGCCGGTGCTGATGATCCTTCAACGGTACTCGTAGTGCCAACGGGCGGCTCGCTCAGAGCTGGTGCCGAAGTCGTATAAGGAACAACAGTTCCAACCGATGGGCTCTCGGGCGCGCTCGACGTGGGCTGCGATGGTCCCGCCGCAACACTTTCAGACGTTAGCACCGGCGGTTGATAACCTGGCAATGACGCACTTGCTGGTGCCGAATACGGGTTCACCGTAGAGTGCCAATTCTCCGACACTGACAACGTGGTCTGAGCTGGCGGCTGCTGGGACGAGGCGGGGATTCCCTCGCCGCTCGGTTTGGCGGCACTGAGCCCGGCTGAGCCCCACGCGGACCCCTTAGGCGCAGACGACGCTGCTGGAGTCACGGTTGGGTACCAGCTTTCGGTAACATCAACCGACGTTTGCACGGGTGCACTTGGCGCGAAGGAGCTGGGTGTAGCAGAGCTAGGCTCACCAGGCGAGAGCGGGCCAGCTGGTACAATTGACGCCGGCGCCGACGAGTAAGGCACGGCAGTGGCTTCCCACGAGCTTTCGGTCACTTGCACTGAGCTCAAGACTCGTGGCGACGATGCGAACGAGTTCGGCGCGGCAGCGGCAGAGCTCGGTGCGGCAGAGCCTACATTTGAAGACACGCCCATGTTAGGAGCATTCGCCGACGGCACGGGCACCGCAGTAGGGTTCCAGCTTTCCGACACTTGCACTGTACTGAGCACGGCCGGGTTGCTGGTGGTGCTTGTGCTCGACTCAACACTAGTGCTCGAAGAAGTTGAAGAAGAACTTGTGGGCACACCGCTGTCAGTGCTGGACGCGGATGTGTAAGGGTTCACAGTCGCAGCCCAGCTCTCTGTGTTAACGAACGACGACGACGCAGCAGCTGGCGAGCTTTGATACGGCTGTACTGTGGCCTGCCAGGGCTCAGTGTTTGAGATTGTTGTCTGCACCGAGCGCGTTGACGAACTCGACGAACTCGACGAACTAGTCGTAGTAGACGTCACGGACGAGCTTGTGGATGAGCTGCTTGTTGTGGCTGGGAAAGAAGGAGCACTTCCCGGTGCGGATGAAGAGGCCGGGACTGGTGCAGATGCGCTAGCCGCTGGTGCCGAGCTCGCAACTGGCACCGAGCTTTCCGTGGTTGACGAACTCGTCTCAATCGAGCTGGAAGGAGCTGGGGTATTAGACACGGGAGCAGCCGAGCTCTCGGTGCTAGTAGCAGCTGGGGAGCTTGCCGCTGATGGTGAGCCAGCGACTCCGCCGCTTGTAACAGAAGGAGGGCCAGAGCTAGAGCTAGAGCTAGAGCTAGTCGCTTCTGTGGAGGTTGTAGGTGATGACGACCCACCTACGTTGAAGCTAAAATGGATGGAGGTCGTCGACGATGGAGCCGAGGACTCGAACCACGACGTCTGGAATGCAAACCAGCCAGCCGTGGACGACGAGTCCGTCGTTGTAGGCTGTGGTGCTGGGCCTTGCGACTGTGACACTGAACCCGTTGAGCTCGATTGCTGGGCCACTGAGATAGTCGGCGTTTCCGAGCTCGACGATGGCGAGTTGAAAGGCCAGAATCTCGGAGGCGACGAGGTGGACGAGGTTTCTGGTTGCGACGTCGTCGACGAGGATGGAGTGAGCCATGGTGGCAGGTGCCTAGTCGAACTCGAAGACGACGACACCGACGTTGTCGAAGTTGTAGACGACGACGACGACGACGACGACGACGACGACGACGACGACGATGGGGTCATCCAAGGCGGTAGGCCCCATGGGTTCTGGTTCTCAGATCGGGTTATGTGAGGCGGCTGCGTCGAGGAAGGCGTGGACTCTGGCGAGCCAGGGGCACGGGTGGTGAAGCTTGGAAAGTTGGCCCAGTCGACGGACGACGTTTCTGGAGCAGGCGCAGCAGCTGTCGATGACGACGTGTTGAAATTAGGCTGGTTGCGCCGCTGGAAATTAAGGGCCAAGTCTTGCGGAATCACCGTGGCCTCGGGCGCTCTTCCCTGCTCATCATTGGTCGGAGATGTGTACTTCTGAGCTTCGGACTGGTAGTGGGAATATAGCCAGTCGAGTCCGTCCGGTTGAGGCGCATTAATTTCTATATCCACGGCGCTCAAGTCGATGACGGACTGGGCCTCATTCGAGGCGATTGTGTGTGGTGGGTCCGCGGCTACATTTTGGGCCGTGACCGATGAAGCCAGTACGGTAAGGCATAAGAGCGAGGACCGAAGGTTCGGGCCTATTTGTTTTGTCGACATTGTAGATTTTTGCTGCTGTTCAAAAGAAAAAGAGTGTGGTCAGTTGGTGAGTCTAAAGCAGGCGCTGAGCGGAGCAGCGAGCAGCAAAAAAAAGAATGTGGACTAAAGGAATGGACTGCAAGATACGATGCACAGGATCGATCCAGGCTAGGAATGGGTTTTCGTCTTCTGTTGGTATGGTTAGTACGCGTCCGAGGATTTGATTCCAATTAATTTGCGGAATAGAGTTTTCGGGACTTCTCTGCTAATTAGACACCCACACACAGGAAAGCACGGTCTCAAGATACACGGGCTGCGCGCTGCGGTTCAGCTCAACCAAGAGAATCTACGCGAAAAAAAAGGCGTTGGTACGCGGCTAACTTGGAGGCTCGAGCCGAAATATGGCCGCAGAGAGTTTTTCAGCGGCTTATGTTCAGCGTTCTCTTGAATAAGCCGCAGCGCACGGCGCTGCATAAGGTTGAGTTCTGATTCCTGTGTGAGTAAAGTCTAAACGCCGGGCCCCGGCAAGGAAGGGGGGTCCTGGCAGGGCAGGTATGAAGTCGCAGAAAAAAACAAGGGGAGATGTACTTACGTTTTGAACTGTTGTCGAGACTGGCGGGGGCGCGATGCTCTATTCAGCGGCCTTGTTGACAGCGATGTGACACAAAGGCAGAGAAAGGAGGGCTTGAGCGTCCTAGACAATCTGGGCAAGCAAAGAACGGGCTAAGGAGTTGTGAGATCCTTGGCGGAAACACGACTACTGGTGGAAAACTTGAAGGCCACGCGATTGGTGAGCAAGAAACCTTAAAGGAGAGAGCAGACTCCGGATCGTCTTCCCTTAACGCAGTGATCGAGCTTAGTTATGGTGAGCAAAAGTGGCCCGTCACGTATTAATTGCCTGTTCCAGGGGTTAGGCCCTTCGGGTTAGGGTGGTGTGCGACTTCCTCCTCGACACATGTCTGGGTATTTTTGCCAAAACACACACTCACGTGTGGATCGGTCGGACAACAAACTGGCGTTGCAGTGTTATCAACACGATCGCGAGCACATCTGTTCTTAGAGGCGCGTCCGTATTTTTCGCCGTCGAGCCGATGCGACGCGTGCCTTGTCGGCAAGGAGGCATGCACACACACACACACACACACACACACACACACGCACACGCACACACGCGCGCGGCGGGCTTTGTTATATTGAACGCGTTTATACTAGCTAGAACATGTAGTCTACGAACACACACCCGAGCATTTTGGTTTTGTCTCGTCGAGGATGCTTGGCACTCGTCGATAGCCGCTGCCCGGAGGAGGAGGGCTGCCCCTCAAGGGTGTGAGCCCGCGAAGGGTATTTCGCGACATGCATTGCATAACCCTTACATGTGCGACGCGTGCCTGTAATCTGCATTCCACCCATCGAAGCGCCCCTGCCCTGATGGCATGATTCTCGCCCTTGCAGAAACCCGTCTTCCCAGGCACCGGAGCTCGCCCCAAAACCAAGGACGCACTAGCCCGAGAGAGAAAAAAAAACGTGGGCCGGCGGTTTCGTACTGCAGCGCCCCTGCAGTGTCCCGTTTATTTGACTCGGAATATTCGCGGGGAAATCTAAGGTCCTATATAGTGGTGTTAAAATGAAGGGACACACTGCGTGTTCCCCCCTCTTAAATGTACCTGCCTTTCGGGGCGTCTGTCTATCGCCGTTCACCGGGCCCGCCCCAAGCCACCTGACGTTACAGAGTCACTGGCGATCGGCGGCGGTGCAGGAGATACGCAGCAGCGGCCCCCGTCGACGACGTTTGGGCGGGCAGCCGGATTTGCCTAATATAGATCCGCGAGTCACCTGCACGCGACGTCGTCGATCGGAAACGATGCTGCTTAGACGGTGCTGACACACTCGGCGCGGCGCCTGCTGCGGGCCCTTTTCTTCTTTTCCTGCGCGCCTCTCTGTGCGTGCGTGCGCGCTTGGGCTCTGCGGGGCTGAGCTCAGCTGGGCTGGGTGACGCTCGATCTCTTAGGTCTCGCCGCGGCCAGGGTTCGTTAGAGAGGGAGAGGGCGCGGGTGCCTCGGTCAGGTGCGGCGGCGTCCAGGAATCAGTAAATTGGGGGGGGGACCTCTCTCGGCGGGCGCAAAGGTATCATGGAGGACCGCGATGGCACGATGAATTAAGCGGTGCTGCAGCGTGCTCGGCCGTGTATGCTAATGCGCGCGTAGCGGCCATGCGATCTGCTGGCCCGCGCTCGAGATCCGGCCGCCAGTTAAAAGTCATTTATCCCATTTAGCTTAGGCAGAGATTGGACGCACCCAATTTTTCCGTCCCGCACGCGTAGCGCCAATGATTCGCGTGCTATATGGCGCTCGCCTCGGCTGCGCGCACGGCGGTCCTCGGCTCGTTCGCCTGTATGCCTCGGCCCCGAGCTCAACAACCCAAAGCTCTGGCACGTTGTCGCCCGTAGAGCAGTACGACGCGAACGTGGAGGCGGGCAAGATCCGCAGCGATGAGCACCAACGCAAGCAGCTCGACAAGCTGAACTCCGTGTACACGGACCTGCTGGCCTACAAGCGCGACGGCGTGCAGGCCGCGGCTGCGGCGCGCGCGGCGCGCGCTGGAAAATCGGGCGGCCTGTTCTCGCGCATGTCCTCGCTTTTAAGGAAACCGGTGGTTGAAGCGCCAGCCGCTACGGGGCCGCAGGGAATCTACATGTACGGCGATGTCGGCAGTGGGAAAACCATGCTTATGGACATGTTTTACACGACGGTGCCGACGCATCTGCGCAAGCGCCGCGTGCACTTCCACGCGTTCATGCAGAACATGCACAAGCAGATCCACAAGTTCAAGATGAGCGGCGCCGCCGAGGATCCCGTCTATTTGGCCAGCCACAGCGTCGCGGCCCACTACGACGTGCTCTGTCTCGACGAGGTGGCCGTGATCGACGTCGCCGACGCCATGATCCTGCGCCATATCTGGGAAATCATGTATGCCGACGGCATGGTCCTGTTCATGACGTCAAACAGGCACCCGGACGAGCTCTACAAGGACGGCGTGCAGCGCGCGTCGTTTATTCCTGCCATTGAGCTCATCAAGGAGCGCAGCCACGTCGTCTTCCTCGACTCGCCGACAGACTACCGTAAGCTGCCGCGACCGGCCTCGGGCACGTACTACTTCGAGTCCGAGTCGGGCCACGAGGGCGCAAAGGCGCATGCGCAGCACTGGTTCCACCATTTCGCCAAGGGCGAGCCGGCGCAGGTCGACCGTAAGCTCGATATTTGGGGCCGCCCCGTGCCGATCCCGCTGTCGGCTGGAGACAATGTCATGCAGTTCACGTTCGACGAGCTTTGCGGCACGCCGCGCTCGGCTGCAGACTACCTCGAGATGTGCCGCACGTTTCCTGCCGTGGTTCTGACGAACATCCCATCGCTCTCGCTCGAACAGCGCGACCTGCTGCGCCGCTTCATCACGTTCCTTGACGCGGCCTACGATTCGCACACAAAACTCGCGCTCGACGCCGAGCGGCCGTTCGAGAAACTGTTCAACACAAAGCATCTCCGGATCAACCCGGTCACAAATAAGGTCGAGCTTGTTGGCGCCGAGGACTCCGGCTCGGCCAGCGACCTCTCGAACTTTGCTGGCCACGAAGAGATGTTCGCGTTCGCCCGCGCACTGTCACGATTGAAGCAGATGAGCTCTGAGGAGTGGCTGGATTTCCAGCGTGACTAGGTTTGAGCCAGGTTTCTCTTTCTCTTACTCTTTCTCTTACTCTGCAACAGTTATGGGGCTTCCACGATGATGGGAAGTGCCGTTGTTTTCTCACGACGCATGGATCACGTTTGATCTACAAAAAAATATGTCCTTGCTTGAGGTTATTTAATTCGACCACGCGCGCTACTCGCTGCTGCTGGTCATATACACACACCATAGACGATTAACCTTTTTTTGTTTTGTTGTATTGTTGTTTTTTTGTTTTATCGAGAGCACGGTATGGCATGGCCCCGTAAGGCATGGCCCCGTAAGGCATGGCCCCGTAAGGCATGGCCCGCCGTTCGAGCCATGCATGCCGTTTGAGCCAGCCCGCAATTAAAACATGACATCCTCGTCATCGTTTTCTTCTCCGCCAAGCGCTGATGCCTGTTCTGGCTCGGCCGACACGGGCTTCGCATCGCCAGCGGCTTCTTCTGGCTTCGTGTCTTCTTCAGTAGCAGCATCCTTTTTGCCGTTAATGGCTCGCTGCTCGTCGTTCCTTTTCTGAACGGCCAGCGCCTCTGCGTCGCGCTGCTTCTTGGCCAGGATTTTGCGCAGGCGGAAGAACTCCTCGCGCTCCGCCTCCTCGAGCTCCGCATCGATGTATTTGATGGTGTTCTCCGTGCGAGGAATGATGACGTGCTCAATGGCATTCACACGCCGGTTCGTCACTTTGATGACCTCGTCCAGAATCACAAACGCCGTCTGCAGAGACGCGAGCTCGACTAGCGCCTCAACCGCGTGCGAGTAGACCGTCTTCGCCTTGTTCACCTGCTGGCCGCCGCGGCCCAATCCGGTCATCTTGAAGTCGTCAATGTCTTTATTGAGCGCAACCTTGAACGACGGAAGCCGTACGCCGCTCACGTTCTCCTCGTGCGCAGCCACAGTGAAGCGCGGCTGCTTCGCAGACTCCTGCACCTGGATGGCGATGTTGTCGCCCGTGGCGTACGAGACCTCGGCGAGCGAGAACGCCGCAGTCTGCATGACCGTGCCCATCTTCATTTTGGCGTCGTCGATCTTGCGCGTGATGTCGCGGAACCGTTTCGTGAGCGCCTCGGACTTGCGCTTCAGCAGCGTGTGGCCCTGCGTCGCGCCCTTCAGCTTCGTCTTCATTGTGTTCAGCGTCAGCCGCGTGGGGAACACCGCCTCGCGCTGCTGGTTTCCGGACATCTGAGACTGCGGGGGGTTCCACTTCTGCTTGCGTTCCCTGCCGTGCCTCAATTAAAGGTGATCCCACTGATAGCTGCTGTACTCTGCTTTGTCATCGCGCCTCGCGGCCATAAGCTAGCTGGCTCGACAGTGCAGCCGCGAACTAATCCATATTTATTTGTTTATTTGTTTATTTACGAGTTATTATATATTTCGCGGCGCACTGTAATGCAATTGCAATATGATTCCGTCGTGAATTCGAATTCACATCCAGATTTTTGTGTTGTCGTTGTTTTTCACTGGCATGCTGTATGCTATGCTCAGATCAGCGCGCATTTTCTAAAGATTTACATGCAATATGACAATGCCCATACAACCAGTCCGAGCCAATTAGCGTAATGTTGGTTATAATCTGGTCTCACCCATAGGCTATTTGGTTAATGGCCGGCTAAGATGAGCTCATGTATGAGATTCGTTCGTGCAGCTCAATGCATCATCTTGTTTCTTCGGTTGTAGTATCTAGAAGCAGCCATAATATCTTCTTCTAATAGATAACTTGTATTTGAGTGTATGTTGTCGGTTAAGTCCCTTGTAAAAAACTAAATAGCTTAAAGCCAACTGTGCTTGTTATTTAGACTACACAACGGTACACTAGAAGCCAAGTTAAAAACCTACCATATCAAGGACACTTAAATGCGAATTATTATTACAAAAGTAGGTTCTGTAATACTTTGTCCTTGAATTGTGCCTGGTGGCCTTTAGTGGGGTCCGCTGCAACCTCGAATGCATGGTTGATTTCGCCATCTTACGTGGCTCACTAGAGATCAATTGAGGCCAACAGACCAACAAGCTCACTTCTCAATACAGAATCACCGGAACTCCTATTTAAAGTCCCTGCAACTTCTCTGCAACCTGAAGTCCTGTCCCCGCCTTTTCCACCCCGACTTCGAAACACCCAGGTTAAGGGAACAATAAACACAGATTTTGTCACCCGGCAGAACGTAAATAAATAACACGGACCGCGAATTGTGCTGGCACCATGCACCATGCCGTGGAGAACACCACTCTAATAGGGGCACTGAAGGAAGACGTCACCGACGTGTCTAAATGGATCGCACTGGCGGAGTCTCAAACCACCAAGGCAGCGCGCACACAGGTCTTAACTCGCGCCGTGGAAACCGTGCCATCCAGTCAGGACCTCTGGGAGCGGCTCGTGGATGCAAAGATCCAGTCAGACAAGGCCAATGCATTGGAAGTCCTCAGTAATGCTCTGGGGCTCTTCCCCCAGAACGTAACACTATGGCAACGCATGTTCTCTCTTTTTCCCTCGGTTGAGACATTCAATACCGCCCTCAGGTACTTGGACAACCAGCTGGTGTGGCCATCATATCTCCAACTCTTACACAAGCCCACTGCCGTATCGCCGGAGCAACGCCTCGAGGGATACAAGCACTACTGCGAATACACGCAAGTAGACGAGCACACTTTAAAGGATCTTGCCCTAAAGCTCGTATCGCTGGGCCAACCCGATGATGCCGCAAAGCTTCTTGTTAGCCAGTCATGCCATAAATGGGAGGTCTGGGAGCCATTGGTGCGTAAAAAGGCTGCCACCCCGGGTCTGCTCGAGTCGGCGTTGCAAGTCTTTCCACTGATGGATCATGTTATAGTACCAATTCTGGCGCAAAAACTCGCCTCAATAGGCGAAAACAACAAGGTTAGAACCGTGCTTTTGCACGCAGTGCGCAGCCCGTCCTCCGTATCAGCATTTTGCGCACTCTACCGAGTCGCCTGTGAATTCTACGAGTCAACCATCACTTCGCTACTACAAACACAAGGAGCGGGCGGCCCCGAAGTATCTCGAGCGCTCACGGAACTAGGAAATCTCATTCGCAAACGGCCAATGTATTTGAGCGATGCTGCAGTTCGAGAGTTTCCCCACAACGTGGAACTCTGGAAGAACCGTGCTGCACTATGGAAACACCAGCCTCACATAGCCGCCGACGTATTAGAGACGGCACTCAAAACCATTGATCCTGAACGTGCATACAACGGTGACCTATCGGATTTATGGATCGATTACACACGCCTGCTTGTGGCCAACGGAAGCGACGTATCACTTGCGAGGACGATGCTGGTCAAGGCCCTGGACGCCTACTTCTCTAAGGTCTCCGAAAAGGCGAAAGTCTACATAGCCCTGGCTGAACTAGAACAAAATGGTGCTAGAAATCCAGATGAAGCGATACGTGTGCTAGAAACAGCGATAGGCATACCAGCACTCGCAACCAGTCCCAAGCTGTGGACTGCCTATATCTCGACCTTGATAGAAACTAAGTCAGTGCGCGTGCTCGAGGCATTTTCTGACTGCTGTCTTCGAGAAATGGTCACCCTGCGCATCGTGCTCATGGTCGCCAAGTCATTCCCAGACGCGTCAACTAATCAAATTGTCGTTTTCGACAAGGGAGTTCAGCTATTTCCCTTTCTGTTGGCTTACTCGCTGTGGAAGCGGTACCTCACTACAGTTCAGTATAGTTACGGCATAGCCGAGCTGCGTGCTTTGTATGAAAGGGCACTGAAAAGCGCTGAGGGCCACCGCCAAGCTACTGAGGAGCTCATGGAGCTATATAGCTACACTGAGCGACACCATGCAAACGGATCACGCATCTTTGCAAAGCGTGTACTGGCAAGAGCCATGGATGACACACAAAACGACACTAAGAAGTTTAGCTTGTGGGTCGAGTACATCGATCTGCATGACGACATCGATGAGAAAAGAAGCTTGTGTGAACAGGCGATCCGCAAGCTTGACGATAAAGAGGCCAGCCAAATGGCCCTGTTAATGGCTAAGTTGGAGGCAAGTGTAGGTCAGATTGAGCGGGCTCGTGAGATCTACCGCTACACAGTGCGTCTTAGTGATGGCTTCGAAGAGGAGACTGCTGCGCTGCATGAGCAGTGGGATGAATTCGAAAGACTCCACGGCGACGAGCAATCTGTGTACGAGATGGCACAATTCTTAAATCCGAGCATGACTATGCAATTTGTACCTTCATACATGCAATTGTAATTGTAATTAGAATTAGAATTAAAAAAAAAATTAAAATCTCATTTTTAGTGGTAGTTAACTTATTCCATCAGCCTTTTCACCTCCTCTGAAAACCGGGGGAAGTCGTTCTCGAGCACTTCCTGGAACTCTGCCGCCAACAGGGCCTCAGACCGCTTCTCGCGAATGTGTGTTTCTAAAGTGCTTACCACGTCTTCATCTGGAATTCCGAAGAACTCTTCAACTAGACTAGAAAGCTTGTCAACAGAGAGGTCGTTGCCCGACGCATTTTGCTGCTTTGATGGCTGCTCAGGGGCTGCAGCCGCATTAATGTCAGTTCCTGTTCGCTTTTCAGGGTCTGTCGATGTGCCTCCCGCTGCAAGTTTGTTAGTATCTTCAGATTCGGCACCATTAGGTGGTACTGATGGCGGCTGCATCTGAGTTAAGGTCTGAGTAGTCTCATCGACACGGGCATTTGGTGATAATGCTGTGATTTTCTCAGCACTTGTAGACAAAACCCGTCCGTTGGATTGAGATTTAGCAATTGGAGCCGCTGGCCTCGAGGATGAATCATGAGGCTTTTCTTGAGAAGAGGCACCTGGCGAGGTGCTTCTAGATAAAGGTGACTGCCTCGACGGCACAGAGCCAAGTGCTTGTTTTTGCTCGTTTTTAAGATCTGCATTGGAAGGAGCATCGAGATTAGTGCCTCGAGCTCGCTTTGTGTCTGGTGGGCCTGGCACTTTTTCTTGAGCATCCTTCTTTTTTGATGCAAGGGACTGCTCCCGAAACCGGCGAATCTCATCCCAGAGTTTGGGATCATTTATTTCCAGCGTACCGTCTGGAGCAATCGGTGGTGGAGTGGACTCGCTCGGCTTCTCCTGCTCCTTGGTCCGTGCTTTATTTAAAGCGGTTTTGATCTTGGTTGAAAGATAAATAGGACTCATTCGCGTCACGTTCTGTACAGTGGCCTTTGCTGCCGCTCGCGAGACCCAAGTTTTCGTGTCCTCGCTAACGGCAATACTCAAATCCGCCATTGGCAAAACCTCGAGCGCTGCCTTTACTTGAGCGGCGGAGCTGAACTGGGCGAATCCGCAACCGGATTGAACAGGCGTCCATTTCACGAGCCCTAGCGGCTTGAGAGCAGAGGCTATCGCTGATTCATTCTCGGTCGGGATGGAGTCAATGAATGCTGTTTTCAGCGGGTCCATGCAGGAGGATCCATGAATCGCTTCTTGCCTTTCTTTCTCTCTTCTCAGCAGCGGAGGATAACCCGTGCCCTTTTTCTCAGACCACAAATCGACCAAAGAGATGCGCGACGGCTGTACAAACTCGACGGTTTTGATGCGCCCATGTGAACCGCAGGATTAAACAGTCTTCGTTCGTTGACTTCTTGACAAGAAAAAAACAGATGCCCTTAAGGCCGACGTACTTCAGATAGTGGCTGCTTTTAAACTCAGTAACAAATCAAATACCATAACTTCCCTCATAGTGAACGGCGAACATGAATAAAATCAAGCAGTACAAAAGCGAAACAATTGGGTACCGCTGCGGTTATTGTTATTTTTTTTTGGTATCGCACGGCGCTGCGAAGCCGCCCGCGCGTGCATCCAAATCTAGATATGCACGTTATCGTGTTAGATACGTATCCCGCAACTTCAGGTGATCGCCGTTGGAAATTAGTATATCTGCGTGCATGAGCCGGGGAGGCTCCGGCGGCGTGCGAGGGTTATGAAGCGCGTAGCAATTATTGGCGGGGGTCCTGGCGGGTTTGGCTCGGCGAAGGCGCTGGCCGGGGAAAATGAGTTTGAGATCACAATCTACGAGCGCAAGGACCAGCCTGGCGGCGTATGGGTCTACGACGGGACGGGCCCGATCTACCGCGACCTTGACTCGAACATATTCCGGGAATTGATGGAGTTCAAGGACCGACCGTTTCCTGAGGGCACGCCGAGATTTGTGCCGCGCGAGGACATTCTCGAGTACTTACAATCGTATAGCCAGGAGGTGCTGCAGCTACCCGGAGTGAAAGTGCAATGGGGCTCGACGGTGCAGAGCATCACGAAGAAGAATGGTGTGTGGCTCATTGATGTCAATGGAACGCAAACAGAGGCGGACTATGTGGTTGTGGCCTCTGGCCACTTCGACTTCCCTAGTTACCCAGCCATTCCGGGCCTTCTAGACTTTGAGGCAAAGTATCCTGAGCGGGTTCTGCACTCACGGCACTACGTGACTCCAGACCGGTTCAAGGACAAAAAGACGCTGGTCATAGGCAATGCGTCGAGCGGCGTCGACATGACCATCCAGATTCTTGGCGTGACCGGGCCCGTAACTGTGTCGCGGCGGCACGAGTACCCCAGCGACGCAACGTTCGAGGAGGGCCGAGACGTGATTTGGAAGCCCGAGGCAAACTCAATGGACCCCGAAACCGGCGAGTTTTTCTTCAGTGATGGTACCTCAGATACTTTCGACGCCGTCGTGCTGGGCACCGGGTACTTGTACAAGGCGCCGTGTCTCGAGTCTTACAATGCGGAGCAGGAAATCAAGCTGCTTGATGCACCGAAGTACCAAAGAATGCAGAATTTGTACAAATACATTTTTTACATTGGCGACCCTACGCTAGCCACGGTGATTGTGAACCAGCAGATTGTGCCAAACCCACTTGTTGAGAACCAGGGCGCCGTGATCGCGCGCGTATGGTCCGGCAAGCTGTCGCTACCATCCACAGAAGAGATGCTTGCTGAGGAAAAGAAGCTTGTTGATGAGCGGGGCACTGGGAAAGGCTATCTGCTGCTCGGCTATCCTGCCGACGTCGAGTACATGCACAGCCTGTGTGATTGGGCGGAAACAGTAGCAGACAAGGGCGGGTTCTTTGGCCAGCGCTGGGGGCCCGAGAAATCGGAAATGCGCAAAACTACAGGCACTGCCAAAATCGAAGAATATAAAAGAAAGCTCGCGGAGTCTCGTAAGAGACGCAATGCCCAGCTCAAGGCCCAGCTTTAGGCCCAGCTTTAGCAACACATGCATTCCGAAAGAAAACAAAAATAGAGCAATAGCATTTACTACTAGTACGTGTTCATCAACAAAAACATAAAAAGATAAAAAGATAACTACATTTCTTTGCATTGAGTTCCCCCTTTTGTGGCACGAAGCGGCCGCGCTGGAAGCACCAGGGTTAGGTCCGCATGTTGAGACGCACACTGCAGTAGAGCCGAGCTCCATTTCAACTACCACGCGCACCAGCCATCACCACCACCCACCCACATTGATTAGCAGCTGCGGCTCGTCCCCCGACCCAATGCCATGTTTATCACGAAAGAAATCACAAGGTATACCGAGTCGGGCGCGCAGCCTGGCGGCTCTGCTGGCCCTGAAGACATAGACGCGGCGCTGCCGACGACGCAGAGCACTCAGAGCACACAGCCCATTGACCTCGGCCCGTACCGGTTTGTGGACCTTCTGCACACATGGGATCCCAGCCCCAACGCGCCATTGTACCTTTTAGTGAGCGATGGCGAGCGCCAGGCGGTGGCCGTGGCAGCGCGCTCGGTCTACGAGCCGTTTAGGCAGCAGATCGACCCCGAGCTCGCGGCCCAGCGCTTGCTGCTCGTGCGGCACATGGGCTTTGTTCCGTGGAAGCGCGAGCTCGTGCCGCAGAAGCTGGCTGACTTCATTTTGGAAGTCAATAATTGTGAAGCCGTGCTCAAGATCTCGGTGATGCAGCTCCGCGGCGGGGCCTGGCTCTCCAAAACAACGGGGCCGCGCCCGCCACGAGCAGACGAGCTGGGGCCTTTGCCGTCGAAGCCGCGCTCGTCTCCATTCGAACTCCCGCTAAGCTTCGAGGCCACGCGAGCGCCGCAGTTCGCGCCAGTGCAGCACTCAGACGAGGAGGAGACTTCGGGCTCACCAGAGTCGATGCATGCCGAGGCTGACCGTGATAGTGGTGGTGCAGATGTGCCTGTACTTGATCTCATGGACGAAGATACTGACGACGAGGAGAGCAGTGTTGAGCAAGATGTTAGAGCCCGCGACGTGGGGCCAAGTGCTGCTAGTGAAGCAGCTGTGGATTCTCAAAGCAGCAGCAGCGCTGACAAGTGGGAGGAGCGCCGCAGAGCCCAGAGTGACGCCTTTTTCGAGAGGCTCATGATATTTAACGCCCAAGCGGTCAAGGCAAACGGGGGCCTGGACCCACAAGCACAGGCCCCCGTGGTTCTATCGCCGGAGACCCAATCAAGCTCATATAATACCAGCTCGAGTGAGACTGAGGATTCTGGGACCGAAGAGTCTAGGACCAAGGAGTCGGGCTCCAAGAAGTCTGGGGTTGAAGAGTCGGAGACTGAGGATTCGGATACTGAGGAGACAGAGACTGAGGAGTTGGAGACTGAGGACTCTGAGACCAAGCAGTCTGAGACCAAGCAGTCTGAAACCAAGAATTCTGGAAGCGAGGATTCTGGAAGCGAGGATTCTGGAAGCGAGGATTCTGGAAGCGAGGAGTCTGAGAGCGAGGAGCCTGAGAGCGAGAAGCTTGGGAGCGAGGAATCTGAGAGCGAAGACAGCAGCAACACGGAGATTCCGTTTGTTTCGCAGCTGCAAGTACCGGGGAATATCTCGTCGGAAACACATACTCCATCCACAACGAATGAGAGCACTAATTGGACCGATGAGGAGGAAAAAGCGTTGGTTTTTGGCATCGTGTATACACATGGAGCAGACTGGAACAAGATTTTAGAGCTTTACGGCGAGTCTGGTACCATGAGTAACGTCTTGAAAGGGAAGTCTGTCCAGCAAATCCAGAGCAAAGCGAGTGCTATCAAATACGAGCACATAAGACACGATAGAAAACTTCCGCCTGGCTTCGACGCCGTTCCGCTTTACGCGGATGACTTAAGGATACAGCCGAAGCGGCTTAAGCTCGGTGTGACTGCAGATGATTTATTGCTGAATACGCCTATTATGCCGGAAGAGTCCGTTTCGCGTATCACTAGCGACGACGAGTATAGTGGCGATGAGTTTACTGAAGCGTCTTATTCAAGCCCAGCAGAGGAGTGGCAGCAGTCTGAGGCACTGTCTCGAATGAAGTCTAGAGGATCTTCACATTATCGTTTGCAAAGACGATCACCAGCGTTTGATTCTCAAGAACAATCGCAGACATCTTCGCAGACGTCTTCTCCCGAACCCTCGCAGGTATCTTCTCAAGACTCGTTGCTGGAGTTTTCACAAGAAGAATTATCTGCAGCGTCCTCGACAGCATCTTCGGGGGAGTCTATACCAGGGTCTGTGCTAGCGTCTTTACAAGAATCGTCTCAAGAATCTTATGAATCACTTTTATCAGGGTATTCTGGGGAACTTTCGCAAGCGGCTTCGCAAGTATCTTCCGGGGAATCGTCGCGAGCATCGTCGCGAGCATCGTCGCGAGCATCATCGCGAGCATCATCCTCTCGCCCGCCATCATCACACAAGGCTTCACAATTACCAACCCGCATGGTTCCAGTCAATGCGGCATCGCTTTCACGCATAGTTAGCAGCTCACCGGATGTTGATGATGATGGTGCAGGTATTGATAGTTCGGATGAGAGCGAGTCAGGCTCGAACTCGAAGCCAAACCGCAAACGCAAACGCAAGGCGCCTACGTCACCGGATGGGTCAGATAAGAGCGATGCAAACGACAGCAGGACGTGCCGTGTCATGTAAAAGTAGCTACTTTATTTATTTTTTCTTTGTTTTTGTAGTATTTCTTAGCCCAGACGGCGGATCTCCTCGGCAACGGGGCAATGCGGATCCGGCTCGTTTTTCCAAAACTTTGAGATGTGGCGCGAGCCGCTATCGCAGAGAATGGTGAGAAGGTTGTGGCCGGGGCCGAGCTCGAGCGCCTGGCGCAGCGTAGCGACGCAGTTCACTGCCGAGCTGGAGCCGACAAAAAGGCCCTCGTGCTCGACGAGGTGCGAGGCCATGAACCGCGCGTCGCGGTCTTCTACGCGCACAGCGTCGTCGATGTAGCTGTAGCCAGCGGCGAAGTTCGCGGTTATGCGATTGAGGCCGATGCCCTCGACGACGGTGTCTACCTGGTGGCGCCGGCGCTTGCCCTCGCGCTCAGTTGCATTGAACATAACGCCGTAGTGGATTTTGTTGAACAAGCCGCTGCCGGGGACGTCAGCAAGCACGATTTTGGGCGAGAGGTGGCACTCGTCCTTGAGGTAGCGCGCGACGCCAGTAATCGTGCCGCCCGTGCCGGCGCCCGTCACAAAGCAGTGCAGGGGCTTGCCAAGGGCACGCATCTGGGCGTCGATTTCGGGGCCCGTAGTGCGGAAATGCGCGTGCCAGTTCTCCTCCTCCTCGAATTGGTTCGCGAAAATGGCGCGCTTGTGGCCGGCAGCGGTTGTTTCGGCAGCGAGCCGGCGCGCTACGTTCACGTAATGGCCCGCATCAGCGATCGACGCCGGCCTGACCTCGTGCACAAATGCGCCGAGCCGGTGCAGGAGGTCTACTTTGTCGCGCGAGGTGTCGTTCGGCACGACAATATGCGCCTCGTAGCCCTTAGAGCGGCACACGAGCGCGAGCGAGATGCCCGTTGACCCGGACGTACCCTCGAATACGCAGTCTGCGTAGCCCGGCCGCAGTGCGCCCGTGTGCTCGGCGTGCTCGACAATGGCGAGGGCAATACGGTCCTTCGCGCTGCCGCCCGGGTTCGCGAGCTCGAGCTTCGCGTACACATTGCACTTCGTGAGCCGCGAGAGCTCGTTCAGCCGCACAACGGGCGTGTCGCCAATGAGCTCGGCCACAGAACCGGCGGTTTTGGCGGCGGTTCTGGCGGCGGTTTTGGCGGCGGTTTGAGCAGCACCGCCGCGCGGGCTCCACAGCCGCACAACCGAATACGCGGCAGCAGCGACGGTTAGAACCCCGAGCACAAGCTCCGCTCCGCGGTACGGCGCGGCTGCCATTTCTCGCGCTAGGTCTCTGTGCGCAGTAGCGGTGCGGGATGCCCCCCAAAGAAAACCTGGTGAAACCCGCGGTGTAAATGCTTCTCTCTTCTGCTAGGGTTTAGCGCTGCGGGACCACCCACCCCCGAAGATACCCTAACCTGCGGGATCCTCGTCCTGTCCTGCGGCGGCGCCCGTTAAGGCGAGGCAGGCGCCAGGAAACCTCGCCCCAGGTTTCGTCGGTTCGTGACTTAGCCCGCAGCCAGGGCACGTAAGCCAACTTTCATCCCATAGCCATGGCGCCTATCGGACGACGTGTTGTGCAGAGCGCGCTGCTGTGGGCAGTGGCGCTCGCGTCGCTGCTGCACGCGGTGGCCGCGGACGAGAAGCTCGAAAACCTTAGCGGGCACCGGCAGATCTGCGGCGGCGTGTACAGCTCCGACGACATTGCGGGACCGAACGAGCCGCTCGTCACCGTCTCGTTCACGGACAAGGACAGCGCCGGTGACGTGGCCGTGCTCGTGTACCCGTACGAGGACATTAACTACTTGGGGTACCCGGCGGCCATAAGTAACGGCATGGAGGTCACGCAGTACATGTGCACGACGGCGGCCGCGTACTCGGGCTTCTGCACGACCGACGATGTCGGCAAGTTTGTCGTGGACCCGCACGCTCCAGACCGCATCTTGAGCGAGAAGGTGACGGTTGGCGGCGGCGCTAACCCGGAGCCGTTGAAGTACCACGTCGACAAGACCGGGTACTACTGTGTTGCGTCGCAGCCGAGCCCCGGCAGCGAGGACATGAAGTACGCCATCACCGTGAACTTCAAGAACCCGTACGGCTACTTGCCGGGTAGCGACTACCCGCTCATCCTGTTCCACTTCATCTTGTGCCTTGTGTATGTGCTGCTCATGATCGTGTGGACGGTCCCGCTCATCGTGTACCGTCACAATGTGCTGAAGGTGCAGAAGTACATCACGGCGCTTGGCTACCTCATGGTCCTTGAACAGTTCTTCGTGTCTCTGTACTACTTCATCACGAACAAGCAGGGCCACTCGGGGGGCAGCAACGCTCTGCTCGGCATCGTCGCGTTCTGGAGCAGCGCGCGTCTCGGCTACACGTTCTTCTTGCTGCTGCTCGTCGGCCACGGCTACTCAGTCGTGCACCCGTCGCTGGGCCCGCGCATGAAGTGGTGCCGCCTGCTTGGCCTGGCTCTGTTCATCACTTCGTTCGTCTACTCACTGCTGGACTACTACGAGTCGAACGTTGACGCTTCGAAGGGCGCGTCGCTCGACTTCTTCGCATCCATCGCCTTCTTCCCGCTCGTGATTGCCCTCGCCGCGAACTACTTCCTCACGCTGCAGTCCTTGACGGAGACCCTCACGTACTTGCGCAGCCGCAAGCAAACGGCTAAGGTCGACATGTACCGCCGCCTGAGCTGGATCCTCATTGGCTCCGGCATTGCCGTCATGCTGCTGTTTGCCGTGCAGGTCATCCAGATGATGCTCACGTCGTTCCATGACTTCGTGAACGGCTACTGGCGCCATAAGTGGCTGCTGTCCGATGGCTGGCCCAATATCGTATACTGCGTGGCCTTCATCCTCGTCATGTTCCTGTGGAGGCCCAACTCCGACAACAAGCGCTACGCCATGTCGACGCAGCTCGCGCAGAGCGAGAACGACGCCGAGGAGTTCGAGATCGGCTCGCTGAATGGTAGCGACGATGAGGAGGCCAACGTCGGCTTCGACCAGCCGCCGGAGTCGCCGCCGCGCACCCACTCGCCGGAGCCGGACATCGGCGCCCAGCGCGAGACTGTGTTCGACGCAGACAGAAACCACGAGCTCAGCGATCTAGAGGGCGGCGACGAGTTCGAGGTCGACGACCACGACCGCCAGGGCCAGGACCCTGAGGACGACGAAGACCCGCTTGTGTCGGCCCCGTCTGGCCGATTAGGCCCGAAGAGCCGGAGAAACAAGCGACGGTGAATCTGTAAGAGTGGGCGGAGAATGCCAGTTTTGAGTGCGCCAAAGTCGGCTGGCGGCCTAACCTGAATACCTGTAGTACATAGAGTATATCATCATCATCATCATCATCATCATAATTATCATTATCATCATGAATATGTACCTACTTCGCGCGGAAATGGCTGCGCTTAGAGGGGGGTAATCAATCAGACCGATAGTTCGCGCGTCATATTGTGAACATTATCCAGGAATTCCTGTGGAAGCTCGCAGTGTGAGTTGAATTGCGAGCGCTTCGAGGTTAAATAGTCTTTCAATGGGGAAGAGAAGCTGGGGCTCTCGATTTCACAGTTGATGAACACGAACAGGCTGTTCCTGATTTGGGCCCGTGTAAGCTTACCCGACGTACCCGAAGCACTCTGGTTCTCAAACACGAGCTTCTCGATCTGATCAGTGATGTATTCAACGTGTGTTCCACCTGATGTAGTAGCGATGGAGTTTACAAAACTCATTTGCTGAAACCCGGTACCGTCGCTCAGCGCAAATCCAACTTCCCATCCAGGTTTCTGGTCGGCCTTCTCATCAGCTGGGGTTGAGATTGTCGTCGTAATTGCTTTGGCAGGTTCAGCACTAGCATTTGTCAAAGCAGCAGCAAATAAATTCGTGTACTCCTTGAAATCTTTGATGGGCACCTCGTGATCGTCCAAATACACCGATATGCCATGTACAGTACCAGCCAGATCATAAACGCGGCGTCTTATGACGCCTAAAAGATCTGGCTCTAGCTCGGTCATACCAAACTTCGCGAGGTCTGGCTTCAATGTGATCTTTGTATAGCTTTCTCGTTTCGCATTGCGGGAGATGATGGGCTCATCCACATCCCTCATGTTGTTCGTCCATTTCTGGAAATAAATCTGGTTCTCATCGGCGATTTCAAGAACGAATTCCGTGCTGAACATATTGCACAGTTTAGACCCAAATCCAATGCGACTACCAATCACGTTCTGTTCACTGTCGTCGTAGGGCGAAGATGTCAGAAGGTTTCCATATACGAGCTCAGGCACGTACATTTCCTCCTGCTCGTGCATCTCGATTGGAACTCCTTTTCCGTCATTGAAAACACTAATAGTCCCTGCTTGGGGATCCACATCGACCTTTATAAGTTTCATAGCAGGGTCAAATACCTTGTTCTCAGCTGCATTGACAATGATGTCGTCGATAACCTTGTAAAGGCCAGGCACAATGCTAACTTCACGCCACTTCAGTTTCGCGTCTTCGTCAAGAATCCATATTGGACCACTCAAGTGCTTAACAGAGCCAATGTAATTGTCTGGTCGCTTCAATATATGCTCTATCTGGGTGAGCCTCTGATGGGCTTTGACGGTTGAGCTGGGCATGATTCGTACACAGGTAAATCCGCAAGTGGGTGCTGGGTGCTGGGTGCTGGCAAAAGAAAGATTGCCCTTTATTTCTATGAATGCTTGCCCACCGCCATGCACGGCGGTTGTTGCTTAGTGAGATACGCAGTCCCCTAGATAAGATTGCAGTGCCGAGTATTCGTGGCATAATCCTAAACCTAATCAGGCGCTCAGTAACGGCGGCCGCAACAGGAGACGCCAAAGCCGTGGACCCATTGCAGACGTCAAAAACACAACAGAGTTCTATACATCGTTCGAGTCGCGGCTCCTTTGTTTCCAGATATCTAACGGAGGTTGTATCGTTGCTGCATAAATGCAACTTAGTTTCACAGGGTTGATGCTGATTGTGCACGCAACGAAGCCAGATGTAGAGATGCGTAGTACAGACTCAGGGATGCAATGATCATCATTTGAATGTGGTGCACTATTAATTTTAATGCTTTCTTCAAACCAGTTAACAATGGTAGGGCTTCAGGCAGTTTTAGAGCGGCCGAAAGGAACGTACCATCTGTACTGAATTTGCTATTAACTTCGAGTCTGAGGATCAAATCCCTTGATGTAAGACTGTTCTCACCTCCAGTAAGACATTGAATAAGTCTCGTCATTTAGAGCCAACCAGAAATAGATGGCACCTCGGACACTGGCCATAGAAATTGCAGGAAAAAGACCTTCGAGATACTTCGATACAAACTACGATGTTGCTATTTGATCATGAGAGTGATGAGGCCCGCTTTCATGATGCATTTCTGTGTCGCATTACTTCTTGGTCCCACGGAATAATTGCGGATTCAGTCCAGTGAACGTTTCAGTGTATCGCCATTGGTGCGGGAGACAAACTAAAACGATCTCCAACACATGAAATGTAAATTTCGCCGCCAGCACATTATCGTTTCTAATGTTCATCATACAGGTACTCATACCAGCTTGCAGATCAACTTAAAGTAAGGACCCTGGGGTCGTGAGAATCAACATTGATAGCGATAACAAATGAAGATTGCGTGGAGAGGGTGAAATGATCAGGGCAGAAAAATAAACGGCTGAATGTAATAGTCTCTTCAGTTATCGCCCAAGATACGAACGCCAATCTCAACAGGCAGGCCTTAGACAAGTCAACTCGTATCTCGCGTGATTGTCGAGATAGTCAGAGTTGGTTATTGGCATCATCACTTGAATTCGACAACGAATCACTGGGTTCTTTTCGTACAGCTCCAACAAAAATACAACATGTGAACCTAGGAATCAATGGTTTTACTTGTCGGCACGCGTACTGTGCCGACACAGGATGCGTGCCGACAAAAAAGGGTGAGCAGTTCATGCCGACCGCCACAACCGAGCAAGCATTAATTAATTAACGCACAAAGCCGCGGGCCAAATAAATGCTCGGCATATGGCTCATGCGAAGAAGAGACCTCGGCTGCCGAAGGTGCGCTGATTTGGTATCAGGGCAACGGCGCCGATGCACATGGACAAGGGTCGGGAACAATCATCGGGCGCCGCCGATGAAGAGTGTCATACATATGCAGGCATTTTTTTTGCGGGTTTTCATTGTGCTGGGCACCGGCATTTTATACAAGCCTCGTAGGCTGCGCTCAAAGCCTCCGGGGCTGTGCTGATTCAGAGCTCATGGGTTGCGTTCATGCACCGGTGGACGGAATTTCTACGGCCTGAGCGCCCGTTGGCAGCTGATTTTTCCCGCGATAGGCCCAGGGGGAAACGCGCCTATGCATGCCATGACTAATATGCAATCTCCCCACACTGACACGCAGACCCAGGACTCATAATCGTTGTGGCCGCATCAGGGTGTACTTCACTGCCTATTCATGAGCGCTGCGAGCTTCTAGGCAGAGGTAGAGAGAACTGGAGATGCACGACAAAGCGGCGAGCTCAGTGAGTCTAGCAAGCAGAACTTCGAAGGAGCCAGAAGGCGCGCCGGCCATTAAAAACATGCGCTTCCGCCGCGGCCGCGCGGCCAAGGCCTGCGAGGTTTGCCACGCCCGTAAGGTGCGCTGCGATATGACCGAGAACTTCCCCTGCACAAACTGCAAGGCTTTTTCCCTTGTGTGCACGCCGCGCGAGGGCCGTATCAAGGCTTCTGCCGCGCGTAAGCCGGATCCGCGCGCGGCCGAAACGCTGATTAGAACGTCGCCGCCCCCATCTACAGGGGCGGCTGCAACGGGAGACGAGCAGCAGCTCGCGTCTGATGCCAAGACCGCGTGGCCGGCAGCTGCGGCGGGCAAGGATACGCCCCCGAGCGTGGTTGCCACCGCCGCGACACCGGTACCGAATGGAAAGATCGGCCACGACCCGAAGGCAGAGCTGCCGCCTGAGATTAGCGCCGGCATTAGCAGAGGTGCTACGAAACACAACCCGCGCACTTTCATGTTCATGGGAGCCACGTCGCATGCTGTTTTGCAGGACAACAACGTCGCGTCGCGCAAGCAGCTGGACGACCCGTTCCTGGAGCATTTGTTCCAATCCAACAGCCACAACGACATCTTCCCCTACACGGAAATGAAGGACTCCACTTTGCGCAGCCAGGGCGCGTTTCTGCTCCCATCAAACGAGCTCAGCGACCATTTAGTAGAACACTTTTTCAAGCACTCGCACCCGTTCATCCCCGTGATTAACCGCCTCGAGTTCATGCGCATGTATACGCGCGACCGGGACAGTCCGCCGCTATTGTTGCGACAAGTTGTGTTCTGCGTTGGCGCGCGCACATCCATGCACCCGAGCGTGCGTGACGCGGACGGTAGCACGCGCCGCGTCGCCCTGACGTTCTACCAGCGCGCCAAGGCGCTTTATGACGCAGAATACGAGAAGGACTCGGACATCATGATGCGAGCCGCCGTCCTTATGGGGCTCGCCATTGACAACCCCTTTTCCGTCACTCAGAACGCGTTTTACTGGACGCGCGTTGCCATCACGCTGGCGCAGGGCGCGGGGCTTCACCGCAAGCGCTCGAATCCTAGTGATGGTGTAGGAAGCCGCGAAATGCTGGAGGAGGAGCGAAGGCAGCGCCGCGTTTGGTGGACGTTGTTCGTGCGCGACGTGCAGACGTCAATGTCGTATGGCCGACCCATCATGATCAATTTGGAAGATTGCGACATCGACATGGTTCAGGTAGAGGACTTTGAGGGCGCCGAGGCCGAAACGCTGGAGCCAGGGTCCGACGCGTTGGCTCGCGTGCTGTGCTTCATCCAGTCCGTGCGTCTGTTCGAGATTAGTGGGCTCATTATGCGCGTCCAGTATAGCGTGGGCGCGGAGCGGATACAGCGGCAGCACCTGCTTCCTGACGTGACGCAGTGCGACGCTGCGTTGGCCGAATGGGTGAACCAACTGCCGAGCGAGCTGACGTACTCGATTCGCGACGTGTCGCGCCACGAGTTCGTGCGATCTATACTGTATTTGCACTACTACACGTCCATATGTCTTGCCCACCGCCCGCAAGTATCTCGCCTTTTCCGCACCGACAGTGGCAGTATGGGCCAGTCTCAGTACCCATCGTGGGGCATTGCCTTCCAAGCGGCCCATATGATATCGCGCATTTTTGAGAATCTGAGACAGTTTGGCGAGTTGCCATATATGCCAGCCACGACTGTATATACTGCTTTTTTGGCAACGATGATGCTGGCGTATCAGCGGCATTCGAACCGGCCGGCAGTGGTGGAGGCGGCGCGACAAGCGCTGAGCAGCATTGTTACGACGGTCAAGATAATGGCGCGCACGCACGAGACGGCGTCGTGGATTGTTGTTCTTGGCGAGCATCTGATGCACGACGACCGCATCACGCTTCGCCTGGCGCGGAGCATGTGGCCGAAGCGCCAGCGCGATCCGTCGGAAGAGGACGACGTTCCAGTAGGCACGAAGCAGAGGGTGATCAAACACGACTACGACACGCCGCCACCTTCGCGGCCGGCCGAGCTTCATCTTGCCACGCGCTCGGCCCAGCCTGCTGTCGCCGACAATGGTCTGTTCCCTGGGATGAACAACACAATATCAGACCATATAGAGGACTTCAACGAGGGCCACAACATATTCGACGAACTACCAAACCACTCTTCAGGTGACGAAGGCAGCTTGCCGGATACTTTGAACATGGTGGATTGGTACGATTTCTTGATGGCGGCGCCGGGCACAGAGACGCGGCTTGACACGGCGACAAACACTGGTGCGGGACCCGCATTAGATGTGACGTCGACAGCAGAGCCTGTGTTGGATGCTGGCATAGAGCCGGGAATGAGCGGCGGCTTTGAAGAAGGAATGCACCTTAAATATGAGTTTGAATAAGGGCCCTCTCTGGGGGGAGGGCCATCAACCTTTATGAACATAGTTTTTGAAATTGAATTTTTTTTTTCCCTTGTTTTTTATTTGACTTTGTTTGCTTGCTTGCTTGCCTGCTTGGCGATCCATGTTAACAATACCGTCTAGTAAAATATTATGTACATTTGAGAGTTAGAGCCAGGCGAGGAGGTTCTGTGTAGTGTTTATATAGCACCCTGGCGTCCGCGCGGCCGGCCACTCACAACGGAATGGTTTACATGCTTGCCCACACGGGTCTTGAAGCCGCCCTTGGCGATGACGCCCCATGGCGAGACAGGGATCTTATTACCCTTAGACTTACCACGGCCACCACCGAGCGGGTGGTTCACCTTGTTCATGGCCACACCTCGCACGGTAGGGCGGATTCCGAGGTTCCGCGAGCGGCCGGCCTTACCGAACGAGCGGTGCTGGTGGTCCGGGTTCGAGACGACGCCGATGGTTGCGCAGGCGTTCAGCGACACGTAGCGCATCTCGCCGCTTTGCAGGCGCACGATTGCGCGGCCCGTGCGCGGGATCTTCTCGTAAAGACGGCCATAAGTGCCCGCGGAGCGGCAGAACTTGGCCGGGCCCGTGGGCGTGATGCCGATGTTGTGAATAACGGTGCCGAGCGGGATCATATGCAGGGGCAAACAGTTACCGCGGCGGGCTGTGAGGCCGGCCAGAATGCCCGGATCCACGCTGCCGCCCATCTTTGCGGCAATCTCATCCGGCACGCCCTGGCGGAAGCTCTGGACAGTATCACCGGGGCGCATGCCGACGGTGGCCGGAATGTACGAGTAGGCCAAGCCCTTTTCGGTGGGCTGGCTGAGCAGGGCGAGATGCGCGCTGCGGTTCGGGTCGTACTCGAGGCGCTCGACGGTCTTGACGGCCGAGTCCATGCGGAACAGGTCGACGATGCGGATACGGCGCTGGTGGCCGCCGCCCTGGTGCCGCACAGTGATGCGGCCCGTGTGGTTGCGGCCCGAGCAGGGCTTTCGCGTGACGGTGAGCCGCTTCATGGGCCCGCCCTTGTGTAGGTACGGGTAGATGGGCCAGCGGTACCAGCGCAAGGAGGGCGAGACCGGCCGCGGCGCCTTCATCTGGACCTGGGTTTTGACGACGCGCAGCTGCTTGCGGATGGCCTGGTCCTGCTGCTCGAGCTCGGTCATGTTCACGGACTGGCCGAACGGCACGACGTCGAGCTGCGAGAGCTGCTCGTGGAGGCGCTTGGACACTTCGGCGTCCGAGTCCCACGCGGCGCCCGACTTGGGCCCCGCGGGACTCGAATACCAGCGCGCCAGCGCGGGCATCCGTCGCCCGAGCCTCGAAAGCATGGTGATTTTTCAGATGAGTAAGGGCGAGGTTTTAGCGGGCCGATATTAAAGCACCGCGCTTTAGCGACGCGCAGCTTGAAACTGGGCCTCGCTAGTAGTGCGCGCCGTCCCCAAATTAAAACAAAAGAAAAAAGGAAGAGGGGCTGCTTTTAACAGTTCATATTTAATCAGGTGGTTGTGCTATAAGTACGTATGTGGACCTGCATTTGTGCTACAGACAAGTATTCGTCAAGTACTTACGGGCGGTATAGGTGCGGTTGCCGGTCGTGCCAGAAGCCAAAATCAGCACCGAAGCTCGCTGCACATACTACGGTTTGTGGGCCCGCTTTATGAGCCCGCTTTATGAGCCTGCTTTGCTCGCTAAAGCTCAGCACATTGGCCCTCTTCGCCAGAACCTGTTCCGCACGTGCTGAGCCAGCAGATCCCACCCACTCCACCACTGCTAATTGGGAGAGAGGGTCTCCACCCGCCTGATCCACTTCTTATTAAACTGGGGCGTAGCACAAAAACCACCCACTGGAAAGTGCTGAAAGGAGGATGCTGAGTCGCGCGCTGAGACCGGCGCTCCGCCCGATGGGCCTCCGGCCAGTGCCGGGTGCGGCGCTTGCGCGGCCGTCTGCGCGGCCGTCCGCGCGGCCGCTCGGCCTGCGCCACAAGTCAGCGACGACGACGGCCGCGTCGTTTGCGGGCCGCACGCTGGCGCGCGTGCGCCGCGGCGCGTCGTTCGGGTTCTACTCGGCCGTCGTGCTGTGCGGCGTGGGCATTGTCGGCGTCACCGGATACTATCTTGCCCAGGAGCTCATTCTGCCGTCGAGCGACGGGCAGCTCTTCCACAAGGCGTTCAAGCTCATTGAGAGCGACCCGACAAGCATCGAGATGCTCGGCACGCAGCTGAAGGCGCACGGCGAGTCGACGAACCAAAGGAACGTGAAGTCGCGGCCGATCGCAAGCCGCCGCGGCTACGACCGCTTCGGCCGCGAGCACGTTCTCATGCAGTTCCACATAGACGGCGACAAGGCGAGCGGGCTGGCCCGGCTCGAGGTCATCGACACTAAGGGCCACATCGACTTCCGCTACCTCGTGCTCGAAGTCCCGGGCCACGCAAGACACTATCTCATAAACAAGGACGAACAGATCAAGCCGAAGGGCCGCAGCATTTTTGGCATCAAGTGGGGCCCGCGCAACCATTGAGTAGTTAACTCATAGTAATTAATCCTCCTCCGCACATAGACGCTTATTGTAAGTGACGCTCATCGTAAGTGACGCTCATCGTAGATGGTGCTCATCGTAAGTGACGCTCATCGTATGTGAAGCAATCCAAATTTTATGTCGTTTCTATTTAATGGCATCGGCCCGCGCGCGCCCTTTGCCAAAATACATGTTCAAATATTATATATACGTTTTACAGGTCCGAGCGCGTCACCTCGGCAACATTGAACGGCTCTTTGCCCAGCAGCACCGTCGGCCCGCCCATGGGCTCACACGTATGGCGCCCGCTCTGCGGGCCGGGCTTCACCTTCTCGCCGTTGCGCAACCCAAGAAGTACCTTCTCCGTCGTCTCCGGCGTGAGGTCCTCGTAGAAGTCATCATTGATCTGGATCATCGGCGCGTTCACGCACGCACCAAGGCACTCAACCTCCGTGATCGTGAACATCTTGTCGGGCGTCGTCTCGCCAACCTTGATGCCCAGCGTCTTCTCCACCGCCTTAACAACGTCGTCCGAGTTCCGCAGCTGGCACGGCGTCGTCGTGCACACCTGGACGTGGTACTTGCCCACAGGCTCTTTGTTGTACATCGTGTAGAACGTCGCAACCTCGTACACGCGCATCGGCGGCATCTCAAGCAGCTTCGCAACGTAGTTCATCACCGAAATCGAGCAGAACCCGTGCTGGCGCTGGCCAAGGTCCAGAAGCGGCATCACCGCGCTCTTCTTATACTGCGGCGGGTACTTCGCAATGATGTCTGCCGCACGCTCCAGATTCTCGGGCGAAAACTCGAACGGCAGGCTCGGGTTGTTGTCAGGCGTGTCCCGGTGCACGCCGGCGTTCGAGTAGCGCGCCGCAGAGCTCGACACGCCTCGTACAGCCACCGGCCGAACAGCCCGCGCCGCACGGGCCGCAAAACCCGGATTGCGCGCTATGTATCTGAGCATCAACACCATAGTTTGAGGTCCTCTGGAATTAGGAAAGACGATCCCAATTTTGGTGGGGGGTCAGGTGGCTGACATTATATTCGGGATGATTGGCCAAAACGTCAGCTAGCACAGAAAATGTATAGGCGGCCACGCTACTGGAAAAAAAACAACGTCAAAGCGTGTCGTATATTTCAGCAATATAAACCATTTCCATTTCCATTTTCATAAACTCATTAGACCTTAGAAACAGTCAAATGACAAAGACCCCTGTCGCATCCCGAATTGAGTAGGAATGTGACGTCTCGCCTAAGTTTCTTGCTTGGTTTACTTGACCAAATGCATGCTTTTAACAAGGAATAGTTACGAACAAAGTGTAGGCGTAGGGGCAATCACTCTTGAAAAGCTTCTCTTCGTCCTGCTCAAACACGATGCTGTATCTATGCTTGATTATTACCTACCGTATGAACATACACGTCAAAATAGTTGCATGCTACAGGCATCTCTAAGTAAACGTTTTATGACGTGCTTTGAAAATTAGTGTGTTGTTCGGTATTTTTATTTGTCCAATGTTATCAGATCAGATCAAACTAGTACATACTCTTTCGCAAGCTGGCTGGCTGCCTAAATCTGAAAAGAGCGCTGCATATTTCCCGATAATATGTACTCGACATGTTAGCGATTCTGCCCTGTATTTTCTGGCCAACGGCAAGTCGCAATGCATCTGGTTATATTGAGGTGATTTAGATGCAATCAACAGCCCTGGCTTATTCTACGTTAAGTTATATTTATTCTCAGTGGGCAATGAGAGACATTCCAGAGAACATTTACTATCGAGCTCGCGCGAACAAATAAAGAGCCCCAGCACGCCTTATCATCGAGTAAATAAGAACATTCAGCGCACTCCTGTGCCTTTTTTTGCAGCAGAATCAGTAAACGGCAACCATGGACGTGGCGGTGCTTCGGTATGCTGCGGACAGCGGATACCGTGACCTACTCACATGCGTACTAAACATATCACACATGCCTGTACGCTAAGATGGCCACCCTTGCCTCTCTTTACAGGGGGTATGCAGGCGATTATGCTTCTTCTGGACAGTGAGTATAATTTATCTGAGGACACTTTGCTCATAACTGCATCGCAAAGTCAGCCAAAAACTGTTCATATAGAACGATATGAACATGGGCTAGTATACTAGCGCGTGAATCCTCTAAAATCAACCACGATGGGCATATTAGCCTCACTGTGGACCCACATATTTCTATGACATAATGAATAATATTCGGGAATCGAGCTGCATAAGAGGATTTGCCCTAATGAACGGAATGCGGCTCCGATGCCGCATCTAGGGTTCCCTTCTCAACAAATGCGTGGTCGGAAAGCGCCGAGTACGACACACGGAAAGGCCGCTGGAGGTGCATAGGCCACTACAATGTGGGCAAACATGTTACTATTGCACTAGCATCCAAAGCTGGCCAAGGCTAGTGACTCTAGGATCTTACGGAAAAAATGTTTTGCCGTAATGTCACATTAGCGGGTGGATAAATCTTACAATGCGAGCCGCAACGTGCAAACCGCATATTATCAAGGCTCAAGATTTACCTGGAGAACCCGAGCTGTAACTGCACGATAAACCCGCCCGCCTGTTATTAGTTTACATAAAGGCCGTAGGTCTCGCTGTTTCCCCGCATTGCCTCTTTGTTTATTGCATATGAGTGTTTCACCAGATCGATTTACATGTAGTTAGTCACCGAGGATACCCTCGTGAACATATTAAATAAATGTAAAAAAAGCATCTGTGTTTAACAGCTAGGTTTTTTGGAACAGATTTGGAGTGAGCAGCTAGGCAGGGTGCACTCTGGAAATGCTTATTTGAGAGCAACAACCATGTAAAAAAGCTCTACCCTAATGATGTTCTCAATCCGCGTCTACGCGAGCATGTCAAACTCGCCTCCCCCACTCTATCTTGAGAGCCCTCGCCCCTATGCAAGGCGTCTGTACATGTCTCCGAACCCTAGAGACCGACAGAGAATACGGACCTGTAACTTACAACGACCAGGAGTACCAAAATATTCAATTGAACTTTGCGTAACATGATAGTGTGCCGACATGATTTTCCCGGCTGGATACATTAGTAGACGCTGCTCTCGTCTTACTTCTCCCTACCTCTCTGTTCTAGTCGATATGCACGCGTTACACGATGACATTTCTAAGGCTCTGCGCCCATTCTGCAACCCTTAACAATAGCCGCCGTGCAGTCAACAAGACACATACATTGGCCAAGAAAACAAGCATACCTTGGCTTCGGTATCTTTAAGTTGTACTTATGGAATGGGTAGGTGCAGAATTATATATCCCTTGTAACAAAAGTGAGAAGAGAAGCATGAACTCTCTCAGTTTCGCTGTTTGACTGCTTGTTCAACAACTATTAAAATAATGGGGGGCTTGCCGCCGCCGCCCTCTGCGGGGAATCTTGTTGATCTCCATAATTGCTGATGCGCCTCGAAAGCTGGGCCCAGGATATAAAAGGCGCTGCTTTTGAGATCAATTACAACCATGCTCTCTCTACTCACTGTTCTGTTTCTGAATACCCTCATCTCCAGCTTTGCCTGGGGCCATCCTCTACCAAAGCGGGATCTCTTTCTTCCCATTCCTCATGAGGATCCCTTTTACGCAGCTCCTGATAACCTAGACTCACTTAAGAATGGTGAGATTTTCAGGACTCGTACAGTCTTCCCCGAGATCGAATATGCCTTAGCCAAATCGGTAGTTCAGGTGGCGTATCGAACGTCGGACACTTTCGGTAACGCATCGCACACTGTTGCCACAGTCTTCACACCGCAGAACCCTGACTCTAATGCCAAACTTCTTTCTTATCAAGTGTGGGAGGATGCAGACAACATCGACTGCTCACCAAGTTTCTCTCTCTATGGTGGCCTCTTGACTCCAGATGGCGTCACTACCACGCTAGATACTGCTATTTTCATTGATTGGGCTTTGACCAAAGGTTACTACGTGGTTGTTCCAGATCATGAGGGCCCTCTATCTACGTTCCTTGCCGGATTCAATGAAGGTTATGGCGGAATTGATGGCGTTCGCGCTGCACAGAGCCATCTTGGCCTGGACAACAACACACCCACTGCATTTTATGGGTATAGCGGCGGAGCTCACGCAACCGTGTGGATGACTGACCTGGTTGGTACCTACGCTCCAGAACTCAACATTGTTGGTTCTGCCCACGGAGGAACTCCTATTGATCCGGAGGAAACCCTTAAGTATCTTGATGGTAAGCTATTCTCAGGATTCGTTCTTGGCGCATTCGCTGGATATTTGAAAGCTTATCCGGACTTGATGACCACGCTCTGGCCGACCCTGTCCGATCTGCTCAAGAATAGGATTAACACCCTATGGTCCGATAACACGTGCGTACTCTCCGAGATTCTCGTATATGGAAACACTGAGTACCACACCATGGCATCGGTTCCTAGCTTCTACGAATTCCCACCTCTCAAGAGCTTATTTGAGAATGAATCGTTACTGAAAAACTTCAGCTCACACAGTGTGGCCACCCCAAAATTCCCGCGATACATTTTCCATGCAGTACAAGACGAGATTATTCCCAACGATCCGGTGAAGCAATTTGTGTCAGAGCAGTGCAGTGATGGTGCTAATATTCAATTTGTCGAGTGGACTAGCGGAGAGCATCTTTCAACCGAGTATCTAGGAATTCCTGATGCTATGCAGTTCCTGCAGCAGGCTTTCGAGGGTAAGACACCTACATTGACTTGCGGAACTCAAGCAAATGACACTTTGACACTCACATCAGAAAAAGTTGGGAGCGTTATCGGACAGGCCACTGTCGATGCCATCAAGGTTCTTGACGGAGTAATCACACCCATAGGCAAGATCGTGCTCGGTCTTTAGACACATGCCTTTATTTTCATGAACACCAACCATTTCATCTATCATTCGACAGCACTCGAACACTGTTCGCGAAGTTATTTTCTAGTTATATAAAGATACGAATAATGATAGGCCGCATTTAAACCATAGTCCTGCATGAAAACATGTTCAAGCTCACTAGCATCTTCTTATTAGACTCGAGTAATCATTATCTCAGTCACATTTTATATTTCCTGGAAGTTCTCACGATGTGTAAATCAGAGGCTGTGGAATTGCTATAAAGAAAAAAACTCGTTTGCCCTGCGAACACACATAAGGGTTGGTCAATTGGTACCGGTGTTTTGGCAGTGTTACGTAGTAGTAGACTAGAGCTGTGATACATGCTGAGTTCTTTAAGCCTTGCGTCACAGAGTAATGTCACTAAAGCCGCATGCCCTTCTGTTTGAACACGATATTATAAGACGCTTACTCAAAGTCAATGCAGATACTATGTGAAAGTTGCGATCTTTTAAAGTGTCCTCACCGCAGGTTTCTAGTAACTGATTGTTCATTGGTTTTAGGCCTGTGCACGACGTCTGCGTAATGTTCAGATAGTATATAACCCTTGACCTGTATGCATACTTCATGCGCGGTCTATCCTTGGGGTTGTACCGTGAAGCGATGATCGTATCAACGTGATAAATGAAACACATTATCAGTGGAGTATCAAAGTATGGAACTAAGGCGTAATGTGAATCTTGTTTACGGAAGGCACGATCTCGAACTCAAGCCATTAAGACACATCAATTGGAAGATAGCATGTGGGGTAATAATTCTTCACGACGATGGGAAACGGCAGATATGGGCCCATTTAGCCATGTATAGCCTGAGTTACGTGTGGCGTAAGGCAACATTGACGCTTATATACTAGTGTAGTTGCCTTCGCACCTCACATTTTCGAAAAGCGAAGCTTCTTTAGTATCAAACCTTCGACGATGCCAGCAATTTTAATCGCTCGTTGACCCTTTGACTAACAAGACAAGTTTCTGGGCACAATGGTTAGTGTGTCTACGGTTGACTGCAGAGCGAGCGCACGAACTCAAGTAACGAAGAAAAACAAATGTTACAACGTTACACAATGATACAAGATCGAGATGTAATTATGATAGAATGACAATCAGTGTGGCCCCTTGGGGCACGTTACTGATTGGGCTGCTTAGATCAAGCACCGATCCATTCATGCGTTTGAGCCCGGCGCCTTTTGCGTTGTAGCCGAGATGCGGGGCCGCCTTATCGAGGACCTGACCAACTGTTTGCGATTTGCTGAAAAACAACGGCATCGTCTTGGCTGGTCGCGTGCCTTCTGTATGCGTGAGCGGGTCCTTGTATGGCTGCGGAGGACGCTCGATGCGGAAGTACACGCGGTCGGCAAACTTAATAGCCTGGTCTCCAACCGCGGTCTTTTTGAGTTCCGCCGGGGCCACGGGGCTCACGGCGGACTTTTCTGCCCGTTGTGATTGGGACTGCTTCGAAGGCGCTTGTGAGCGCCCCGTTCCTGCCACAAGCATTCTTAGCCGCTCAAATGCCGCAGTCGCTCGTTCAGACTTAGCAGCACCCTTTTGGCTGCCGAGCTTGACGCCGCCGCCCGACGTAGGAACGATTTTCTGTTCACTGGGCTGCGGCTTGACTGGCGGCTTGGCTGGCGGTTTCGGCTTGGGCTTGGCCTGTGAGTTGGAGTTGATGTTAGTGTTGTTGTTAGTTTTGGGCCGTGGTGGACTCTCGGGAATGGGCAACACAGTCTCCTTTATGCAGTCGTGGTTTGTGCGGTGCTCTCCGCAGACGACCTTACCGCATTTGCGGCAGTCGAACGGCAGAAAGTCCAGGCGCCCGCAGTAGTTGCAGTGAACACCGATATCCATTGATTGGGTTTAGTTTGGTTGTAGACAGGAATTAGATTTGGGATGCCGAGTTGAAACAAAGCCCTAGCGCCACGCGGCAAGTCGCCACAATCGCCCCCCCGTCTTGTGTGCGAGCGGCAGAGCTTACTAGAACCGCCTGGATGTACGTACGCACGCCAAGGGATTTCGCCACAAAACGCTACTGCAGCATGACGAGAGCCGTTAGTCCACGTCAGGAACCCTGGCCCTAGGGGTTCGCTGGGAGGGAAGCGCGCTATTATGCTATGCGTGCGCGATGCGTGCGATGAGCGCGATGAGGAGGAGGAGAAGGATGGCGAAGCGCGCCGGCGCGGAGGCGCTGAGTCACCGGGCTGGCGGCGCTGAGTCACGCGGCTCTCCCAGGCCGGCGGCGTATCACCTCGTGCGCTTTCGGCACATGCGTGCGCTTGAGGGCTCGGGTTTCTCTCCCAAGGGCGGGCGGCGGCGGTCAGCGCACCGCAGCGCACCGCACGAAAACCACCACCACCACCACAAGCTTGCATTTTTTCGCTCGCTGGCTCGGGGAGTCACGTGCGTAAGACTTGCACGGTGCTCCGGCCATCCACGAACACAGCAGCAGCCCACGGCGCCGAAACAGCTTTTCCGAAACTTTTTGCCCCGAGCACAGCTTTTTGTCCCGGACAGATCAGCATAAGGTCGGCATGCCCCTGAATAGACACTCGCGGCTGCTGCCATTGAGTCTTTCTTTATTATTTAGAGCCGTGCGTGCCGCGCCGCTCCCGCTCAGCATTTTGAGCGGGACCGGCCTTTTCGAGGCCCCGGATGCGCCCGGCGAGCCGCCGGTCGAAGTGAGCTCAGAGTTCACGATCCGCCTTGTGGCGTCGGTCATTCTCGTGCTACTCGGCGGCGTGTTTGCCGGCCTGACCATCGGCCTCATGGGCCAAGACGAAGTGTTCCTGCAGGTCACTGCCGAGAGCGGCGAGCCCCACGAGCGCGTATGTGCATCGAAGGTGCTAAAGCTGCTGTCGAAGGGCAAGCACTGGGTGCTTGTGACGCTGCTGCTCTCGAACGTTATTACGAACGAGACGCTGCCCATTGTGCTGGACCGCCTGCTTGGCGGCGGATGGCCCGCCGTGCTCAGCTCCACAGCAGCAATTGTCATCTTTGGCGAGATTATCCCGCAGAGTATCTGCGTTCGCTACGGCCTGCCCCTCGGCGCCTACTTCGCGCCATTTGTGAAGGTCCTCATGTACGCCATGTATCCTGTTGCCGTGCCCATTGCCCGACTGCTTGACTACGCTCTTGGTGAGGACCACGGCACCGTATACAAGAAGGCCGGCCTTAAGAGTCTTGTTACTTTGCATCACCACATTGGGTTGGAACCTTTGAATGAGGACGAGGTCACCATCATCTCTGCCGTCCTTGACCTTAAGGACAAGCCTGTGTCTACGATCATGACCCCCATTGAGGATGTGTTCGTTCTCAGCAGCGACACTGTGCTGGATGAGACAATGGTCGAGAAGATCTTGCTTACTGGGTTCAACCGCATTCCCGTGCATGTGCCTGGCGACCCGCTGAACTTCATCGGCATGCTTCTCGTGCGCACGCTCATCACGTACGACCCGGACGATGCATTGCCCATTTCTTCGTTCTCGTTGGCTACGCTCCCGGAAACCTCTCCGGATACCTCGTGCTTGAACATCCTGAACTACTTCCAGGAGGGCAAGGCCCATATGGTTGCCGTATCCACGGACCCTGGCCAAATATGTGGCCCCGTTGGTGTTGTCACGCTCGAGGACGTGATTGAGGAGCTCATTGGCGAAGAGATTGTTGACGAGTCCGATGTCTACGTAGATGTACACCGGGCCATTCGCCGAGTGACCCCGGCGCCTATGCTGAAACACGTGGGCAACATTGGCAATATTGGCAATGTCGGCAGCTCGAAGGCAGGCCTCATGCATCTGCGGCCGTCGAATCGTGCTAGCGACCCCAAGACCACGAACAACTCGAAGATCACGATCAGACGCGGCATGGTCCAGTCGGCAACCTCTACAACGGCCACGGGCACACCACCTCAAAGCGGGTCGCTATACTCTGATCGCGACGCAGCAGAGCTGAGCCGCAGTCCGGGAAACATTGTGACCAAGACCGGCGGGAGTGAGCATGCCGACGTCGTGAACTCTGAGCGAGAGGCGGTTGCCCGCAACTTGAATTCTGAGGCTGAACGTAAGACTGGCTCTGAGGCGCCCTCAGCCACTGCTCCGACTGGTACAGTAGCCGACGAAAGCCAGCCAGTCCCCGTTGTTAAGAAGAAGAAGACCAAGTCGCGACGAAAGCAGGGACGCCCGCGGAACCTGGCGGAGCATACTATTGCCGAGCTGAAGCAGGGAGATGACGACGGAGCCGAGCAGGGCATCGAACGCCGATCCACTGAGCAGTCGCTCGACGACGATCTGCGACCGTCGACTTTCAGTGAGAACTTGGTGCGCGTGAATGGCGTGAACAAGGTCGTGATTCAAGAAATCAGCAGTAGCTCTGATGAGGAAGACAGCAGCGTAAGTCCTGCACAGAGCAAGAAAGGCCGCAAGTAGCGGCCACAACAAGAAAAATAAAGAAAACAAATGAAAAGCAAACAAAATTGTTAAAATCAAACCCAAACTTGCATGCATTCATCTAGTCATATATCAGGTTCGAACTGTTTCAAATAAGTGTTTCTATATATATATATATATTATTGTTAGTACTATACACATTGTTAGCTTAGCACGAGCCCGGCAAAACAAAAGAAAAAGAAAAGAAATTATTAGTTCCACAGCTTGACGGACTGATCGACCGAAGCAGTGGCTATGTGCTTGCCGTGCCATGCCAAACTCGTTACAAAATGATCGTGGGCAGGAAGCGTCTTGACGAGCTTAGCGCTAGCCAGATCCCAGATGCGCATTGTCTTGTCATCGCCCACGCTAACAAGGAACCGGCCCGCGGGATGGAACGCGACGCCCTGCACCCAATTATCGTGGCCCACGAGTTTCATGAGCGGCCTCTCGTTCTTAGAAGACCACACGCAAATCGTAGAGTCGCGGCCTCCAGTAGCAAAAACAAGGTCGTCTGGCTGCAGTTCGGCGTGCCTGGCTACAAACGGCGTACTAGACGGCGGGGCTATGGCGCAGCATTCTATTACATGCCGATGCCCGCCCTCGTATGCTGTACCGTTGCTTGAATCGCCAAAAAGCGGCGTGAGCCGAGCTGTGCGGTCGCTGCTCACGGAAAGAAGCAGCTGCTTTTCGCCCGAGCTGAAGTGGGTCACGTCGAGAGCACGCACCCAATCGGTATGGCCGCGTATTATGCGGACGCAGAACCCTGTATCAAGCTGCCATACGCGAATAGTCTTGTCGCGCGATGCTGTGATGGCAAATTCAGCCTTGGATGCGGGGTCCACTGCGGCACACACGGCCGAGACTGTGTGATCGTGGCCCAAAAGAGTTTGGACATTGGCCATGTCATTAGCAGGGTCCCATACTTTGACGTGCAGGTCCGCGGACGCGGTTATGAGCAGGCCCGATGGTGCAAATGCCACTGCATGTACGGCACGCGTATGGGCCATGACGGTCTTTTCGATCTCGCCCTGCTCAAAGTCCCATACCTTGAAGGACCCATCATCAGATCCAGATACAAGCATGGACCATGTAGGATGGAATGCCACGCTGGTGACGCGGCTGCGGTGGCCCTTCAACGTGTATTGTGGGGGTAGCCTTGGGAGCCAGTTCTCGATGGACCGATTACCCAACGCGACGGGCTGCGGGCCATTGGTTCTCAGCTCCTGGACTTCCTTGGTTAGTGCTACATTATTGCTCTCGAGATCAATGATTTTGCGCTGCAGACGAACGACGGCGGCCCATTTACGTTCGAGCATGCTTTCTCGTGCCGATGCGGCTGCTGCGGCCGCGTCCGCAGGCTCAACGCCAAGGCTGTGAATCACCGGGTCGAGGACATCGCTGCCCACATTTTGGCCGGCCAAATACTCGACAATTGCGCGGTGCAGGTCCTGCCGCTGGACCGGCGTTAATAGCGACACCGGTGCCGCCATGTGCGCTGAGTCAGGCACGCGAGGTGGTAAATAAATAAAGAAAGAAAGTGGCAAGGCCACGGCACTGCCAGGCACCCAATTTCCTAGTATTCGATGTTTGTATAGACTACCGTTGGGTTGTATTACAGCCTGTGGCTGGGATTTGCCAAAAATGGGCGCAGTGCTTAACCTCGGGTCTAGTTAAGGGCCGGTTCGTTCGCCTAAAATTTAAGCCACAATTAATCGATCACACTTCGACCCCATTTATTCAATTTGTTTGCTAAGAAAGAGAGCAACCCAAGAGCATGCCGGATTATTTGGTCGGCGGTCGGTCGGCGGCCAGTCGCGGCAGGTTGTCGCGCGGCGTAAATAGCAGGGGCGCTGGCAGAGGCGACGGGCTTAGGGCGCGGCTTACATACGCAACAGGCAAATTTGCAAGCGCGCAGCCGGATTTGAAATTTTCGGCGCGAGGCCCACTCACCCAAAGTCACGGGACCGGCGGGGCAGGCAGTGAGCGAGTATGCTTCGTAAAATCGATCGGAGATTGCATCCTAGACAGTTTGTTCGAGATGGCTGCTGCTGATCAAAAGAATGCTCTAGCCGCCAAGAAGGCTGCCGCCAAGGGTGTGCACGGCAACAAGAGGGTGAAGGTTTACACGAAGCCCACGTTCCGTCGCCCCAAGACGCAGCAGGACCGCAAGAACCCGACGTACGCGCGCAAGGCCGTGGCGCACTACCCGCGCATGGACGAGTTCAAGGTGATCATCACGAGCGTGAACTCGGAGGTTGCGACGCAGAAGATTGAGAGCGCCAACACGCTTGTGCTCCAGGTCCACATCAAGTCGAATAAGGATCAGATCAAGAAGGCCGTCAAGAAGCTCTACGGCGCCGACGTGCTCAAGGTCAACACCTGTGTGCGCCCGGACGGCACCAAGAAGGCCTACGTGCGCCTCACTGCCGACCACGACGCTCTGGACGTGGCCAGCCGCGCCGGCTTCCTGTAAGCTGTTAATTTATAGGTTATGAATCCCTAAAAACATGCTAGTATATGCGCCGTCCTGTGTGCGGGCTGCCTGCGGGCGCGCGCTGCGCAGACTGCTGCATGGCAATTCATTTCATTTGTACTCAAGTCTCAGCTCTTTCTTTTGCTAGGTTGAGCACCGCTTTTTTCTGTCGATACTCTCTCCTTCTTCCACTAGTTAGCAGCAGTAGCCTTCTTTTTGCATAGGAAATAATATGTGATGACATAACCAGGACCGCGCGCACCGCTCGGGGGAAAAACCCGAACCCACGGGACCACCCTTACTTGCAGCCACAACCACATAAATACATATAATTCGCGTGGTTCAAGCGCGACGGTCCGCGGTATGCTGCAGTACGTCTTCGAGGCATTGTACACGCCACAGCTTGTGCAGAAGCGCAAGAAGTGGCACGACGGGCGGTGCCTGTATACGAGCGGGACCAGAAAGCTTGTGCTTGTGGACGAGGAGGGCCGCGTCGTGGCCGAGCGATTCTGGTCCGGGGACGACGTGCCCGAGGCCGGGACCACGATCCAGCTGGATCGGTACCTTGTAGAGCTGGACTCATTGCTGCGGACGGTGGAGAAGCCGCAGGCCGAGGCGCCAGCCGCGGCGGCACCAAGGCCATCAAGCCGGCCTCAAACACGGCCCTCACGCGCGACGCTGGGCCGGCCATTGAGCGACGTGCTGCACGACGTGTCCATGCAGATCAAGCCGCTTGGCAGCGGGCCAATTGAGCGCCGCGTGAAGCGGGTTCGCGCCGATAAGTTCGGCGGTTTGCCGCCGGCCCTGGTCGGGCGCACTGAGTCCGGGCAGCTACAGTCTAGTGAAGTGAAGGCCGAGCGCAACGACGCGGCGAACGACGCGGCGCGCGCATGGGCACATCCCAATCCACCAGCTCGAGCGCCAGCTTCGCCATTGCCGGTCGTAACGAAGCCGGTGCTGGCACCGGTGCTGGCACCGGTGCTGGCACCGGAAGTAAATGCGCCGCAGAGCCGCGAAACAGACGCGCGTGAAGGGAGCCTTATTGAGCAGGCTTTGTACGGCGAGATTGAGCCGGGCCACGACGAATCAGAGCTGTTTGTAACCGATCACTTCGACACGTTTGTGCATGACGACGCGGCTAACGAAATGCCTGAGTTGGCCGGCCCACCGAGTACAGAGCCACCATACGACATGCCCCCGCACGAGTCTACACCAGCTGTCGAACAAGTGGATCAGCTGGATCAGCTGGAGCAGTTAGAGCAAGCGATACCGGAACAGGCTGAACAGGATGAACAGGCTGAACAGGATGAACAGGATGATGAACTAGCTGTTGAGCTACCCGAGCAGGACTCGGACGACCTGTTCAGCGACACCGAAGTCGAGGTCCTCCAAATCTCGGACGCCCCGCGGGCGAGGCGTTCCATTTTCGAGGACATGCCTGATGAGTGCCCGGCAGAGGGCCCCTGGACGAAAGAAGCGTATCTGCTGTTTTCATGGCACCCGCCGGCGCCGCGCGTCAAGCAGGAGGCGCCGATGTGAGGGCCAATTTGAGTGCTAAATTGGGAGCGCCAAAAGTATTTATTTATTTATTTTTATTTTTATTATCATTATGATTTGAGTTTTTTTTTTTAAAAGAAAAGTGGTTTAATTGCGGCGGCGGCGCGCAATGCCATCATCGCGAATACGAGCCGCCGGTGCCGCCGCCGCTGCTGCTGCCTGCCTACTCTACTTGGGCTGGGACGGGTTGGTTTTTGGTCAGCGACCTGCAGCTATGGTTTCGGTGGTTTATGTGGCTCGGCACGGATTGCGGGCGAACCAGGAGCCATCGCCGACTGGAATTGACGGCGACGTTCGGCTGACGGCCGAGGGCGAGCTGCAGGCGGAAGAGCTGGCCGCGTTCCTCAGCCGCCGCGGGCTCGGCGACCGAATCGATGCTGTGTACTGCTCGCCGTTCTACCGCTGCTTGCAGACGGTCACGCCGACGTGCCGCAAGCTCGACAACATGCCCATCCGCATCGAGCCCGGAATCGGCGAGTACTACCATGTAATGCGGCCGACGCACCCGGTGCCGCTGCCGGCCGCCGCCAGCAAGGAGCTGTTCCCGCTCGTGGACCTTGCCTACACGCCGCAGGTAGCTGTACCGGAGACCGGCGAGACGCTCGAGTCGTTGCACGCGCGCGTGGCGCGCGCCATGAACGCAGTGCTGCTGCACGCCGACGCAGAGGGCTACAAATGCGTGCTGATCATGACGCACGCCGCCGTGAAGATCAAGATCAGCGAAGTGCTTACAGGCACGACGGTGCGCGCCGGAACGTGCTCGGTGGACCGGCACGAGTTTGTCGACGGCCGCTACGTAACGACGGTCAACGGCCTTACCGACTTCCTCAGCGGCGGCGAGCAGATGCACTGGTCCTTCGACATGGCGTACGAGGCCGGCTCGGCCGCCGACGAGGCGAGCCGCGCGAACCCGAAGGCCAATTCGGCAGCGCGGTCCGATCCGTCGGCGCCAAAGGTCGCCGTGGACTCGGTGCCCGTCGGCGTGCAGGTCGATGCCGCCGATACGACGGCGGCTCACCCGGCAGCAGAGAAGACCGTGAAGGTGCTGCTGCCTTTAGACACATCGTCGCTGCCGCCGGACGCGCAGCCCGATATCGATACTACCGCGAGCTCGGTCGAGGTCGACCTGCTCGAGTCCGACCGCCCGCTGGCCAAGATCGGCGACAAGTACTACGAGGGCCAGTGGTCGCGAGTCCTTGGCACCGAATTGTATACGTCGCCCGAGGGCGAGCCCGTAGGCCAGGCCAGCTACCGGCTGCAGATGCTTCCTCTTGAGGTCCAGGCCGAGAACCGCCAGCGCGAGAAGCTGGCGGACCGCATCAAGGCAATCGACCAGCAGAAGGGCCAAGAGTGATGCGAACATTCTATTTCTTTTTTCTCTCTCAAGGCTGCTACTACTTCTAGCCGCAATCCTAATACAGGCGTCTCGTTTAATGGCGTCTCGTTTAATGGCATCTCGTTTAATGGCTGCACGTTTAATGGCTGCACGTTTAATGGCTGCTGCGCAATGATTAATGTATGCGAGCCGAGCTCGCTCTTCATAGCGTGAATAATATGAGTATATACAAAAAGAGGTGCATCTAAATGCTTGCGCAATTGCAAGGGCGTTCGCAGGCGCGCGGGCAGGTAGCGCTGGCGGCGGCCACAGCCTCAGTCATGAATAAAAAGAAATATGGGTAATTGGACAGTTCTACAGGCCGCGGCGGCGGGCCTCTCTGATGAGATCGAACAGCCGGCGCACGCCCTCGTTGAACTCCCGCTTCTTGCGGGCCACGCGGATCCGCAGCCGCGCCTTGCCGGGCCGCTCAGCAAACCTTTGCAGACGCACCGTCTGCGGCACCCGGTTAATACGGTTCAAGTGGTTCACCTGGCCCACGACCTTCGGCAGCTCGTCGACCCGGTTCACAGCCAGACTGCGCCCGGCCAGCACGCCCGTGCGCGGCGGCGGCGCGGCCGCGCGCGCGACGGTGCTGGCGTTGAAGGGGAAGCGGAATCCGCCGCCCTGGCCGCCGCGCGGGCTGCGGAACTGCGAGCCCTGCGAGGCCCGATTGGGCTGCTCCGTGAGATTCAGCAGCTCCAGAATCTCTGCGCCGCGCCCTGCACCGTTCTTCGTGCTGTATGACCGAGCGAACCGCTGCAGCATGATGGTGAAAATGAGGTTACTAATTCGACTGAAATATCCTTCTTCGTGATGGGCGTCCGAGCGTGCGCCCAAAAGGACGCCGCTGCGACTAGGAAAATAAATATAAGTTAGTGCCGCTAATATCTGTAAAAGAACCCGAATGTTATTTTTTTTTGGGTAGCTGGGCTCGTCGTGCGATTAGGCTTTGACCAGCCAAACACGTTTGTCATTTGACCAATGTAATATCCACTTAATAGTGGCTTAATTTCATGTGCCGCGAGCTTTATAGCTTTTATGGCCAGCATACTGCCCAGTATAGAGCCATTGCTTGAGTTCTTGACTCATTAAGGTACATGCTCACTATAATAATAGCACTGAGCGGCTAGAATTTGCTCGGCTAGAATGCTTGGCTAGATTTTAATCGGCTCTTATGGACGGCATAGTAAGACCGTTTCGAACACGGAGCTGTGCAGTGTTAATCAGTGGTTTGTGCCAGCGTTATGCCACAAGACCGCTATGTTTTGATGAGCGGGGTCGGCGCACTGTGATCGTCATTTGTGACGCTGAATGTGACGGAAATAAATAATTGGCGAGCCCAGTGAACGAACGCTGGGCTCTGGGCTCTGGGCTCTGGGCTCTGGGCTCTGGGCTCTGGGCTCTGCTTGCCCAGAGCTGGGCCCTGTGACTCTGACCGCCGTTAATAGCTCGGCCACGGAGCACGAGCATCTTTTAAAGGGCTTCAAAACGAGCCAACACCTTGCGCGTTCAAACTGTTGCTGTCGCAACAGCAGCTGCGCGCGCACGAGCTTCGGGGTTGCCGCCGCGTATTCGTTTCCGAAGACACACGGCCAGGAACCCTTCGTATGCGCTCATAAATGTGCGCCACCCCTAAAGCCGCAGGTTGCGAGCAAACCGCTCAGGAATAGCTCAGCAGCCGCCCTTCAGCGACAGAACAAGGTTGATGCGCGAGCCGTCGCCCAGATGGTACGCGCTCACGGGCTGCGGGTCCTCGATGTGGCGGCCCTGGAAGACAAGGCGCTGCTGCTCGGGCGGGATGCCCTCCTTCTCCTCGACGCGCTCCTTGATGGCCTGCACCGTCTGATCGGCGCCGACCTCGACCTCGAGCTCGCGGCCGGCAAGCGTAACCACTACGAGCTTCATCGCTTTTTTTGTATCTGCAGCAGCAGCCCCGGCAGCGGCGGTTTGATGAATAACCGAGCTTGGCAATCGCGTGGCCCCAGGGTCGCGAATGCACACGCCCTGATAACGCGCGCTCTAAGCCACGATATGCGTGCGTAGGCGCGCCGAAACGAGGCACCCTTTCCTAAAAAGGCGGCGCGTCGCCCTCGATCGATTGCCCTGTTCAGCCAAAACCAGGTTTTTTTAGGTCGTTCTTTGGTCCCCCCGCGCCGAGCCAGCTTACTCTGCCATGAGCGCTACACACACAACAGAAACGCTGCAGGTCAGCGCTGACACGCGCGTGCCGAAGCAGACGCTGCGCGAGAAGCTGATGCGGCCCTGGCTCGTGTACAACCTCGAGCTCGTGCCGAACGACATCTGCACGTCGGCGGAGCGCGCGTGCATCGACATCACGGTGCTGCTTGTGCTCATGATGCTTGTGTACGCCGTAGTCACGGCGGCGCAGAAGCTCTGGAGCTTGACCCTCGCTTAAGGCGGCGGCGAGTTGGTCGTATAGTAATTTTACAAACAGCTAAAGAAAGTACTACGTTTAATGCATCTGGATGGAGGGAGGACGACTTTACTTCTGCTTGACGAGCGACTGCGCGCTGCGCGAGCGTGACAGGCGCGCCTTCGGCTTCGACTCGCGCGACGGCACCGCCGGCGCCATTTCGCGCAGCTCACGCACCTCGCGCACCTCCGAGCCCATCGACTTCGACCGCGCCGCGGGCTTCAGCGCGTCGTCGTCAAACGTGTCGGTGAACCGCCCGTAGCCCTTCGCCGTGCGCACGGGCGGGTGCTGCCGCTCCTGGCCCGACAGCAGCGCGCGCACGCGCTGCTGGATGCTGTGGCTCGGCTGGAACGCCTCGAGCTCGCTCGTCGAGTGCGACAGCACGCTGTGCGGCCGCGGCTTCCCCAGCCCGGGCGTGAAGTGCACGGGCTTTGTAGGCTTCCCTGGCATGTCAACGACCGCATGCAGCGCGTGCGGCGACGACGACGACGACGAGGGTGAATGGAAGGACGCGTGGGCCAGCGGCATCGTCATGTTGATCGGCTTCATGCCCGGCTTCTGGCCCGGTTTCTGGCCGGGCTTTACGCTCGGCTTCACACTCGGCTTTACGCTCGGCTTTACGCTCGGCTTCACGCTGGGCTTTACAGGCTTCACGCCGGACCGGCTCTCCGTACTCGGCGCCTGCGCCGGTACGATTTTTCCTGGCGACGCGAGCGGGCTCGCGGCGGCCGAGTCCGAGAAGTCGAACCGGTCCTCGTCTTCGTCGCCCGCGGCGTCGTCGCTACGGCCGAGCTCCTCGTCGTCTGTCGACACGTACGCGCCGCGAGCCGCCGCTTCGGACTCTGACAGTTGCCCGCCAACCCGCATGTTCGTTCCCATGAACTCATAAGCGTCGTCTTCATCATCTTCGTCCTCCTCCTCGGCATCTTTATCGGCATGCAGCTGCCGCGTCGTCGTCGTCATGGCCGTATTGTAGAACAACGAATGCTTGCGCGACTTCGCATGGCCATGTAGGTGCGCGTGGTGGTGCGCGCTGGGCCCTTCATTGCCCAGCGTGCGTAGGAAGTCAACGCTCGACATGTTCCTGCTCTCGGCGGGCTTGTCCATTATAACCGTTGACGGCCGGTCGCCAATGCCAGTCAAGATCTGCTTCAGTTTCGAGGCCTCGGACGTCATGCGCGACTCCTGGAATGGGCCCGAAGCCTCCTCGGGTTCGTGGTCGTCCTCCTCAGAGCTCGTGAGCTCGTCGTTGCCGGACATGGCAACCGCAGGACTCGTCTGTCGACTCGTCTGCCGACTATGTTGTTGAGGCCGCTGCGGCATTGGGTACTCCGTCGTAGGCGCCGACTTCGAAAGCGGGCGGCCAAGCTTCGGCGGTTTCTGCGGCAGCGTGGGCGGGGCTTGAGACCTCACTTGCGGCTTCGGCAGCGCGCGGGCCAATTCTCTTGGCGGCCGCGGCGGCTTGGAAGGTGGTGAGTCTAGATCTATGAGGTGTGTATTACCACCTTTGGGCGTACCACCGACTCCAACAATGCCTCCTCCGCCGGCGCCGCCGCCGGCGGCGCTGCTGCTGGCACTACCAACGCCGGCGCCACCGCCGCCGCCGCTACTTCCGCTACTACTGCCGCCAAGGGGCGGGCCATTCACTCGTGGAGCTATGTGAGACGCGCCGCTAATGGGGACGCCAGTTTTAGGAGCGCTGGTCGCGCTGGAAGTAGGAGAGCTGCCCATAGACAAGTCTGCAGAGCCCGAGAGGTCCGTGCTCTTCCGTCGCGGCACTTTCGCCGAGCTGAAGCTCATGGTTCGGTCGATCTCCTCCACAGACGGGTACCTAGCCGCCAAGTCGTCTTCCGTTTCGTATAATCCTGGCTCTGCTGAGCCAGTGGACGATGCGCTTAGCGGCTCACTACCCGACCGCATATGCGACGGCTTTGATACTGGCACAGCCATGGACTGCTGAGGGAGCTGGAATGGCTGCGGCTGCTGCGGCTGTTGCGGCTGCTGCGGCTGTTGCAACTCCTTGACTGGAGGGTTCTGCACCGTTTGAATGGGGATTATGGACGGAGATGGGGCGCCAATAGCCGCCGGCATGCCAGCCGGCGGCGGAACAGCAGCAGCACCGCCGGGCCCAGGGAACATTTGGAGACCGGGCATGACCATAGGCTGCGTAACTGGGCGGGGGCGCGAGTAAATATCCTGGATCGGGCACTCGACGTGGCGCATGGCACACACCTCCTGCATGACCTGGAACACGTTCGGACGCAGGCGCGGATCCGGCTGCAGCAGGATGCGGATCATGTTGCGCAAACGTTCGCTGTAGGCCGGGCGCGGCGGGATGGTGTATGAAGCGGTGCGGATGAGGGCCTGGAACTGCTCGAGCGTTTGGTTCGGGCGCTCGAAGGGGGTTGTGTAGTAACAGAGTTTGTACAAGAAGATGCCCAAGGCCCAGATATCGGACTTCTCGTCGATGGGCTGGCCCAGCGAGAGGTCGATCATTTCTGGCGAGCGGTACTGCACCGTTGTATGGTGCTGGATATCGTCCTCCAAAATCCTGAACTCGGCCGGGTTCTTTGGCGCGCGCAGCACGGGGGACGTCGAGCCGAAGTCGCAGAGCATGTACGTACCATCACCGCGGATCAAAACATTCTCGATTTTGAGGTCTCGGTGAATGAGCGGCGGCGAGAGGTAGTGCATGTGGGCGACGCCGAGGGTGATGTCGTACATGATTTTGAGGATCTCGTGCTCGCGGAGCTGGTCGCGGAGGCGCGTGTTCATGAAGTCAATTAGGCCGCCGCGCGAGCAGTACTCCATGAGCAGAAAGACCTCGTACTGGCCCGGGGTGTCGGCCTCCTTCATGCGCTCGGCGTGCGAGTCGTAGTACTCGACGATGTTGGTCGAGCCCTTGAGGCGCTGCATGGCCTCGACCTCGGCGCGCAGCAGGTTCAAGTACGTCTTGTTCGGGACCTGCACGCGCTTGAGGCAGGCGATCTCCTGGCCCGGGATCGCAGGCGTCGCGCGCACCGTGTAGACATGGGCAAAGCCGCCCTCGCCAATGAATTGCTCGGTGACCACGTCGTGCGACCCGACCGTCAGCGCGGTGCCCGGCGGATACGCCGAAGGCGGCGGGACGGGCATGGTTTCTGCTTGTCGCGGTGGCACGGTGCTGCTGGAGCTGGCGAATACAGTGGCCAGTTTGGCTCTGCTGAGTTCAGCACCCAGGCAGGGGCTAGGGCACGCGCGGTCGGCGACGGCGGCTCTTCTTCTCACCGTTATGGCCCGCCACAATTCGGCCGTGTCCCAACTAAATACCGAATTTTAATTAGTACAGACAGAAAAAAAATATATACGAAATATGCCGTAGTCCAGGGCACGCAGGTTGCGTTTCTACTAAGCGGTGCCGCAGGCCTAAGCATGCGGCTCCCCTCCACCCTCTCTCTCTCTCTCTCTCTCTCCTCCTCGTCTCCACCCTTCGAGCTAGAGATGCTGGCTGGGCACGGGTACGACGCCAGTCAATAGAAAACAGCCACGACCATGGCTGCGCCTCGAGCAGCGTTGCGCAGCACTTTTTAAATATCTCAAGTAGCTACGAATTCACGAATCTTGGCATGCGGCCCGTTTCGAAGCGGCGCGAACTGGGCGGTGCGACGCCGCCGATCTGCACCGCCCATACCTGATAGGTGCAGCAGCGGCGTCGGCGGGGCGTTCCTGACGCCGGCGCTCGCCCTCACGCCGCCACTTTATAGCTCTAGACAACAAATACAAACGGCTCCGAGTCAAACGATTTTGCACCTATGTGCAGCTCAAATGGTGCAAATGTGCTCACATGCGCAGCACTGCGCTTACTGGCCAGTACAATATAGTGAGTGCCGCTCCTTAGTAGTTCGCAACATATTTAGTTCTGCGACTCTCGACGAAAGCTATTGAGCGTACCTTAAAGCGTACGAACGCTGGCCAATTGTGCAGAACAGGGGCAAAGAGTCCCGCCAACAGCTGTAAAACAGCTATAAAGAAGGCCGAGTCTGAACCGGCCAACCAGCAGCAAACAAGAGCTAGAATCTATATACAAACCAAACCAAACCAAACCAAACCAAATTTAATCTATTCTGGGCCTAGAGATCGTCCGCGCTGAGACCCACTCTGCGCGCAGTCATCTTAACACGATCCAGCGTGTCGGAAGGCCCCACCGAGTACCGGTCCAGAAGCTCCTTGTACTGGCGCTGGTGCGTCAGGAACTCGACAATCTCGTTCGCGTCCTTCTCGCCGATCTCGTGCAGCCGGAACTGCTGCTTCACGGGCTCGGCGTCAAACGGTTTCGCCGCGTAGGCCGCGGCCTCGGCGGCGGCGCTCTGGCCAGACCGCTTCGCAAGCGCAGACCTCGCCTGCTCCGTCTTGCGCACTACCTCGCTCTGCGCCTTCGCGGCATACTTATGGTGCTGCGCAAGCTCGCGGATGAGCCGCTTGTACAGGTTCGCGCCAGAGCTCATGGGTGCTAGCGGTGCGATTGGCGAGCAGCGAAAAACGGCGGCCCTAGCCCTGGAACCACCGGGGGGAGGAGGGAAGGAGGGAGGAGGGAAGCCCAGCCCAGCTGCGTGCGTGCGTGGCGCATCGTGCGTGGCGCATGATGCGCCCCGGCCCCGGCGCAGCCCACGTAAAAGCCGTTGACGGCGGGCGGCGGGGCGGGGAACATTATCGTTCGAGCGCATTCCTGCTCCCGTCCCCCCTTTGTCTGCGTTAAGCTTGAAGCCCGCTCCTGCCTGGATCTGATGCTGTTTTGAGTAATTGTCCGCGTATGAATTAATAGTGTTAAGTAGGCCGACTAAATTAGCACCTAGGCTGCATCTTCAGTCCTATGAATGCGACGTGCGTTTGAAGCAGCGTGCACTGTCGCTGCGTAAGCTAAACGGCTGGTGTAAGACTGTGGTGGGGGAAAGGCGGAACAGGTTCCCCTGGCTTGAGGTGAAACATTCACTGTTTTTGCTGCGGGGCAGCTCAACACAGGTCGCGCCGTGCGGCCTTCGAGGCACGGCCTCGCGGCGCAGCGATATACCGCAACTTGATAATGGGCTCCCATTCTGGGCTCCCATTCTGGCCGGACCAAGTAAATCAACAAGCAGTATTTGATCAGTTCATCCTACACACATACGCTCTACATACCCAATTGACTTGGCAGCGCACTCTGCGATTTGCGCACATTGCGCAGACAACAGAATCCACTCACGAGCTAATATTTCCGATCGCTACGGCTTTCCCCCAGCCACCGGGTCCTCCTTCCTCTTCGCACGTGCAGGTGTCGAAGGTGGACCCATGTCTGACATCATAGGCCAGATGATCGCGGATCGCAAATTAGGGCCGGAAATACTCGAGTCTAACTGGCGCACGGCCACGGCGCGCGAGGTCCGTTTTTGGCATACACGCAGTACAAGGTGGGCCCTTGGCCGCACACTAGCACCCCAAAATTTTACTTGACAAGCTTTTTCGCTAGCCTTTGGCCCGAAATAGGGCGTGAAACAAGCTCCTTTTGTCAGATATACCGGGATATCCAGATCGTACATAACCCCGACCCGCAGTTTAGCGAGCGGATCTCACAACGCTGGACTATTGTCCGGCGAGCCAGCCGTTGGTGATACATAGCGGGTTTTGGCTCCACGCACATTATTGGGCCCAAATTAGATTATCCCGGCGACAAACAGGCCAGGACGGCTGTGCGGCCCGTTAAGCACCGTGCTCCCAGCCCGGTAGTCTGTATTTTGACGCTTGCATAAACCTAATCTCCGGAAATCGCGACATGCATGGCGGGCCGCAGGAAAGCGGGGTGCCAATTCACGCGGCGCTCCTGAACTGCGGGGATCAGACAGCCTCCCGTTGCGCCAGAGTCCGCAACAATTCGCAAGGCCAACACTATAAAAGCCGAGCGATTCAGACCACCGGATCGTGCCATCCATCCATCCTCTCTCCACCGAGACCCCCCGAGACCCACCACAGCCCACAATGAACTTCCTCCTTTCCGCTCTTCTTTGCGCCCCAGTCGCGCTCGCTGCCGACTATACTGCTGCTGTGTCTGCTGTTGACTCGGCTGCGAACGACCTCATCAGCAAGATTGATAGCTTCAAGTCCAGCGACGGCCTTATTGGCGCGCTGGGAATTCAGAACGACTACGGTGCCCTGTCGAACGCCGTGGGCTCGCTGTCGAACGTCGCTGTTAGCGCCTCCGATAACGAAATCGATGTTAGCGCTACGAATTCGCTCGAGGCATCGATCTCGAAGCTGCTCGACGGGCTTACGACGAAGGCCAGCGACTTCAACAACCTTGGCGCCGGCAGCATCGTAAAGGACGACATCTCGAAGCTGCAGGGACCGGCTGTGGCCATTGTTTCCGGCATTGTGCACGCCATTTCGGGCGACACGGCGAAGATCAGCTCGCTCACGGGCGCGCTGGACGGCATCCAGAAGGCGTTCGCCTCTGCCGACTCTGCGTACGGCATTGCCACGTCCTCGTGGCCATCCCCGCAGTAGATAGACACTTCTTCTATAGACCTTTGAACTGCGAGAATTTATGATCTAACTTTTTATGACAGACTTTGTTAGTACAGCACAGACGGTTTCCAGGACCGGCTGTTTTTGTAATTGACACCTAAGTACTATGCCTGTGTAAACCAAAAAAAAAAACAACAAAAACAACAAAAACAACAACAACAACAACAACATTGCAGTAGCAGAGGAGGCAACTGACTTGTCTCGGTTATTCGGGTTGTGTTGTTCTTGTTGTTGAAAAATCAGGCTGATTAGCCGCTTGGGTATTGACGCGATAACAAAATAACAAACTAAATAAATTAAATAAATAAGATGTGGTGACCGGCGCGTTTTACACCAGCTTGACTAGGAACACGCACCGGCTTATGAACCTGTGTGGCTTGTCCGGCAAATTGGCGGAATTAGAACTCGGCTTAGTTTTAGAGGCTAACCAACTAACAAGCACTGTTGGCTAAAATTAAAGGTGCCGTAAAACCGCTATACATTTTTGCTGTTACTTGTATTAGACCATAAGGGTATGGTGGGCGCCACATTTTTTGGCTGGCCACTAAAACATCGAATTCGTGCCCGTCGAACCGCCGGTTTTCACGCGTCCAACGCGGTGTGCAGGGACGGGTCGCGGACCTAACCCCCGCTGCCTGGGGACACTGGCCAATGACAATTATTCATCGCGCGCACCATAGGCCGACCCCAAACCTAATCGAACCTTTCATTTTACACTCGACGATGCTCCGTTCAGCCACGAAGAACCTCCGCCTCCGCCAGGCGCGCCAGCTCGGCCAGGTCCGCAACGTCCACTTGGACGGTTACGGCGGCCGCACCGAGGTGACGCTGATTCCGGGCGACGGCATTGGCAAGACCGTGTCGCAGAGCGTGAAGGACATTTTCAAGGCGCAGGGCGTGCCCATCGACTTCGAGGAGATCAACGTCACGGGCCAGACCGAGCAGTCGGAGCCCCCGGCCGAGTACTTCGAGGCGATCCGCTCGCTTAAGCGCACGCAGGTCGGCCTGAAGGGCATTCTGTACACGCCGCTCGTGCGCACGGGCCACCCGAGCTTCAACGTGCAGATGCGCAAGGATCTCGACATCTTCGCGTCTGTGTCGCTGTTCAAGAGCATTCCTGGCGTTGACACGCGCCACAAGGACGTCGACTTCGTCGTCATCCGTGAGAACACGGAGGGCGAGTACTCGGGACTCGAGACGAACCCCGTCCCGGGCGTTGTAGAGTCGCTCAAGATCACGAGCGAGGCCACGGTCGAGCGTCTTGCCCGCTTCGCCTTCGACTTCGCCAAGGCGAATGGCCTCACGCGCGTCACGGCCGTGCACAAGGCCAACATCATGAAGAAGGGCGACGGCCTGTTCCGCAACACGGTGGTGCGCGTTGGCGAGGAGCTGTACCCGGGCATCGAGACCGACAGCGTCATTGTTGACAACTGCGCCATGCAGGCCGTGTCGAACAGCCAGCAGTACCAGGTGCTCGTCACGCCGAACCTCTACGGTAACATCCTGTCCAACATCGGCGCCGGCCTCGTTGGCGGCCCTGGTGTTGTTCCTGGCGTGAGCATTGGCCGCGAACACGCAGTCTTCGAGCCCGGCTCGCGCCACGTGGGTCTCGACATCGAAAAGAAGCACATTGCCAACCCGACGGCCCTCCTGCTCTCGAGCTCGATGCTGCTGCGACACGTCGGCCTGAACTCGTACGCGAACGCGCTCTCTGACGCCGTTCACAAGGTGCTTGCCGAGCGCAAGGTCGCGACGCCGGACATCGGCGGCTCGAGCACGACCGAGGAGTTCACGAAGGCAGTGCTGAACGCGCTGGAGCACACGTCCTAAAAAGGGAATGTACATTTAAGAGACAGATTTACATAGATTATGACTGCGACGAACTCCGCACAACGCAACGCAGAACGGGCGCCAAACGAGTACAACAAAAGAGGCGAGGCCAGGCCACCCTGGATCATAAACGCGTGTAATGAGAGTGTGCACAACGGGCTAATAAATGTAGTGAGTGAGCAGCTTTCGTTTTGACCAGTTTAGCTGCTTGCCGTATTGCTCCTTATTGTACTGCCACTTATTGTACTGCTACTCATTGTACTGCCACTCGTTGTACTGCCGTCCATTCTACTGCCTATGTACTACCTCGTTATACTAATCGCTATGTACTGTGGCACTTAGCACAACCAAAACAACATTAATACACGCGCGCTGGACTTATTTGTATCCACGAAATAAATATATTAAAAGTTGAACTCGAATAACCAGGAATTTATCGCTGCGGCACGGGGCCTCCTCTGTCGAGCCAAACCAGGTCGGTTCGTGATCCGCCGCTTATTCACCCGCGGCGGTGACAGCAGGTCAGTTTGTGCGGTGCATTCGGGCGACTTTGCGGGGCCCCAATCGCGATACAAAGTCAATGAGCATTGAGCGCCCCTTTTTGCAGGCTACCTACGAGTCGCTGCACCTCAATTTCCGCCAGGGGCGGCAGGTGCTGGACCAGGAGCTGAAGGACGTGCGCACGGAGCTTGCGAACACGCAGGGCGCATTGAGCGAGGCCCAGGCCGCTCATCTACACAAACGGCTAATGGAATTACAAACGAAGCTGGCCGAGTGCAAACAGAACCATGTACGGCTCGCGCAGACGCTCAAATTGCGGGCCGAGGCCGTGGAGGCCACGAACGAGGCTCTGGCCAGCGGGGACATGGCGCGAGCAACGCAAGAGTCTATTCAGACACTCGTGGCCAGCTACTTGGCCGATTTGGGCCGGTTCCCGCGCACGCTCGAGGCATTGGTCGAGCGCGAGCCGCAGCTGAAGCAGCTCGTGGACTGGGACATCATTGCCGAGGAAAACGAGTTTGTTGAGACGGTTGTAAAGCGTCGGGACTACACGAGCGGGCTGAAATGGTGCCGCCAGAACCGGACGTTCTTGACGAAGCACGGCATTGATCTCGAGTTCAGGCTGCAAATGCTGCAGTACGAGCACCTGTTATTGGACAAGGGCGACGTCTTAGGCGCTATTTCGTACGCGCGCAAGGTATTTGCGAAGGCGGAGCCGACGAAAAACGCCGTGCTTTTGAAGGCCGCTGGCGCGCTGTACGGGCCCGTCAAGATCTATGCGCGCAAACCGGCGATTACGAGCAGCCCGCACGAGGTTGCCAGCGGCGGCGGCGATGGCGAGCAAGCGAGCGAAGCTGCGCTTGAGGACGCGCTGCGCACGGCGTTCCGCAGCGTTCACGGCCGCGGGCCGGCGCATATGCTGCTGTCGCGTGTGGGAATTGGCCTGGCAGCACTAAAGACGCGGCAATGCGGCGGGATTCCCAGCCCGCCTGGCCACGAGGAGTGTCCGGCATGCTTGCCGTCACTCGAGCCTATAGTAGAACAGGTCCCCTACGCAATGTATACGACTAGTGTGCTGGACGACGATGTTGGCGTACTACCGAACAATCACATCATTGGGCTGAGGCAACTCAGAGCATATACGGAACGCGCGTGGCCAAAACACGCGCTTGAGGGGAACCTTGTTGACCCCGAAACGAACGACGTCTTTCATGAAGAGCAATTCCGCCATGTATACCCTCTTTAACACTAGAGAGCTAACGCTAGAGCTACTTAACTATTTATTTCGGCTATGCAAGATTCCACAAATACATGCGCGCGTCGCGCTGGTTCTGCGCGCGGTTTGTGCGGGCACCGCCCTTGGACGTGAGCTGGTGGTGGTAGCCCGGGAACTCGTCCCAGGGGAAGTGCACGCTGCGGTCGAGTTTCCAGCCCGCGGACCGCGCCAGTTGCTTCGGCTGCCACGACTCGTATGGCTGGCCCGTAAACAAGGTGAGCACGACCTGTGAAGCGCCGATGCTTTTGGCCTGTTCAAAGAAGGCGAGAAGCAGCGCTTGGTGCTGTCTAATGTTACGGTCCTGATCGGCGATCGAGTTGCCGAGGTGCGGGAAGTTGAACACGACCTTTAAGAGCTTGCCGCGCGAGCCCAGCGTCTTCAAGAAGCGGTGGCGCGTCAATTGCGTCGCGTCGATGCCGTGAGCCACTTCGCTGCCTGCAGATCGAAGCGTTTCTAGGCATGCGGGCGCCGTGCTCGCGTACTTTTGGGCGACCTCCTGCTCGGAGTCGAGGCTCGTGGCCACAATGTCGAGCGCATCAAACCGCGTGGCCAGCGCCGCCGCAAAGCTGAAGTCTCCCTCGCCAACCAGCAGCACGGTTTCGGCATGCGTGTTGTCGAAGGGCAGCCACGACGGCTGCGCAGCATTGCGGCTTTGGGGCTGCCGTTTGGCCTTGGCCTTAGCCTTGGCCTGCAGACTGATCTGCTCCTTGGCCTTTTCCTTTTGCGCTTTGGCCCGGGCCGCGGCCGCCTCGGCCTGGGCGCGCAGCAGCGCGCTCTTCAACTTGCGGGCCATGCGTCTGAAATTAAATTTCACTATCGGGGTTAGGTCGCCGCCAGGGTCCGCTTCCCCTTCGCCCTTCCCTTCTGCTGCTGCTGCTGCTGCTGCTGCCGCTGCCGCTGCCTCCAGCGGTTCGATGCGTGCATGTGGCTCGTCATCGTCCATTTTCTTGCCGTTTTGAAGGGTAGAGCCGGCTCATCGGCCGGGTTTTATGCACTATTGCCACAACAGAGGGTGATCTAGCCTGCGAATGAGCGTGCGCGTGCTGCGCATCGGCGCTTAAGCGCTTATTTCCTAATGCGGCGCGCTCTTAGCGTAAATACGATAGCCTGTGCATTGAGTGCGGGGAGATCAGTGGTGGGGTGAGAGATACGGCGAGAGCGGCCAAAAAAAGCGCGCCGTATTTGATTTTTTTTTATTGTTGTTTCGTATGCGGCGGGGTTAAATAGCTGATGCTGCCTTTTGATACATTGCCGTGCACGGGCGGTGATGGTGCACCACGCGGGCGTCGGCGCTGATGCAGCGAGCCGTTGCAACGGTCTGCGAGCTGCCCAACCGCGGCATCGTCATCACATGCGCGGGCGTGCGTTGCCGCCACGTTTAGGCCTTCCTCCCTCCTCCATCCATCTGGGCCCAGCGGTTTGGCCGCCAGGCGAGCCCTAGCCCCCGCGTTCCCTAAACGATCGTACATCCATTTCACACCCGGTGGAGAAAGCCTACGAGAGGCAGTGCTGGTTATATATAGCGACTAGCGCGCGCTTTAGATCTGAGGGTCGAGCCAGTGAGACCGCCGACGCAGAGATGACGGTGTTCGACAAGATGGAGGCGATGATCCGGTCGCGGCAGAAGGCGATCGTGGCCGCGCTGGAGAAGCTCGACGGCAAGCCGTTTTTTATAGATGAGTGGCAGCGCGCCGACGGCAACGGCGGCGGCGTCACGTCCGTGATCGAGGACGGCAACGTGTTCGAGCGCGGCGCGTGCAACATCTCAATTGTGGCCGGGCGCATTCCCGAGGCCGGCGTAAGAAAGATGCGCGAGAACCACGCGAACCTGAAGTGGTCTGGCGAGCCGATCCCGTTCCGCGTGTGCGGCCTCTCCATGATCATGCACCCGCACAACCCGATGGCGCCGACCGTGCACCTGAACTACCGATACTTCGAGACCTCGGATCAGGACGGTAACCCCATGGCCGCATGGTTTGGCGGCGGCTGTGACCTCACACCAACCTATCTATTCGAGGAGGACGCGATCTACTTCCACCAGGTGATCAAGGCCGTCTGCGACAAGCACGACGCGTCGTACTACCCAGAGTTCAAGGCATGGTGCGACCGGTACTTTGTGAACCACCACCGCGGCGAGTCGCGCGGTATTGGCGGCATATTCTTCGACGACCTCAGTTCCGAGGACCCAGAGTCCATTTTCGAGTTTGCGCGTGACGCCCTCGACTCGTTCATCCCCACATATGTGCCGATCATGGAGAAGCGCAAGGATCTGCCCTATACTGCGGAGAACAAGGAATGGCAGGCACTGCGCCGCGGCCGGTACGTGGAGTTCAATCTTGTGCATGACCGCGGCACAGCATTTGGCTTGCAGACGCCCGGTGCCCGTATTGAAAGCATCCTTGTGTCGATGCCGCGCTACGCGCAGTGGAAGTACGACTACCACCCGCCCGAGGGGTCCGAAGAAGCGAAGCTCGTGGAGACGCTGCGCACGACGCGCGACTGGGCTAGCGAGACCCAAACTGCCTACACACTTCCCACCATTTAAGGCTCCCCCAGTCTACCCTAACTGGTATACTACTACCTAGCTGGAGTAATGTACATATTCGTTTTGCGGACTAGTACGTTGCGGATCTACGCACAAAGCTCAGACTCGTGGGCCGGGACTACCGTGATTTGCCAAGATCTCGGCAATCCCAGCAATCTGCACGTTTGCTTCCGCATGCGGATATTTGGAGAAACGGACGTTCTGCAGCGGCAGTCGCAAATAAAAAAAATGAAGAGTAATAATAAATACGGTCTATGCAAAAAAAGAAGAAAAGAGAAAAAAAGATGGACTTAGAATACAGTGTGCGCACGGGCGCACCGGGTGGGCGGCCCCCGTTTTGGGCTTGTTTTGTGGGGCCGCTTGGACATGCCAACGAGGAGGTTTCCCAATTGGAATGCACATGCGTGCTTTTTTACTGCTGCGGATCCGGTGCGCCCAGCTGCTCGCGCTTCAGCTCAAGCAGCTCGGGCTTCGGGCAGCACGCGTTACTCGCGTCGCGCCCGTTCCGGTCGTAAAACCTCGAGCAGCACTCGTATAGCCGCTGTATTTGCGGCAGACATTTCGCGTCGTTGAACTGGTTAGCTCGTAAACAGTCCTGAATGGCGCACGCGTCCTGCCTGCAGGGGCTAAGATCCTTCATGTTTCTATTTAGGTATTGCTACATGGGGGGGGGGATCCGCGGGATCCGTGTCTGATCTAGACTCGAAAGTTCATGTGCAGGGCTGCTGACGCGAGGGCGCTCGCATATCCTAGTAATCACAGCCCATAAAGGTTTTTCCGGTTGCGCATGCATGGTTGCGCGCGCGTGAGCAAAAAAAAATTAAAAAAAAATTGGGCAGGTCTTACTACGCCGGACTGCCCGTGCAGGCATGCGGGCGGCGTAACGGTCTCGAGACCGCGGATAAGAACGGCTGCTGTTTGCGGTGCTAGCTGTTGCTAAATTATGACACATAACCATCTTATCGGCACATGATTGCTGCCCCAACGGCCGAACGACAGGAACCACAGGCTTCGCTCGCTTGCAGGCGTGTAACGTGACTGCAAACCCCTGCCCATTACGTCATTTTTGTTCAGTGGTAAACGCCGGACGAACCATATCGGCGTTTTTTGCCAGCCCTACTCTGGGCGCCTTTATATAAAGACCCCTCCCCCCTGGTGCCGGTGACTTAGATTCTCAGATAGACACGTCATATCCAACCAACAATATGAGTTACGCCAAGAAGTTCAAGGCCTGTGTCGTCGGAAGCGGCAACTGGGGCACCGCCGTCGCTAAGCTCGTTGCCGAGAATGCGCGCGAGCGCACGAACCTGTTCGAGCCGAAGGTGAACATGTGGGTGTTCGAGGAGGTTCTTGACGGCAAGAAGCTGACGGAGACGATCAACGAGAAGCACGAGAATGTGAAGTACTTGCCGGACATCAAGCTTCCTGAGAACCTTGTGGCGAACCCGGACCTGCGCAATGTGGTTGAGGACGCCGACATCGTTGTCATTAACATCCCTCACCAGTTTTTGGGCAACATCATCAAGCAGCTCGACGGCATCGACTGCTCCAAGAAATACGCCGTGTCGTGCCTGAAGGGCCTGAACGTGTCGCCGAAGGGCCCCGAGCTGCTTAGCGACGTTGTGCAGGAGAAGCTCGGCATGCACTGCGGTGTGCTCTCTGGCGCGAACATTGCGACGGAGGTTGCCAAGGAGAAGTGGTGCGAGACGACGGTTGCGTTCCCCGTGCCGGAGGGCTACAAGAAGGGCGACCCGGACGCCGCGCTCATGCGCCAGCTGTTCGAGCGCCCGTACTTCCACGTGCAGGTGTCTGACGACACTGCCGGTGTGTCGATTGGCGGCGCGCTGAAGAACGTTGTTGCGCTGGGCGCCGGTCTTGTGGAGGGCGCCGGCTGGGGCGACAACGCGAAGGCCGGCATCATGCGCCACGGCATCATCGAGATGGTCAAGTTCGGCAAGACGTTCTACCCGACGTTCAAGGCCGAGACGATCTGCTACGAGTCGGCCGGTGTTGCCGATCTCATTACTACCTGCTCGTCTGGCCGTAACGTGCGCGTCGCGCGCGAGGCCATCCGCCAGGGCAAGTCCGTCGAGGTCATCGAGAAGGAGCTGTTGAACGGCCAGAGCGCCCAGGGCGTCGTGACCTGCAAGGAGGTCCATGAGTTGCTCAGCGAGCAGAAGATGCTGGACGACTACCCGCTGTTCAAGGCCATCTACGACGTGCTCGAGAACGGCCTGGCCGTCGAGGGCCTCGTCGAGCGCCTGCTTGAGGATAGCTTGTAAATAGCGCAAGCACTATATTTATAGAACTTGACATGTAGTATAGAGACAAACCCCCAGTGTCATCATTGTTGACCTCATTCTGTTTTGCTTTGCTTTGTTTTGTTTTGTTGTTGGCTTTATTTTTCGAGTGATGGCGATAAGCGCCGTGCGTTTTTTTCCGGCGCACCGCGCCGCATTGGGCGGGGCAACAGCAGCATCCGCAACAGCGGCAGCCAGGCGCAGAGACGTGGTTCAACAAAGTCACATAAATAAATAAATAGTTTAAGCATTGCATACGTTTCCATTATGCGTGGCTTGAGACTGGGCCAGTCTGTACAGCTAGCCAATCCACGGCAACAACTACTGATCCAGAGCAGCTAGTCCGTGCTTTCAGCTGGCGGCCGCTCGTTCATGGCTTTGAGCTTGGCCCGAATATCGTTCAAAGTCGCGCCGGTCTTGAAGTTGGCTATCTCGTGCTGCACAACCTTCTGCTCGGCCTTTCGGCTGCGGTGCACATTCGCCTCGGCCTTCTTGATTTTCTTCGCCTGCAGCTCCTCTGCCGACGCAGGCAGCGGCAGCGGCTGCGGCGCCTCGGGCAGCGAGTCGAGCAGGCTCTCCATCGTCTTGCCGCCAATGTTGGACCGCGCCTTGCGGTTCTGGCGCTTGCGCGCGTTCTTCGAAACGCCGGCGGCGCGGCCGGCGCTGTTCAGAATTGCCGGCTTCGCCAGCTGCCGCGCCGGCCGCTTCTCAAGCATGTTGAACGACCGCATCACGCGGTGGCTCGCATCCCGCAATTCCTCCGCGGTGTATTTCGTCGGCATGCGTTGTCCAGTAAACTTTTTTTTTCTTCTTTTGCACCGCTGCCCAAAAGTGAGCCCCCCCCCCGGATCTGCTTAGTCTTAGCATCACCACTTTATTAGGATCCCACCCGCCGCCGCGTTTAAGCGAATATCGGTTAAAGGCACAGGCTAAAATGGCCGAGGGCAGCAGCGAAAGCAACAACAACACGCCGGAGGTCGAGTCGCGACCGTCCTCGAAGCGGCTCCCGTCCGGTAGCGATGAGGGCCGCGGCGAGGAGGCGAGCGAAGCGACGCACAACGCGAACTCGGGTGTAAAGCAGGAGAACGGGCAAGAGCCTGGGCAAGAGCACGCAAAGGAGCCTAAGGAGTCGAGCGACTCGAAGAATCCAAAGGACTCAAAGGAGTCGAAGGACTCAAAGGACTCAAAGGATTCTAAGGATTCTAAGGATTCTAAGGACTCAAAGGATACTAAGGAACCTAAGGATTCAAAGGAGCCGAAGGAAAGTGGAGACAAGGCTGCTGAAAAAACAGAGCCCGCAGCAGAGACCCGCAGCGACTCGGGGAAGGACAAGCCCGCGGCCGCGACACAAAACACTAAGCCGCCTAGCGCTAAGAGAGCAAACAACGAGGAAGAGGCCTACGAGAAAGTGAAGAAACAATTGCGCGAGCTCGTTAAGAAAAAAACTAACATCGACCGCGAGCTAGAGGATATCGAGGAGCGCCTTTTTGTTGAGGAAGGCGCTTATCTTCAGGACGCTAGCGCCGGTAACGTGGCCAAGGGCTTCGAGCATTATACAAAGGGCAGTCAGAACCGGCGCAAGTCGTTGCTCGGCGACCAAGACCGCGTCTTCTCGCAGAGCTCGACTTCCTTCGATGCCGAGTCGTGAGACTCCTATTATTTATTCTGTAACAATACTTTATTTATTGACCACTACCATTTGTGAGCACACAAGAGTAATACCATTTGTGAGCGTTACTACATAGAACTCGTATAGTTTGTGGCCCTTTTTTACCGCTCGGTGTAGCCTGAACCGCACCGTTGATGCTTGTAAAAACCATCTATGCAAGAGCAAAGTAAAGTGTGATAAGTCGTAGCATTAATCGTCTGATTGAATAAGGGTCTCCTTTATGTCTAGAAAGTCAATGAAAACACCAATGCAAGATTAAGCCGTGACGCCATTGTCAACGACAAGAGTCGTTCCCGTAACGTTCTTCGACTTCACCAAGTACGTTACAGCATCGGCGATGGCATCGGCCTGAATCCACCCGGCAATAGGAATGTCGCCAAATTGCTCAATGTCAACATCCTTGGCCATCTCCGTCTTCGTGAGACCGGGGTTAACCGAGTTAACGTGGATCTTCTTCGGGCCAAGCTCGCGCGCAATCGAACGCATGAACCCATCAAGAGCACTCTTCGTCGCGCTGTACACACCAATGTAAGGATAACCGCGAATAGACACACCAGATGAAATGAAGATGATATGCGCAGGCGTCTCCCGGGGCTTGTCAATAATCGCCTTGACCAGCGCCTGAGTGAGCGCAATAGGCGCCGTAAGATTGACCGTCAGCATGTTCTGCCACTCCTCGGGGGCATGATCCGCAATTGGAGAAAACTGCGACACACCAGCATTGCTCACAAGCACATCGTAGCTGCTCGCCGGCAGGGGCGCACCCTTGAATGAGCCAGCGGCCTCAACATCGCTGAGATCGAGCTGCCACACATGGTGCTCTTGACCCTGCTTCACAACGGGCAGTTTGGCCTTTACAGCCTTGAGTTGCTCAAGGCCACGGGAGGCAAGCGTCACGCTGTAGCCCAGGGAAGCGAGCTGGATCGCTGAGGCTTCGCCAATACCGCGGCTGCCGCCAGTGACGAGAGCGTTAGGAGAAGAAGAGGAAGAGGATGAGGAGGACGAAGACATTGCTTTAATTGATGCTTCGATTGATGCTTTAATCGATGCTTTACTTGGACTGATTTACCACTATTTATATATTTAGGTGAGGCTCTAAGCGTGATTCGATCTAAGATGCATTCACCGTTGGAATTTGTAATATGAGTAAGCATTCGAGTGGTAACAAAGTGTGGTGTGCCTGATTTCTTGCATAATGCTGAGTTATATTCATGCGTGCTGACGCAGGCTTACACGAGCTTACTATCAGTCTGCAGAGGGTCAACTTGGCGCGTGCTCTGGTAAATAAAAGTGATTAGATGCACTAGAACTTTCGATGGTGCGCTAGCTGGAACCTCGTTTCGCAACGACATCACAGTGATCTCCGAGTACCAGTGCGTCCGAGGCAATCTGTGATGCAGCATTGGCGACATAATCTTGAGCGTTTGCCTTCGTTTTAGGCACCGTGCTCAATATAGCGATACCTTCTCATATAGGCATGCAGTGCTTCAAGGCCATGCAAAGCTAATTAGTTAACTTAGTAGAAATCTGCGTTACTACGAGGCCGGTGGCACTAGCAGCTCATACAGACATCTCACGGAAGTATGATTTTGAATTAGCATGTCCTGAAAAGAAGAATGATCGACTACCTGTCTCAAATTTCCAGCAGGGAGGCTCTCACAACGCCAAAGCACAAACTAACTAGTACCGAACTTTAAATGCTAGCCGCTTAAAGCACCCCCTCTGAGTTTACAACAACAAAAAACATGACTCACAGGTTGAGACCAGTTAGGAATGACCATAATGCTTGAGAAATACCGAGCTGTGCATTTTAAGTCGCAATATATCATGCTCGGGACGTGATCCTAAATAACTCTGGGACATGGCTTCAAGCGCACATATTATATATTAGCACTACTCACTATCCAAACTTTTTTCGAGTGCCGTCGCAGACAAGCTAACTACAAGATCAACTACGATGGTGAGTATGTACATACAGTAAATCCCTGACCCTACACTTACGATAATGCACAGGACATACCTTATCGGTAAGTAGGATAGCGTGGGATAGTGTGCAGCTTTTCATAGTGTAAAACGGACGATACTAGAGTTGTCATGCTGATTGAGCATGATAGACCATGTGAGTTCGTATATAGTTGAAGTTTCGTGCATGCTAGTACAAGCTCTGCCTCATAGATAGGAGAGGGCTATGATCTAGCCATTGTTTCGGAGACTGATAGGGACCATTTTGAGTGGTGGACCTAAGTCACATTGTATTAGGTAGATAACAGAGTCTCTAAGAGCAGGACACCGCCTAATGATCTGTACAAGATGGTGATGTCCTACAGGAAATTTACTTGACGCCATGCCCAGAAAAAAAGCGAGTCCTATATTGGAAACTACTAGTGATATATGCATGGATGCATGGCATGGCTGCATCGATGATATAAGCGTAGCGCAGATGGTTTATATGGCAGCATACAAGCGAAAACGAATTAGGCGTCAATTGAAAGAATAATTGCGGATGATACTGCCGCGTGTCAGAGTGCAGGTACACAACCCACGCGATACTTACTTCGAAGGCGATACAATCAAAGGAGATGTTGTAGTGACGGACGTCGTTGGCAAGGTCTGTATCAAGGGCTTGAGAGTCGGCCTCGAATGCGCCGAGTATGTGAATGCGTCGAACGACTATTTGTCAAGTAACGTTCTGTACAGATTGAGCGTCATAAACGTTCCGAAGCAAACAGTCTCCGGGGTTGTCAGTTTTGCATTTTCAGTCGACGTACCAAACAGTGACAAGACTAGCTACTATCCACCGAGCTTCAAGCTAGACGATAAGCGGGTATCACGATGTGAAATTTGGTGGGGAATATACGCTATTTTGAATCTGGAGCTTAAGGGCTCTGTGCGCACACTGGAGCACATGCGCCCTCTCCAAGTATATCCAAGCGTTTCACATTTGAACCAGTCTCAATATGAGTATTGGGGACCACCCAGAGAAATATCTATACGCATACCAAAACCTCTACCGCAGGGTCCCGGGGTATGTGATATCACTGTACAATACGAGCCACGCAGGCCTACATGGGTGGATCAGATAGAGGTCTTTGTAGAAATGTGTACGGCCACATGGCAAGAGGAGAAGGCTTGCGTTGTTCGGTCGCGCGTGGAACTTGAAACTGTTGAGGTGCACGAGCGTGTGTCAGGCAAGTTGGAGCTAAGCGGGCTGAGACGCCAGTGGCGACTAAATCGCCGACTCAGTCCAGAGTTTACTTCAAGGCGGATGACAGTACAGTACTCGCTTGTTGTCATTGTCAAAACCTCGGCTACCGAGAAGGTTCAACTCAGAGATATGACCGTGCGGATCTGCCCTCCAACAAATGCGCAAGCTATCGAGGAAGGACATGTAACGCCACCGCCATATTATACTCCCTGAATTCACACATGTCTTATAATTATCCGAGTCTCAAAAGTATTGTTGCATTTATCATTCCTTATTCGTTCGCTTCACATGGCTCTTGGAACAAATTGCTTCACGAAAGAACAATGCCATCACGGGTGTGGCTAGTTCTCACCGCGCTCATGATTACCTGGTCAAAACTATATGTCACACTTGGTCAGGTTTAGAGGTGCCATTTCCCAGGCAACGATTCAGTTATTTTTATGGCCTTTTAAGATTTCAGTCCACTTGTTCAGGCCTGACACATCTATTCATTTGCGTTTAGTGCCAGAATTAGTTCAATAAAGGATTCACTTATCAGAGTATATAGTGTTATGCTACGTAATAGAGGTTTATGGCCCATAAGACAGCTCGTGATTTCATCGTATACCTGGCAAGCGACGCGCGTACCACAGCGAGAATGAAACATCGTCAAGGACCATGATAGTGCCAACTGATGTCGGGGATAGTTGGTGGGCGTTGTCTTAAGGACCTAGTTGGTGAACGCTACCTGAGGGTCTTGGTGGTGGATGGGCGCTTCTTCAGAGCCTTGGGGGTCGAGCGCTGCCTCAGGGAGTTGGTTGGCAATCTTTGTGACTGTCCCGTGTAACGCATGAACAAGTCTCCCAACAAGGCGACAGAGTCGAGCCGGGAAGGGTTCGCTGTCCCTGAAGCCGTAGACCCAAATTTTGATTGTTAGCCACAAAATAGTGGCTACCAGGAACATCAATGACATGCCAGCAGTAATTACATAGAACAGCCCAGCTTTAGTCCATTCAGTGGCAGTGATTGCTTCGATCGCGTTTGGGTATGCCCCGGAAAGTGGAACCTGGGCGACTAGCAGCATGTCGAGCGTAACGCTTTCCCAGTCCTTGAGCTCGGCTCGACCTTTGTAAAGATAAAGCACCAAAGCGATGGCAGCGTCAACAAACAAACATGTTGTGGTCCCGATTGGAACACCAGAAGAGTCTTCCATTTTTTTCAGAGACCGATAAGTGGAATCCGCCTTCGACCTAAAGACCTTATATATTATTTGCCCGTAAATCACTCATTTTGGACTCCGAGATGCTTTTGGCAAGTATGGTGGGCTGAAACTGAGCAGAGTAACTTTTTTGTGAGGCAAGCACCGAAATGGGCTAACATTCAGGGAGATAACACAAGGACACATATCGTTTAAGGGAAGCTCGTGGACAACAGGGCAAGGGTATACACACGGCTAATATGAACCCAAATACGGTAATTTGTTCGAGCCAATGGGTAATTGTGCCCTGTTAAGAGCAATGAATGTATTGAGGGTGATGCGAGCAACAGTATTCACATAGTTTTAGGGTCACCTTACGTGTTAATTGACGCTCAAGTTGGTGCGCGCTTAAATGTCCTCTGTTTATTCAGTGGCCAAATATCGGAATATTTAGCCTCACTTTCACTTAAGAGCCACCAAGTGAGACTTGTTTCAGGGAGAACCATTTTTGGAAGCATTGCATAAATCATCTAATTAGTTCGCGCTATAGATTATCTCTGGCGCACTAAACAAGCACAATGTGGAATAAACCGTCAAGGGACGAAAGCAGCATTGGTAGAAGTAAGCGTTGGCCTGGTGTTCTAGGAATCCATTTTCCACTCAAGTACGGCATCACTGCCCGCATATGTCTAGCCTCTTACCAGGCATATTGCGACGCGGGGACTTCGTGCACCACAAGCCTGGGAGAACACTGCGCACCTTCCGCTATGTTTTAGATACGCTATTTACCGACCTCGCCTGCTTTTATGGAACAATTACTCACTACTCGTACACTTGACTGTATCTGGCGCCCATGAATGTGTCCATATTTGGGCCCTTAATAGCGCTTAAGGCGCGCCGTATTCTTATGGTGGGCCCAATGACGCGCTCACGATATTAATAATTGAGTAAGCGGATTATCACCATCACAGCTTAGCAGCGTAATCCACCAAGTTTACCCTGAGTGTTTAGATGTTTCTAGCAGGAGTCCGGCCACTTTTTGCGCGCTCTGTGCGTGTGTGCACGCCGCGGCTCGGTTCCATGTCGCCGCCGAGCGGCGCGCGTGTCGCGCTGCGTAACTCCTCGACGCAGACGGGTGCGTTGGGCAACAGCCCGCAGCCGCTCTCGTGGAACGAGTTCTTCAAGCTGCGGTCCCGGCGGCGCCAGATCGGCCTGGTGTCGTCGATCGGAACGTCGCTGCTTGCGTCAGGTATTGCGTTTGGATACTTTGCGAACCTTGTGATCGACTTCAACAAGACCATAATGGGCATCGAGATGCCGTGGATCTACGGCGGTGGCATCATTGTATCGGGCCTTGTTGGCTGGATTATTGGCCCCTTTATCGGCAACGTCTTTTTCGGCATCATAATCGGTTCGCGCCGCGCTGCGTTCCACCAGATGGATAACCTGTTTTTGCGGCACGTTGCGAAGAACCGTCCGAATCCCAGCCACCACAACGTGAATCACAACCCACTGCCGGACTACTACGGCGAGAAGATTGGCAGCATCCACGGCTACCGTCACTGGCTCCGTGAGTGCCGTCTTTTCGAGAAGAAGGCCGAAAAGTTTCTGTAAATAGCATACATACATATATATATATAGGTATTAACCGCGTTCCTGGTGCGTGTTCAAGCAAGCCACTGTTCAAGCAAGCCACGGTGTCTTCAGCTTGCCGGCGATGAGGGCGTCGTAAAGGTCCCACGGCTCCAGTGCCTCAAATGCCAATTTGGGCGCACATTCGAAGCGCTCAAGGTCAAAGTGCGGTTCAGGCAGAGCACTTGGCTGTAGATAATGCGGCTGCGTAGCCCAGATCGTAGTATTTAAGCGCGTTTCGCTAAATTGAGGCCGCCTTAGCAGATTAAACGGAGTGCGCCACAAGGCGCTCCAACACAGGAGTGCTCCACTAATTTGGCCCTTCACAGTGCCGTAGTACACTGCAGCCGCGTGCAAATAGCCTGGTATTGTCGTTATCCACACAGTCCAGAACGAACTGGTGCACATATATACCATTGCGGCAACGGTGGTGGCCATAAGCACTGTGGCGACGATTCTCATTGGACGCAGGCGCGCTGGTTGAGGAAGCCGGATACTCTTTAAGCCATTCATGCTTCGCACTCCAGTGCGCAGAGTCCCAGTTCCCGGGCCCGCTCGTGGAGGCGAAGAGTAGAAAAGTTTAGAGGATTTGACGACAACGGCCATATCTTGCAATTCGTTTTAATGCTTGATGTTCGGGAGACATCACTCACCTTTCTTATATACGCGTCGACCTCCTCGCCAGCGCTCGGCACTCGGCCCTCAGTCGGTGGTTTTGTGAGCATCATTTGCGGAAGCTGCTTAGGACCTGCATAACGCAACCCTGGGCACATGGAGTCATGCATGTAAGATAACGTATTGTACTAAGTAGTAGTAGCCATACGGAGAATTAAGAAGCATGTTAGCAAGCGCGAAGCAGTGTAATTCCGTCGATCAAGAATAGCGGCGAAGCATGTGCTACGCCTAATTGAAGAAAGCTCGGAATTTTCAGAAAACAGTTATATCTCTTTCAGTGGTGGTGATGCTTGCGTAGAATCCGCTATGATTGTTAAATACTTTAGACCATTTATGCTCTAATGGAACATGTCGCAGAGCTCGCGGCCGACCGCAGGATCGATTTCCGTGCCATCGCGAGCCACTTTCACGGGCTTGTTTTGGTTCAAGCTGTTTTTTAGCTGCCGCGTGCGCGAGAACGACACGACGTTGTTCGGCGACGACAGCCAGGTGATTTTGGCCGGCGCCGCCCACTTCTCCGTGTCGGATTCCGCGTAGGGGCACCCATCGACCTTCCAGAATTGGCTTCCGCGCAGCGAGTCCTGCACTATTTCGCCGGCAGGAATATAGATGCCCTTCTCTGGATCGTATGTAGCCGGGGTTCTCGAGATCTCGAAGCCGCTGTCTACGTCGCCTGAAGATGGGTCGAACACATCGCTGGCGTCGTTCGCTGAAATGTCGTCCCCAAACGGCGTTTCCATCCGCGCAAAGCCGTAGAACGCCGAGGTGCGGTTTGCAGAGAACACCAAGTACACATTTTCGGCTTGATTGAAGGCCTCGTTGAATTTCTCCCGGTTCCGTAGCTGTGTGGACCACAGTCCCTGCTGCTTGGCCGTTTCAAGGTCCTCGGTCGTGAGGCTCTTGCAGATGAAGAACCGGTCAGGCGAGTTCACGGGCGGCTGGACCACCTGCGTAGATTGTTGGTCCTCATCGGCGCGCTGGGCTTTGATGACAAGGTCGTGGTCGTGGAGCTTCCCATTGCGGCGGTGGAACAGCTCCATTCCGGCGTCAAGAGCGGCACCATTGCTGTAGTTCACGAAGGCGCAGCCCGTGCGCTGAATCAAATAAATACTCTGGATCTCGGGGGTCCCGAACAGGTCGCGCAAGTCCATCAATGTTGTGTGCGACGAGAGGTTGCCAACCCACAGCGCAAACCCAGTTTTAGCCGGCTGCAGGCACGGCCGTGGCGGACGCGGCTCGACCTTAGGGGCCACCTTCAGCGGGTGCGGGCTTGAGGGCCGGCTAATGAGGGTTAACTCGTCATCGACCGGCTCAACCGGCTCAATTACAGAGTCGGAGATCGTGGATGCCGTGGTCAAGCCCTCGGAGAATGTCGAATCCATGGACCCGCGCGCCCAGCGATCCCAACTGCACCAGCCCAAATCCGCGTGCGCTGCATGGTCGCAAACAGGCCGAGGTCTGCTTCCTGGGGCCGGGGACCAAGCTGGCACCGGAGGAATGCCCATTTGCGGTGGAGATCCTGGAGCAAGCGGCTCGAAGCGGTGCTGCTCAAACCGCTGCTGCTCAAGCCGCTGCTGCTCGAGCCGCTGCTGCTCAAGGCGATGCTGTTGCTCAAGACGGCGCTGCTCGAGTCGCTGCTGCTCGAGGCGGTGCTGCTGCTCAAGACGCTGTTGTTCGAGACGGTGCTGCTGTTCAAGACGCTGCTGTTCAAGGCGGTGTTGTTCCAAACGGTGCTGCTCGTAGCGCTGCTGGTCGAATCCCTGATGATCGTACAGCGACTGGTCATAACGCGGCTCGAAGCTTTGTTGTTCATAGTACAGCTTGTCGTGATGCGGCTCGTTATAGCGCCCATCTTCGTAAATCTGCACGGACGGCGTAGGCTTCACCGAGGAGACAGGCTTCACCGAGGAGACAGGCTTCACCGAGGGAGGAGACAACGGCGGTGACACAAACGAAGAGGAAGCAGAAGAAGAAGAGAAAGAAGGTCGCGAAGGCCGCGAGGTTGGCGATGCAAATGGTGCTGAGCGCGCATCAACAGACTCCTTCCGCTCGCGATGGCAGCGGAAGGTGGACTGTGCTTGGCGCTGGGACTTGACGGGCTTTGTGGGCCATTGTGGGAAGGCAGCGGACGTGAGCGACAGGCCCGGCAGAGCTCGAGCAAGCGAGCCCATTTCTTTTGTTTTGTCGAAGAGAAGACTCTCGATACTAAATTGAGAAAAGTTGTCGCCGTACATCACATACAGATCAAACACTTATGCGTCGAGATTTGGGACCGAATATTTTTGTGGCATTGGGTGGGGCCTCGCCAAGTATATATATGCGCCAGCGAATTGAGAAATTAGGCCTCCACAATTGCGCCTGGCGGCGTCGAGTCTCACCATTCTTCATGCAGGCCGGCTCACGTGCCAACGCGCGAATCGCGACGCTGTTTGTGCAGACGCGCGACGCCGGCCGGCCGCAGAAATGGGTACGTACTTGTAGCCAGTTGGTTTGTGAGCAGGTTTATGTTAATTTAAAATGGCATAGCCGTGCTGGTTCTGGACTTAGGAACGGTGCTCGCGTCGTTGCGAGCGCGGCCGTGAGTACCCGCTTGGTGAGTACCCTCAGGGCTTGGTTTAGACCCGAGCGCATATCGCTGAGTACCATCACAATCTGAGTACCCGGAGGGTCACTGGCCAAATAAGCTGGATCTTGATACGCATCAGCTGACGGCGGCGGGCAGGCTGCCGCTTGAGATCCAGCCGTTGTGAGGCACGCCGGCGCGCCAATTGGGGGGCTGGATATGCCATGCAGGCGCCGTGCCGTCTGGCGAGCCAGCACCCTAAGCCCAGCCGAGCGGTGAAGGTCTGCGCGACTTAGCGGTGAGAAGTTTGTGTTAGTGAAAGCATTAAGCGGAGTATGTATTGTAAGTGGTGGTGGGACTCGAAGTGTTTGGCTGTGTTTAATTGCTGCACTGCTTGTGCGAGTTATTTTTGCGAGGCATTTGAGCTCCTAATTTATGCAAGGCCTTATTGCTAGTTATTTATGCGTGCGGGTTATTTATGTGAGCCATTTTATTTGAGCATTTTTAGGCGAGCCATTTGTGCGGGCGCGGGCCACTAGCGTTGTTTATGTGGGCCATCAGTGCGTGCGTGCGGGTTATGCGCGTGTTCGGACGCAGAGTCATGCCGATCGCACTTACATACGTTTTCGTGAGGTCATGCCACCCGGCCGATGGATATTATATTCATTTGTGATGCCGATCGTGGTGCTATTTGCTTGAGTGCCGCCGGAGATAACAGTAGTATTTACTTTTTAAACAACTGTTCCTCTCATGTATGGAAGATGTATGACCCCGGCGAGCATAAGGAGCGGCCACTCTGGGGTGCGCGTTTGACCAAACCTTAAATCCTGATTGAGTATGCGGCAGAGGCCCGGAAATAAAGTTCGGCAGCCCAGAACAAAGGTCAGACTGTGTTGACCAGCGAACCCTAGGCGGCAATTTCGTTTTTAACCTTTAGCCAATAGCGAAAGAAAAACCACCCACTAACCAACAACCAACTACTAACTAACCAACCAACTGACTAAATAACTAGGTGCATGGTGCCTGGCTTCTAACTGAAATCCTTAGTTACTGAACTAGGTGATAACATGTTCAGACCTTGATTTTGTGTCTGTGCGGAGCTCCAGAATCGGAAACTGGAAATTCAGTACTTCATAATTAACGGCGTCCATTCGACGAGGGCAGTTCTGCAAGCAGGCGCTGAACATTTCGCCCGCTCTGCCTAACCGAATCATCTCTTCGTTAATGATTAGTAGATGCATGCACATGCATGAGTGCACGATAATGCGGCGATGGGCCCGCGACTAACGGTAGTGAAAAAACGGCGGCCATGGCCAAGACTCAAGCATGCTGCGAACAATTTTGGGCCGGTTTTCAAATAGCTGTCTTCGGTGCGGCGGCGGCGGCGGCGGTGCCGTGCGTGCGCGGGCTGCGCATTTGGCCCATGCGGACCTAGCCATACCCCGGCTCCCTGGCGGGCCCCCTTTTGATCGTGAAAAACTGGCGCGCCGAGGCACCGCAGGCGAACGTCAGGCTAACCGGATGGGCGAGTCGTCGTTCATAGCTGAGCTTCATGCAGAAGACGTCCCCTCCGTGCAGCACGTTCTGGCCGCGGGCGGTCTGGGCGGCGCGCTGGGCGACAGCGCCATGTACCCGCTCGACACGGTAAAAACGCGGCAGCAGGGCGCGAGCGCGGCCGAGGTGGCCGTGAAGTACCGCACAATGATGCAGGCAACAAGGACGATTCTGCGCGAGGAGGGTCTTTTTTTCGGCGTGTACCGCGGGTACTCGGCGATGCTGCTCGGCAGCTTTCCGTCCACAATGATGTTCTTCGGCACGTACGAAACAATCAAGCGCCAGATGCGCAAGCACACGAACCTTGGTGACACGGTTGTGCATCTGACGGCCGGGTTTCTCGGCGACTTTGCCAGCTCCGTGCTGTACGTGCCGTCCGAAGTGTTAAAAACGCGGTTCCAGTTGCAGGGGCCCTACAACAACACGCACCACCGCAGCGGGTATAATTATAAGGGGCTCACCGACGCGCTGCGACTAATAGTGCGGCACGAGGGCGTAGGCGCGCTGTTCCATGGTTACAAGGCGACGCTGCTGCGGGACCTGCCGTTCAGCGCGCTGCAATTTGCATTTTACGAGCGGTTCCGGCTCGCGGCGCAAACGAGCCGCAACTCGCGCGACATTGGGCTGCCCCTCGAGCTGGCGACGGGTGCGGCGGCCGGCGGCCTGGCCGGGATTCTGACGACGCCGTTCGACGTCGTGAAGACGCGCATGCAGACGCAGACAACGGAGAAGATCCGCGGCACGATTGCCGGGCTGCGCAGCGTGTTTGCGCACGAGGGCCTGCTTGGCGCGTTCTCCGGCGTCGGGCCGCGGTTTGTGTGGACAAGCGTGCAGAGCAGCGTCATGCTTGTGCTGTACCAGGCGTTTTTGCGAGTGCTCGAAAACAGACAACCCCCGCTGAGGCTGGATCCTTAGCGACGACATTCATCGATGCACATATCTATACGACAATACGTCGACACACATCCCTCAGCCGCCCACCAAAAAAAAGACCCTTGGGATCGTTATCGTGCGGTGCTGTACTATACTGTGCTGTACTATACTGTACTATACTGTGCTGTACTGTACTGTACTGTACTGTACTGTACTGTACTATACTGTACTGTACTGTACTGGAATGATTATGGTCCGAATGTCATACATACATATATATATATATAGAGAAAGAGAACAAGTGCACATACAATCTAAAGCAGCAATGCAATGCTCATATAAAGAGAAGGAAAGCAACAGATGAAGGGATGAGAGGAGAAAATAGATAGAAAGAAAAAAGAAAAAAAAAAGCAGCTGCAGGGCTGCCGCGGAGCACGAGGCTCCACAGCCGGCCCGGATTAGTCCTTCTTCTTGCCGAACAGGCCGCGCTTCTTCTTCTTGTTCTGGGCCTCCTGCTTCAGGAAGTACTCGTTCTCCTGGATAGTGTCCGTGGAGTCCGGCGGCGCGTTCGGGTCGCCGAACGAGATGACGTTGTTGCTGTACGGGTTTGTGTCGAAGCGCGGCATCGGGTCGAACTCCTGGCGCGGGCGGAAGCCGAGGCGCTCCGTCTCCATGGCGTCGCGGATGCGGTCGTCGCCCGTCGTCGAGTACTCGAACTGGCGGATCGTGTCGAGCGGGCGCTCGTCGCGCGAGCGCGCCGGGTTGCTGAGGTCCGGGTTCGTGATCGGCTTGCCGAACACGTCGCGCAGCGCGCCGCTCGGCGTGATGGCCTGCGTCTGGTGCGAGCCGACCTGCTGCTCCCACGGCTGCTCCTCCTGCACGGCCTTCAGAATCGGGTCGTGCAGCTCGCCGGACGACGGCATCTTTTCGTGCCGGCTCGGGTGCCCGCCCAAGTCGTCCTTTTTAGATTTCTTGCTGAACAGTCCCATGCCGCGCGCTTCGCTGTCTGTCGTAGGCGTTCCGTTCCGGTGCTGCTAAACCTCCCAAGGCGAAACGCGTAGTCGCACCAGCCCGTCGCCGCCGCTCTTTTAGTCTCACCCTAACTAACGGCCGTGGCTGCTGCTGCCCTGACGCGTCGGGCCACGCGGCTCCCGCCCTAAAAATAGACGAAGCGCGCGAGCATCCCAAGGCCGCAGCACAGATTGCGCCGAAATTCATGGGCAGGTACAACAGCCGGCGGCCGCGCTGCAATTCAAACCGCCGTGCGAGCGCGCGCGCGCGCGCGCGGGGGGCCCGCCGCGGCTTCGTGCTGCGCTGGCCCGGCCCACCGTCGCCCACATGGTTAAGGCTAGGGTCCGCGGGCGGCGGGTCGCGCTGAAGCCCCCGCGACCTGCATGCCGGCCTGTGCCTCGCGCATCGAGGGCTGCGCGAACGTGACTCGCAGTAGCGGCACACGCCGCTCGGCACGCTGGCTGGCACGCTGCTTAGCACGCTGGCCGGCAGCCAGCCTTTGTTCCGGGCCCGAACAGCCCGCCCATCGGCACGAAAATAACGATATATAGATTCAGATTTACGGAGATGCTATGCAAACAGCCCCTCCGGGATGGAGCAGGCGCAACTTATTTTTGATAAGGGTTGGGTGGGCAGCCCACTGCAACCAGCCGTCCGCATAAAAGTCCCACCCCTCCAGCTGGCAGCACCAAACCTCGGGCCAAACCTTTCTCGTTGCCGAACTAGCAACTTTTCTGTATTCAATTTTAATTCGAAATGTAAGTGTGTCGACTTTTTTCAACGTAAATTAGCGGCCAGTTATTACGTTTCTAGGGTTAGAACCACCAGTGCACGTCAAAGGTTCGAAATTAATGGTTGGCCTTTGTGGAGCGGTAGTTGTGGAGCGGTCGTTGTGGACTAGCTGTGGACTGGCCGTTGCGGGGCGCAAAACACTCTCGATTTTGGGCTCGGCGGCTGCCTTCATAGGCATGCCATGACGTGTTTGCGCCAACTTAACACAGCCACCAAACAACGACGTCGTACTCCCTAAGTGGATGCGCACGAAAGTGTCGTTCTACCCAGGGTCGCGTTCTGCAAACTAATTTCCCGTTAACGTCGTTCAGCACATCGCATTTTATACCTCTCAGCGCTGCAGCCAATGCGGATCGATGCGGAGCGATGCACCGCGCATCTACGAGCGGGAGTCGAGCCTAAGTTTGAGTATGCAGATCATGAGCGGGTTCGCTCCGCATTTCAAGTAAGCCAATCCTTCTATGCTTTTTGGATCTGCATGCGCAGTACACACACTCTTCGCCAACGGGTTTACCCGTGCCCTGGGCCCGCGGTCGGGCTCGCCGATCGACTCGTATCTCACACACACTGGCTCACACACTGGCTTACTGCATGGTTTCCGATTAATTAGAGTGCGAGAAGCAACCGCAGTTTTGCTGATCTCTACATAACACTTAATACTAGACATGTACTTCGCGATTCAGGTGGCGCCAAAATTAGGGCGCAATGGCGTGCTCCTCCTCCTCCTCCTCCTCCTCCTCGCAGGCCTGCCCAGCAGCCGCCGCCGCGGCCATGGCGGCGACGACACGCACCGCCCGAAAGCTGAAATTTCAGCACGTGAGCCACACACACACAGAGTGGGTTAGGCCAAGCGAACCACCGACGTGGCTCCGTCCCACTGCGTCATAACAAACAAATATAACAAATGGCTGCGCGCGTGAAGGCTGTTCTTAGCGGTGACACCCTCGTTCTCACCGACAAGGCCGGCAAGGAGCAGCTTCTTTCGCTAGCCTATGTCGGTGCGCCGCGCCTCACGCAGACGTCGAGCGAGCTCTTCGGCTTCGACAGCCGTGAATACCTGCGGAACCTCGCCATCGGCAAGCCCGTGAACTTCCGCATTCTCTACGAGGCCAACAACCGGCCGTACGGCGATGTCTCGAGCCCAATTTTCACCTCGCTCGTCGAGCACATGCTCGAACAGGGCTGGGTGCGCCTGCGCGAGGATGCGCCCGTGAAACCCGAGTACGCGACCTACAACGGCCGCCTAGAGACGGCAGAAACAACCGCCAGCAGCGCCCATCGCGGCGTCTGGTCGCTGCAGAAGCCGAAGCAGCTGCGCATATATGGCGACGTGCCGGAGCAGCTCTACGGAAGCGGCCGCACCGTGCCGTCTGTTGTTGAGAAGGTCGTGGCTGGTGACCGCATTGCGCTGCGTTCCATGCTCACGAGCGAGGAGCATTATGTCGGACCAGCCGCTTTGGGCGGGATCCGCTGCCAGCGCAGTGGCAGCGGGGACCCGTTCGGCGACGCCGCCGCTGCTTTTGTGTCTTCGCGCCTCCTGCACCGCTCGCAGGTCAGAGCTATCTACCACGCACCAAACCCAAAGAGCGAGGGTATACCTCTCGTCACTTTGACGCACCCGGCCGGCGACATTGCGCTCCTCCTCGTGACGCAGGGCCTCGCCACGGTGAACGAGCTGCATACTGCCGTGGGAAGCGAGCGGCTGCTGCAGCTGCGCGCCGCGCAGCGCGAGGCCGAGGCCGCCGGCCGCAACATGTGGAAGGTGGCTGCTTCTGCCAAGGCCGAGAGGGCTGCACAGCTCGGCTCTAAGGGCTTCACGTCCACCGTCGTGAAGGTGCTTTCGAGCGACACGATCGTGCTTGAGAACGACAAGGTCGTCCAGCTTTCTAGCGTGCGCGCCCCGCGCCGTGGTGACGATCCGGTCATTGCAAACGATGCCCGCGAGTTCTTGCGAAAGCTGCTCATTGGCAAGACTGTTAGTGTCGCCGTTGACGGCGAGACCACGACGGCAAAGGGCGACCACCGCCTTCTCGCCACCGTTTCTTACGGCCCAGAACTATCCAAAAACGCGGCTCTGGACGTCATTAGTGCCGGCTGGGCTACGGCTACGCGGCACCGCCGCGACGACTTGGATCGCAGCCCGTTCTACGACGAGCTAGTGGCCACTGAGGAGAAGGCCACGACTGGCGGCAAGGGAATGCATGCGCCGCCGTCCAAAAAGAAGGCCGCACCGATCGTTGATGCTAGCGAGTCGGCGGTCCGTGCCCGCAGTTACTTGGCGGCTTTGGAGCGCCGCGGCCAGATTCCCGCCGTCTTGGATCTCGTCATCTCGGCCGGGCGCTACCGTGTCGTCGTGCCCAGCGAGAACTGCACCTTGACTGCCGTTCTTGACGGCATTCGCTCGCCTCGCGCTGGTGACGAGTACGCAGAAGCGGCGCTCGCGTTTGTCAATAAGGGCTGGAACCAAAGAGACATTCGGATCAGCGTGCGCAGCGTCGACAAGACCGGTGCGTTCGTGTCCACCATCACCATGGGCGGCAAATCGCTGGCTGTGGAGCTCCTGTCCGAGGGCTTTGCCTCGGTCCACGAGGGCGCTGCCAATGCTGCGAACCTGCGCCAAGAGTTCGACGACGCTCAGGAAAAGGCCCAAGCCGCCCGCAAGGGGATTTGGACGAGCTACGAGGAGCCCGAGCCAGTGGCCGATGAGCCCGCCGCTACTACGGATGATGCAAATGCCTCGTCGGCCACGAGCACGCAGCCGGCATACCAGGACGCGGTAGTGACGCACGTTACGCGCGACGCCGTGTATTACCGCCTCTCGTCGGCTCAGGCTAAGCACTCGCTGCTCGTGAGTGAGCTAAAGACGTTCTTTAGCGGGCCTTCGAATGCCGAGAAGCGCCATTTCAACCGCCGCCCGAAGCGGGGAGACTCGGTCGTAACGTCAGGCTACGAGCGCGGCTCGGTTACGTCGTTCGACCGAGCCACGAACCAATTCGATGTCTTGCTCGTCGACGTCGGCCGCACCATCGGCCTTCCTCAGGACGAGATATACCCTCTGCCCGTGCAATTCGGCCTGGCCAAGGCGCCGGCCCTCGTTCGCCGCGCCGAGCTGCGGTTCGTGCATCCTCCTGTCGCAGTGTTTGAGAAGCAGTACCTCGAGTATCTCGGAAAGTATGTGAACGAGGCCATCGCCATTTACGGCAATGACACGATCTATACTGCCGACTCGAAGTCGGCCACGGACAGTTTGAACTGGCGGCTGGTCTCGGAGGCCTACGCTGCAGTCCCAGTGAGCCAGTCCTCAGACCCCGAGGCCAAGCCGTTCCTGGAGGCGGAGGAACAGGCCAGACGCGAGCGCCGCGGCATGTGGCAGTACGGCGATCTGCGCGAGGATGACGACCTGTGAAGTGGCCGCGTTCGGTGGACAGGCGTCAAAAACTAAGATTGCGTTTATTTTGGCGGTTAATTCATAGTGGACCCCCCCAAAAGGAGGACCGTTGTTTTAGCCCGCTGAATGCAATTGCATCACCGCGGAGCCGCCCAAATTACATTACATATTTGGGCTAAAAAAATAAATAAACCACTTACTTACTTACTTACTTACATTATTGAATGGTTTCTATTTCCCGCAAATGCCTAAAAGAAAAATTAGTGCTCTTTTTTTAGTCTTGATTGGCTTCTTTTCAATCTGGGGTTATCTTTTTTTTTCACAGAAGCGCGCGCGGGCTAGCTTATCGGTTATCACCGCTGACTCAGCGCGTGCCTGAACGGGCACGCAGAATGGAAGCCTCGTTTGTACGGAAAACACGAGCTAGATCTGCCTGAGTTGGCAGATTGGAAGCTGTTTGAGTAACTGTCTTTGAATTTGGCTCCCGCCTAGGAGTCATACTCCGGCCATACCTGCCAAAGCACCTGCCGAAGCAGTGCATACCGGAACATCATCATCCCCCGAATGGCACCCCAGACCTAGAGGTTAGGGGGCGGGTATACATGTATGTGACACATTGAACGGCGCGGAGATAACTTCGTCTAACTTCTCACAGACACACACGGCAATGGCCACTATCGAGCGGTACGACTGGCGTAATGTTCCTTATTCGAAGTTAGTAGAGTTCGAGCGCATTTGGCACGAGGCAATCAGCGAGGACCCATTCAGGCTGGCGCTGTTCCCCACGAGTTTCCTATTTGCGCAGTCGCGTCTGCCGCCAATCAGCGACTACGACGAGCTGATTCGGCGTGCGCGTCAATTCCAGCGCTTGGTTGAGTCTGACGCACGAGCGTTCCAGATCCGCATCAGGTCCGACCCGCGGACGCAGATCTTTATGCTGAAGGACGAAAACGGGCGGTACGCCTCGGTTTGTTTCTGGATGCTGCCTAAATACCTTCCCCAGCCGCGACTCCCCTTACTGCATCGACTCAAGACCTGGTTTTTGGCGCGCTGGTACGGGTTCAGGAACTGGTGGGCATGGCTCGGGCATGCCCCTGCGCCCACCGTAGTACGCAATGCGCTGGATGAGGGCCGGCGCTTGCTCGGGGTAGTATACGACACGCCGGAGCGGATTGCGGAGCTGCAGCAGCTGAGCCCGAAGCAGCTCGAGGAGACCACGTACCCCTTTGACTACACCTACCATGTGATGCTATTCGCAACTCGCAGAAGCGCGCACGGCCATGGATACGGCAAGACGCTGCTGGAGAAGTCTTTAGAAGCTGTGGGGCCCTATGTTCCGCCGCCACAATTTGCAGGCCCACCAAAGGCTACGCTACATGCCTCGCCGCCAGCGCGCAAGTTTTACGAGAAGAACGGGTACACTTTAGGAGCGCGCTATGAAACAACGTTGCCGAATGGCGTTTCAGTGGATCACACGTACTATTTCCGTAACCTAAAGCCGAGCTGACCGGTTAATTTGAGAACCACCGGTCATAATTACATACTAACATAGTTAGTTACCTACTAACGATGTTAATTTACTTATGTGAAGCGCATGCGTTAAAATCCAGCACTCACTGGGCCAGGAGATAACTATGAACTGCTGCAGAGGCACGCAAAATACGTCTACCTTTTTACTGTAAATGTGCAAGCATAACAGGCTGCAATACACCCTAACGCATATCAACCGTCCTGGGCGGTTCTTACCCGCACAAGACCGTCTACAAATGCAGCCTCTGCTACTACACTTTCATGCTGAGAACACACAACTATTATCAACCTTTTTCAAAAATTGTGGAGCATTTAGGCAGCGTTTGCGGCGCGCCGCTCCGCATCTTCGCGTAGTGTACGGCTACCAAAAGGCCTAACCTCGGCGGCTAGGGCCAGCGCTCGACCCACCACACGCATTAATTAGCCCCAGCCATAACTGCAGGCAACCGAAGCAATTGACGGGTGGCTCAAAATGACGACAATCGAGCACTACGACTGGCGCAACATCAGTTACAGCAAGGCGCTGCAGCACGCGCTGCTGTGGGAGGAGGCGTTCACGGACGACCCGCTCGTGCAGGTGTTCCGGCCGGCGGACTCGCGGTTTGCTGCCGCAGACCTGCCGCCGATTTCCGAGTACGAGCAGCTCACGGCGCGGGCCGAGCAGTACAAGCGCATTGTCGAGACAGACGCGCGCCGTTTGCACCTGCGCGTGCGCTCGGACCCGCGTCTGCGGCTGTTTCTGCTGAAGGACCCGCAGGGCCAGTACGTGGCCGGCGCGCAGTGGATTCTGCCCAAATACCTGCCGCTCGCGCAGCCGTCGCTTCTGCACCGCCTCAAGACCTGGTTCATTGCCCGCTGGTACGCCATAAAGGGCTGGTGGGCGTGGCTTGGCCGCGTGAACCCGAATGATGACCCGGCGCTGCGCAACGAGCTCGAGCGCGGCCGCAAGGAACTTGGGCTCGAGGACACACCGCAGCGCCGCGACGAGATCCTGTCGCTGAACCCGAAGCAGCTGAAGGAGACATCGTACCCGCGCGACTACACGTACTATTTGGCCATGTTCGCCACGCGCCGCTCGGATCAACGCAAGGGCTACGGATCCACGCTGCTCAAGGAGTCGTTACACGCACTGCGCCCGTTCAAGCGTCCGCCGCACTTTGTGGGCCCGCCCAAGGCTGCGCTGCTCTCGTCGCCCGGCGCACGCGGGTTCTACCAGCGCATGGGCTACTCGCTCAGCGCCATGGCTGAGCACGAGCTTCCGAACGGCGAGTGGATACCGCATTCCTACTACTTCATTAATCTGCGTGATAAAATATAACCAAAAATAAAAAAAAAGGAGTGTTGCTATGAATCTGCTGTTTTGCGGCGGTTTACGCCCAGTTTAGGCGCACCGCCCTTGTGCAAGCCATGTTACATCCCGCCGCTTTTATTTGTGCTCCAAATTTACTATTTTGCGGGTTTCCACGCACGCGCGCACGCATGCACACACACGCGCACGCTTTTAGGTGCCGCCTTAATAGGTCTGTTGACATCTAGGGCCACAGTTCCCCCCTTACCCTCCTCCGCTTTCCATGGCCTCAGTGCGGGCCCATGTATTGGACAAGCTTTATGGGAACGTGCCGCCGCAGCACCCCGTCGGGCTGACAAGCGAGATCGAGCAGGTGTTCGATCTGCTTGCGAGCACGGTTGTGCAGCGGCGCGGCCACCAGTGCATCCTGCTTGGCGCGCGGGCCACGGGCAAGACGTTGGTGGTGAACACGGCGCTGCAACTGCTCGAGCGCGAGTACCCGCAGCAATGCATTGTGATCCGCGTGAACGGCCTTGTGCATAGCGACGACAAGCTGGCGCTGCGCGTCATTGCGAAGCAGCTCGACGCGGCAATCAAGAACGGCGACGAGGAGATCGAGAAAACAAGCATGAGCCAGACGTTGAAGTCCATAAACAACTTGTTCGGGCGCGCCGTGGAGCAGGGCCACGACCACGATGCAGACTCTGATGCCACTGCTGTCGACGGCGGCGGCGGCGGCGCCGCCGCCGACGAGCTCGACCGCGTGCGCATTATTTTTGTCGTCGAGGAGCTCGACCGCTTTGCCGCGGCCCACCAAGTGCTGGCCTACCAGCTGCTGGATCTGAGCCAGACCTCTCCGTTCGGCGTCACCGTCATTGGCACGTCTACGCGCATGAACGTTATCGACTTGTTGGAGAAGCGGAACCGCTCACGCAACACGGCCCTCACCGTCGTGCTTCCAAAGCCCTCGTCGCCCCTTGAACTGGAGAGCATTGCGCGATGCTTGCTTGGCGTTGACGACGAAAAGCTGCGCGAGCAGAGCCCCAACGACGTGGCTGAGTGGGAGCGCTTTGTAGAGACCCTGGACGTGAAGGAGATCTGCGAAAGGGTGTGGTGGACCACAAACTCCGCGCGGCATCTCGCCTCGGAGCTCGTGCCACATGTCCTCGGCGTGGCCAATCTGGCCGGCTTAATGGCGCCAGCCTCAAGCGAGCGTCTCGTCTCGGCCCACGAGGATGTTGCCGAGCTCGATTGGGCAATCCTAATATGCACAGCTCGAGCACTTCTCAAATATAACACCGGTGCTGTGAACCTGGTTATTGCGCTGGGCGAGTACTACGAGCTCGCACGCGAGGTGCACTCAAATCGATTCCAGGGAGGCGCAACCGGTTACCGTGCCTGGCCTCCGCGCGCAGTGCGGCACTCATGGGAGCGTCTGTGCAAACAGGGCCTGCTTGTGCCGAGCGGGCACGCAAACAGCGCTCAAGAAGATCTTAAAATGTACGTGCCTGAGTTCGACTTGGACGATCTGCGCGAACTATTGCCTCGAACCTTTGTGTTTTATGGATGGACGGCCTTTGGCTAGCGCTAGTGCTGGTCTAGAGTCAAGATATATGCGGGCATATTTGTAGACATCTATAGCTAAGGTCAATATAATGCCCGAGAAAGGGCTATAACGAGGCAAAACTTGACAGCCAAAAGAATGAGGAAAGTTATGAAAGTCAAAGTCAAAGTAAAAGTTAAAAGTTAAAAGTCAGTTAAAAGAGGAATCATCTCGGACAGGCCAGAGAGAGGTGTTGCTTAAAGCAGCTGCCTAGGCAATGACGCAGGTAGCGACCCAGTACTCATTGCGGGGCTGCTCGAGCTCATCGGACTCGGTGTGCTTCTCGAAGCCAGCGGCAGGCACGTTGACGGGAGCAGCGTCAGCGCTAAGAGGAGAAGTGGAGGGAGCAGACGAGGTGGAAAGCATTGGAGAGAGAGGAAGAGGAGGAGAGACAGAAGAGCAGAAGCTGGAGTGTGTAGAGAACTAAAACTTAGAGGGAAAAAGGCGCCCTTATATAGATCTCTGGGGCTCTGCGGTACTCATTCATCGATTACTTTGGGTGCATTGCATATGCTCACCCTTATCGCTCGAAATGGACTACTGGCGGAAAACACGGTCTTGCAGTGCTTTTGAAGACTTAACTTTATCCAATATAGGATGTTAAAGATGTTTGGATAGTGTCTGCAAAATAAATAAAATGTTTCGGCCACCAGAAGACTCATTTCGTCATTTCGGTGCCCGCCAGGTCTATCTTCCTAAAAGGGTAAGACCCCGAGTCAGTGTAATTAACTGACCGTACGTGTGACGAAGAGTCCGGCGCCGCGCCGTCGGCCACAATCACTAGGGTTTTTTAGGCTAATTAGAGATCTATGCGATAAGTATTGTGTAGAATTAACAGAGACGCCGTGCCTCGTGTTTGGTTCGCTTTCGTCGTAGGCTGGCTCGCGAGCTGAACCCCACCACGCTGTTTTTGTTGTTGTTGTTGTTGTTGTTGTTGTTGTTGTTGTTGAAAAGTTTGTGCTTGTTCCACTGCGTAAGTTTTGCACTAAATTGACTAACTGTGGTTCCAGATCTTCGAGATCTTGGCCGCCAAGAAACAGAAAGAAATGCCGCACGCCCCCCCAGCCTCGCTGCAAATCGTTGAATAGTGCCACAAGCACGAATGTTAGACTCGGTATGCTCATAATAAACGATTAGGAAGAAGTTATACAGCTCTAAGACGTCGAACTTATAGTAAAGTCTTACCGGCACGGATCGTACCCCAGCCAATAAGACGGAAGTGCTTCTCGATACGGCGGCTCAGGGCAATGTGCTCGCCAACCTGCGTGCACGCCGGCGTCACAAGCAGCAGCTTCGCCATATCGCCACGCACCGACGACACGCGTGCGCCCGTGGCCGTGGAGCCGACGTTCACCATGATGATCTCGCCCTTGGCCAGCTTTGTTACCTTGGCCAGCTTCTTATCTTCGGTCTTCACACCAAGCAGTCTACGCAGCAGGAATACGCTGGCCTCGAGCTCGATGAACACATGCGGCAGCTTGCCGACGTGGCCGAGGACGTGGCCCACCAAACGGTCACCGCGGCACAGCGTAGGGTCGATCATTGAGCCGACACCGATGAGGCCACCAGGAACGGCGAATTTGAGGTCGTTCTCGTCCGCGTGCAAAGAGATGACGCGCGAGCGCACGGGCGTGCACTGGACCTCGCCCGCGTCGTTGCGCGTGACGATACCGGGTCGCACCTCAATCTCGTCGCCGAGCTTCAGCACACCGGTAACGATCGAGCCGCCGGCAATACCGCCGTGCAGGTCATTAATGCTGGCACCGGGCTTGTTCACGTCGAACGAACGCACGACAATGAGTCGTGGAGCGGCGGTGAAGTCTCGCGGCGGCACGGGGATCTTCTCAACAATCATCGCGTTCACAGCATCGATGTTGATCTTGAGCTGGGCGCTAATGGGCACGACGGGAGCGCCGTCGGCGATGGTACCCTTGATGAACTTGATGATGGACTTCTCGTGCTCAGCGGCCATTTCCTGGCGCAGGAGATCGACCTTGTTTTGCAGAATGATGACGTGTTTGAGAGCCATGATTTCGATGGCGGCCAGGTGCTCTGAGGTCTGGGGCTGCGGGCAGGGCTCATTGCCAGCAATGAGCAGCAGGGCGGCGTCCATTACCGCGGCGCCGGACAACATTGTGCTCATAAGAATGTCGTGACCCGGGCAGTCGACGAAGCTGACGTGGCGGACGAGCTCGTAGCGCTTGCCGTCGATTATGGGGCGGATCTCCTTGCCCGAGCCGAAGCTCTTGTAGCAGCCTGGTTTTGGCACGTCGGCGTCGACGCATTTATAGATCTTTGCGTTCGCGTAGCCGAGACGGATAGTGATATTTCGCTCAAGCTCGGACTTGAAGCGGACGGTCTGCACACCGCTGATCGCCTTCACGACGGTACTCTTTCCGTGTGCTACGTGACCGATCGTGCCGATGTTGATTGTTGCCTGGCGCTGGATGATCTCTGGGCTGAGCGGATCCATCTTGGAGAAGTCCGGGTCCGTGGGCTGCTCCGGAAGGCCGCCGCCCTCCTCGAACTCCTTTTTGGCGCGCTCTTCGGGGGTGAGGCCGTCGCCGAGCTCGGCGGCAAACGTCACCTTCTTCTGTGCGCCGGCATCGTTCGCGCCTATGTCGACGTTGTCCTGGATGTCATCCTCCTCGCTGTCGAACTCCTCGTATTCGGGCTCGATATCGTCGAGCTTGCCGTCGATTACGATGGTAGGCTGCTCCTCTTCACTCATATCGTGATGGTTAGCTTGAAAAATTCGGCTTTTTAGAAATGCCGATTACCAAATTTGTCAGTCGCCGCCACCACGTTACTGCTATGACTCCTAGGCGGCGAGCACGCGAGCTAGCGGCGAAGCGGCGAAACCTGCTCTTCCTTGCCAAAACGCGCCATAAAAAAGCGTTATAAACGAGCCGCAAGAGGGTCGGCATGCAATGCTACGTGGTTTGAAATTGGCTAGTTCAAGCACAACCGGTTTTGACTCTAGGTCAAAAAAAAAAAACGTGGGGTAAGGCTGTTTGCGGTAAATGGAGCTACTGGATCTTAGATAGATGTAAGTATGAATTAAATTACGATGTTCTTTTTTTGCCGTGGGCAGTGCGTCATGTTGGCGTATGGGGTGTGGGGAAGCGGCCAGCACAAGGGCCGGCGCACGCTGCCTAATTAGTGCTCACATCCCACAAATAGGCCCGTGTGATCTACTAAACAAAGTTCTGAGAGTGGAAGCTGCTGAGGTATCCTGTATATATTGGAACTCCGTATATATTGTAAACAGATATGTTGCAGAAAAATGTCGGCCTAGTCCGCGCGTTAGCACGCGAATGTCTGCAGGTTGGCTGCGTCGGGCCTGCTTGGTTTAGGTTAGCTAATTAGGCACGGCTCCCATATACTTACTACTATAATAAATAGTTGTAGGGTGGCCACGGAACGAGCAGCACGAAACCAGAGACTGGCGAGCGTAGAGTGCCGAGCAAGGAGAGTGCCACAATGACACCGGACCAGATTCTGCTGATTTCGCTGAAGTTTGTGCGCATGGCCGCGTACGGGCAGAGCACAATGATTCTTGTGCCGTTTCTGCTGGCCGTGGGCTGCACGGACGCGCAGGTCGGCCTGTTCATGACGCTCACGCTGCTGGGCGACGTGCTTCTGTCGACGTACATCACGTTCCAGGCCGACGAGTGGGGCCGGCGCTTCATGCTATCGGTGTCGTCGCTGCTCATGGTTGGCTCGGGCGTGTGCTTTGTGTTCTGCACGAACTTGTGGCTGCTGCTTGCCGCGGCGATCTTTGGCGTGATTTCGCCGAGTGGCGACGAGGTCGGGCCCTTCCGCGCCATCGAGGAGTCCACAATTGCCCACATTACGCCGTACAAGGACCGCGCGCACATCTACGCGGTGCAGAACCTTGTCGGAACGCTGGGGCTCGCGTTTGGGTCGCTTAGCGGCGGGTACTTAACGGATCTTTTCACGCAGAAGACGGGCAAGGCGCTGGACGCGTACCGCGTTATTTTTGGCGGGTACATTATATTTGCCGTGATCAGCCTGTTTATTTCGGTCGGGCTCAGCGATGCGACCGAGCACGACGTGAACGACACTGATGTGGATGATGCGGAGAGCAGCGCTGCTGGTGCTGGTGCTGGTGTTGTAGGCATTGAGACTGTTGCTGATGCTGAGACTACTACTGCTACTGAAAGTGCTACTGCTGCTGCTACTGCTGCTGCTACTGCTGCTGCTACTACCACTAATGATGGTGCCGCTACTGGGGAGGGCGATGCCGAGGCCGCTGCCGAGGCGGCAGGCACGGCCGAGCTCGTGCCGCCCGTCACCGGCACGCGGCTCGCCCTCACGCTGTGCGTGTTCTTCGGCATCGACTCGCTCGCGTACGGGTTCATGACGAACTCGTGGCTCGTCGAGTACATGCTGCGCACGTTCCACAGCTCGAGCTCGATAGTTGGCGTGTTTTTCTTTGTGTCTACGTTCATCAGTGCCATGACGAGCCTGCCCTCGGCGTGGGTGACGAGCGCGGTAGGCCCCGTACTGGCGATCTCGCTCACGAAAGTTGGCGCGGGGCTGTTTGGCGCGCTCGTGCCGACGGCGCCGAACCAGGCCGGGGCAATGGTGTTTATCTGGCTGCGGTCGCTGTTCGATACGATGGACGTTGTGCCGCGGCAGGTGTTCATCACGTCGATTGTGGCGCGCGACGAGCGCACGCGCGTGCTCGGCCTCGTGAACGTGAGTAAGACGCTTGCGCGCGCCGTGGGGCCGATCTTCACGGGCGTGTTTGCCGCGCGCGGGCTGCTTAGCGTGTGCTTCGTGATTCTCGGCGCGCTCGAGTGGCTGTTTGCCGGCGCCGTTTACATTGTGTTTAGGCACGCGGCGAGCGGCGAGGGCGGCGCCATCCGCATCTGAAGCGTCAATCAGCGCAGCGGCGCCGCAGCACAGCAGCGCAGCAGCGCAAGCGCGGCTGTCGGGCCGAGGCGCGTTTGCCCCGAGGCGAGGCGGATTTGCCCCGAAGTGGGTTTTGCCGTCGGTGGCGCCGGGGCCCTTGCCCGCAACGGTAGTCATGACGCAGCTTGACGCCAGCGCCAGCGCCAGCGCCAGCGCCGGCCACGATCCGGGCCCGTGCCCTGGGCGGGGCGAGGGGTCTGAGCGGTGCTCAGAGCGGTGCTCACCGTTGCGGTGCTCGACGCGATCGCAGCGTGCGCGCCGGGCCGCGGCGGAAAATATTTAATTGTAGATAATAAATACACGCATTGACAAGCAGCATGGCGCCGCGCGTGCCGCGGGCCAGCGCGCGCGGCCGCGCCCCAGCAATTGCCGGCCGTGGGCCTTCCCAAACGAGGCCGCTGATGGCGGCGGCGCGCTGTCATCGTGCATGATAACAACGCGCGCACGTGATGCGGGGGAGGGTAAGAGGGTGTGCGGTGGCCATGCGCAGCTGATTGGGCATGTGCGCGTGATGGGCCCCAGGGCCAAAACACGCGTCCGGTGACTACTTAAGCAGGCAAGCCGGGCTGCTGATCCACGCCCAAACCAAACGATCGAACTTCTCCGCACGGCCCCGCCCCCAATTGCAGTGCGCGAGGACCCAATTGCGTGAGATACGAGTGCGAGACGAGCGTGAGCAAAGCGTGAGCAAAAGCGTGAGCAAAGCGTGAGCAAAGCGCGAGCAACATGTCGTCATACTTGAAACGCTTCAGCCTGTTCCGGCCGCGGCATGCGCACGCATCGCCGTCGGCCAATGCCACGGCCAATGCCACGGCCAATGCCACGGCCAACGCCACGGCCAACGCCACGGCATCCACAGCGGCATCCACAGCGGCAGCGGCTGAGGACGACGCGCAGTCGTCGAAACAGGACATTGTCGTCTACGAGGACGTCGAGGGGTTTGCGAGCGTGAGCGTGCGGCCCATGACGTACGCCGAGGCGGCGCGCGGCGATGCGCCCCTCAAGCCGGCCGTCGTCACCGAGCCGTCGCCCTACACGCTCGTGGACGAGGCGCAGTGGGCCGTGAACGAGGTGCAGCGCTACATCCGCGACTGCGAGACGCAGGCAGAGCCGCATGCAAGCACGCACGTCACGACGAACCAGGAGTACCTGGACCGCGCCGAGGTGGTTGAGAAGCAGTACGCGCACTCGAAGCGTGCGCGCCGCAGCAGCAAGCGCCGCGTCCGCGCGCGCCACTGAACCACCTCACCACAACCAACATTTTCTTAGTTTTCTCCTAATCCAGTTCACAGCAGGGGCGCCACGTCCGTCACGTCGTGCGGCTTGAACTTCCGCGTCGTGCGCTCCGTGCTCCTGCATTGTATTCTATCACCAACAAGCTTAAACGTTTCGCCCAATTGCGGCACATGTAGCCGGAATATTGTGCCGTGTTTCGGCACCTGCTTGAACGCGTTCGCGCGCGTCACAATCAGAATCTGGCTCTGGCTCTCCCACAGCAGCAGCCCGCTCAGCCCCACGAGCGACGCATTGCGCGCGGCCTCAATGCTCACGGCCGCGCCGTGCCAGTCCGCCGAAAGCACGCTTTGCGCCGCGGCCTTTGCGTTCGCGCGCGCGCCCACGGCCGACACAATGTACTGGCTCCACAGCCGGTTCAGCGGCTCGTACGTGGCGTAGTTGCGGTCGCCCGTGGCCATGAACGCGGCCAGGTTCCGGTTCGCCGTCGACTTGCGCTTGCGCCGCTTCACAGAGCCCTGCGCGCCCGGCGGCGCCGCCGGCGAGTTGTGCAGAACCAGGAACGGCTTCTGTCCGCCGGTCAGCGAGTAGCGCTCCTGCAGGAGCTGCCGCGCCGTCTCCTCGTCGTGCGACTTCAGCAGCAGCGAGAACTCCATGTCCCTCTGTGCCTTGCAGAAAAAAAACCCTTCAATAAAACGAAACCACAGACCTAACTAGTAACTGAAAGTAAGTAAGTGACTTGAACCACAGACAATAATAATAAATTTAACCCTTGACCCGCCGCGGCCCTGCCTGGTGCTGAAAAGTTTCGGGAGCGTGGCTGCAGCGTGCGACCCGAGCCGACGCGCGCGCTGGAATTTTTTGGCCAATTTGAGCCCGCACTGGCCAGCCACTTCACAACTCAAAGCGCTGCTTCTGATATGCCGCGCATCGTGCTTTCGCAGCTGCGGAACCCGCATCTGAACCTGGCGCTCGAAACCGTGCTGTTCCGCCAGCTCGCGCCAAACGACCACGCACTGTTTCTGTACATAAACGAGCCCTGCATTGTAATTGGCCGCAACCAGAACCCCTGGGCCGAGTGCGACCTGCGCACGTACTTGCCAGTGCTGCGACGGCGCAGCGGCGGCGGCGCCGTCGTGCACGACACGGGGAACATCAACTTCGGCGTGCAGTTCCCGCGCTCGGAGTTCAGCCACACAAAGCACCTCGACATGGTTCTGCGCGCGTTTCCGCAGCTCGCGCTCGCCGTTAATGAGCGGCACGACATCGTGCTCGACGGCCGGAAGGTCAGCGGCTCGTCGTACAAAATCGAGAAAGACCGAGCGTACCACCACGCAACCATGCTTCTGAACTCGGACCTCGTGCGCCTCGGCGCTGCCCTCAAGCCCACAAGCGTGCAGGGCACGATTGTGAACCGCCGCGGCACGGACAGCGTGCGCTCGCCCGTGACGAACACGCTTCTGTCGCCAGACATGTTTGTGGCCGGATGTGTGGCCGAGTTCTCTAAAATGTACCCGCCGGCCGTCGTGCCCGAGGTTGCCAGCTCAGCTTGGATCACGGACGAGGTGAGGGAGGAGGCCGAGACGCTTAAGTCCTGGGACTGGACGTTCGGCAAAACGCCGAAATTCACTATCGAGTGGAACGGCGCCGTGCTCGAAGTCGAGCGTGGCATTGTACAGTCGATTCTGAAGGGGGAATCTGATCTGGTGGGACAGCGGCTGCCGCGCACAATCTACGGCCTCTGATGCACCATGATTTGTATTATTATTGTTATTATTATTATTGTATATACACTACCGAGCAGTACGAGCAGCAACTTGCGCTCGTACATTAATCTATCAAAACGGCTCCTGGCCTGTTTTAGTTGCAAATGCTAGCCACTGAGTGCTAGCCACTAAGTGCTAGCCACTAAGTGCTGGCCTGTGTGTAGCCAGGAGGTGGCCTTCAATGTTATGCTTTGTGACTCAATGCTTCGCTATTGTGGGCTCAAGGCGGTACTGCGAGAATGCAAACGTTTGCTCGCCAAATAGGTCGCGGCCCTGCTCCTCTTCGTACTCCTCCCGCAGGTACCCTTGCGCAGCGAGCCCGTCATATATGTACTGGCGCTCGCCCTCGAAGCCACGACGCAGGGGCAGCTGCAGCAGCAACGTACTAGCATTCACATGCTGAATGGCGTTCAAGAGAAGCGGCGGGTGGTCCTTCGAATACACGGGGTCCGACACAATGGCGACGTCGCAGCCCGTGCGCAGAGTTGGCGCCGCCCAGTCGTACACAAACACAGAGCATTTATTGCCCAAATGATTTTCGTCCACATTGCGCTGCAGATTCGGCACAATGTCGGGCAGATCCGTGAGATCGACGTGCGCGGCGCCAAGCAGCGCGGCCGTGATCCCACACAGACCGGTGCCTGCCCCGAGCTCGAACACAGTTTTGCTTGCTACGAGTGCGGCGTGCCGCGCGAGCCGCTGCGACAGCACGAGTGACGACCCCCACGTCATGCGCCCGAGATGGTCCTCCGTCATGCCGGGCTCAAACAGCTGCACGGTTATGCTGCCCAGATCGATGTGCCGCGTGCGCGCAGACGGCGCCGTGACGCCGCACTCAACAGCAAGCCGCTGCGCGGCCAAATTGCGCAGATGCTCGGCGCGCGGCTCGTCGATCCAGCTCAGCTCCGCCGCGGCCAGCCGCGACAGCCACTGCCGCGTGCCGGCGTCCAGCTTTGCGAGCGCATCGAAATTGTGCACGCCCTCGCCGGCCCCGAGCTCCTGCACAAGCACGGCCTCAAGCACGTCCGGCGCGGGCTGCTGCGCCAGAATCGGCAGGTCCAGGTAGTGCATTGGCCGGCTCTGCCCCCGCCGCCTATGGGATTTTTTCTTTCAGTGCTTACGCACACCGCCGCCGCCAACTGTGTGTGGGTTTAATTTTCCAAAATTTCACTGCTGCTTCATTGTGGGCTGCAAACGCTCGGCTCGCGCGCCCCGCCCAAAGGAAAAAAAACAGCATTAAACCCCCACAATTGCCGGCTACAGTGCGCTTAGAGCGGAACGGCCTTCATTATGCATGTGTTATCGTTCACGTAGCATGTGGCGTGGGTGCTAGGGCAGGTGTGTCGGGAAATCGAATTGACGTTGTTGGCTGGCTGGCTGACCAAGGCATCTTTTTCCCACCACCCCTCCTCGACACCCGCACGAAGGGGGTGAATCGCGAATCGGGCGCGTTTGGCCATGAGCACGACAAACCAAATTGCCTGCGTAGAATGCCGGCAACAAAAGGTCCGCTGCCTGAGCACGACGGAGAGCGGCGGGCGCTGCCAGCGCTGCGCAAAGAGAAACCTCGAGTGCGTTGTCGACAACAGCTACAAGCGCACAATCAAGCGCAAGCGCGTCGAGTCGCTCGAGGCCGAGATCGAGAGCCTGAAGGCGCAGCTCGAGCGCGCAAAACGAACCTGGTCGCCCTCGCACACCACGGCAATCAGCTCGCTGCCGCCGGCGCGCTTCACAACCCCGCCCGTCGCCACGACGGTGCCGCCCGAGCCCACGGTTGTGGAAACAAGCTCGTGCACGCCGAAGTCGAGCTCGGCCGAAACAACCGAGGCCATTACGCTCGACTCGCGCACAATCGAGACGCTGTTCAACGAGTACATCGCCCACTACCACCCAGTAATGCCCGTCGTCGAGGTCAGCCGCGGGCCCGAGTTCATCTACAACGCGAGCGAGGCCTTGTTCTGGACAATCATGACCATTGCCGCGCGGCGCCGCAGCGCAGACTTGGGCCCGGGCCTCGACTACGACAAGCTGTGCGCCGTGCAAAAACAGCACCTCAGCGACATCGCCGTGAGCCCCGTGCTGCATAAGGGCAAGTCCACCGAGTTCAACTTGCCTAGCGTGTATGCCGTACAGGCGTTTCTGCTGTGTACGCTTTACCCGCCGCCGACGTCGTCCATCAATGCAGACATGAGCTGGAACACGGCCGGCATTGCCGTGCTCGTGGCTCTGCGCGCAGGACTGCATTGCCCCGGCCACCAGAAGGACTTCGAGCGCATCTTCAAGTCCAGCAAGGAGCACCGCGCAAACATCAGCGAGCAGCTCGTAACCTGGCTCGGCACAAATGCCGTCACGCAGGTCATGGCCAATATGTTCGGCTACCCTGCCGCCGTCGGCTTCCGCTCCCACACCCAGTACCCATTCAATAACATCGATCTGCCCAAACGCGTACGCCAAATGTACGAGGTGCAGCGCATTGCCCACGACGTCGAGCTGTCGTTGGGGCACCTTGGCCAAACCAGTACAACGGCCCTCGACAGCACTATGGTGACGTCGCTAATCCGAATCCATGCGTCGCACTACGACAAGCTCGAGTCCGAGGAGGGCTGCTTCATGGACGCGCGCACGCTGTTCTCGCTGTACTCGGGACGCGTGCACCTGTTCTCGTATTACATGCTGGGGAACCTTACTGAGGAGGGCGCCTTAGCGCTTTACAATAGCTGCCTCACGCTGCTGAACTTCACAGTGGCTCAAGACGACCAGTTCATCAAGTACTTGCCCGTCGTGAGCATCATGATTCTGTGGCAGACGGCAAGCGTTGTGGCGCGGTTATGGCACTCGCGATGGGCCGAGAACCTCGATAAGGAGTGCGGCGAAAAGCTGTTCAGAACGGTCGTGAAGAAGGTCGGCCTGGCCTCCGTCTTCGAGCACGATCTCCCCTTCCGGGCCGCAGAGATCCTCACACAAATGTGGGCCGCGTTCTCTAATATGCGGCGCAACGGACACGAAAAGGTGCTGAGCGCGAGACTGACGCTCAAAACCCGCATGGCTGCGTCCGTGTTTTTCGATAGCCTGTGGACAATGCGCGAGATCAGCGAGATCCGCTCGCATGCGCCGACCCAGCTCACGCGGAAGACTGGCGAGAACGGTAAGGCCCGGGCCGCTAATTTCCGCGCTGTTAATGCAGGACATGCGCAAATGGGGGTGCCCCAAGTGCAAAATCACGCTCAGCAGCAGTATGGCTCAGTACAGCCGCTGCAAGCCCCACAACAACAACACCATCATCAACAACAACAGCAGCAGCAGCAGCAACAACAACAGCAACCGCCGCAAGAACCACATAACCCAACACCGGTCTCGCCCCCTGGAGTAGCAGCTCCAGGCCCCCAGGGTCCGCCCGGCCCGCCGGGGCCCGCACCGGTCGTGGCACCAGCGGTTCCACCAGCAGTTCCTCCGTCCTCCATTAGTGCTTTGCTTTCGCCGCCAGACCCGCTGTCGCCAATGGTCTCAACCGTTGACAGTACAGGCGTGTCGCCGTTGTCGTCTTTGGACGACCAGGCAATGGCGTCGATCTGGCAGGACGTGAACTCGGTGATGGAGGACTTCGGGTTCGGACTCGGCGAGCTGCCGTATGTCTCGCCGCCAGGAATCCACTAGCATGGGCTGCTCGTCCACACCCTATATTTATTGTTACTTATTTGTATTTATTTGACATTTGACATTCTTACTTTTTGCTAAGCCACACTCATTCATTCATTTGGCCCTGTTTTGGCACGGACCTAATTAGGCTCGCGTACTCATTTGTTACACAAGAATTAGGTTTCACGCCATCATCGCAGCGAGGTCAATTTTGTGCATTTGAGCAATTGATGGCCAAAATACTACTACTGTTTACTTGTTTAATACCACAGACTACAAAGTTTATAAGTTTGTACACCTTAAGCTCGTTTTCTTCCCCACAATCCCGCTCGCGCCATTAGAATAGTAGGCAGGCAGGCACCCGCGGGTAAAAGAGTATGTGACTAATCTAGGGCTATGCCCTGGCGGAGCTGACAAGTGCTTGGGCGGGGACTCGGCCGCTGATTTTTTTCGCCGCGGCCGCGGCGCGATACGGTCTTGTCTCGTGACAGACTCACACCGACTCAGCGGACGACAGCGAATCTTGTCACCACACCAAAGTCGCGGGCTCCTTTTACATCCATCGCAGTGACAATGGCTGAGGTTAAGGCATTCACGAAGCTGCCCAGCAGCATCGTTAACAACAGTGACGAGATCAAGCTGTTCAACAAGTGGTCCTATGAGGTCGAGGTGTCCGACATCTCGCTCACGGACTACATCCAGGTGCGCCAGCCCGTGTACGTGCCGCACACCGCCGGCCGCTACGCGAACAAGCGCTTCCGGAAGGCGCAGTGCCCCATCATCGAGCGTCTGACCAACTCGCTCATGATGTCCGGCCGCAACAACGGCAAGAAGCTGAAGGCTGCCCGCATTGTGCAGCACGCGCTCGAGATCATCAGCCTGCTCACGGACCAGAACCCGCTGCAGGTTGTCATTGACGCCATCGTCAACTCGGGCCCCCGTGAGGACTCCACGCGTGTGGGCAGCTCCGGCCAGGTCCGTCGCCAGGCCGTCGATGTCTCTCCCCTCCGCCGCGTGAACCAGGCCATTGCCCTCATCACGACCGGTGCTCGCGAGGCCAGCTTCCGCAACGTGAAGACCATCTCCGAGTGCCTTGCAGAGGAGCTCATCAACGCCGGCAAGGGCTCGCCGAACTCGTACGCCATCAAGAAGAAGGACGAGCTCGAGCGTGTCGCCAAGAGCAACCGCTAAGTTATCTTCTTATATATATTGTTGTGTCTGCTGGAATCTCCTTCTGCATATGCTGCATAATGGACGGGTTCGTGCGGGAGCTTCCTGTGGTGCAGAGTAAAAATTAAATCTGTTAACAGTCATGCCTGATTCAGTGCGTTAAGCAAAATGCCGAGCCAGCGGTTCGACTCTTATTATACCCTTGGTTTTGAAGTGCCGCCACTAACTCTGGTATTTTGTATCAGCGGCACCTTTGTGTTGTATTGAGGAGTAATTCATTCAACGCGGCAGCCAACAACAACAACAACAACAACCGTTACTGCCCGCGCACTTGAAGTGATTGTTTACGATTAGAATTCAATATCTTATACTAGTAGTGAGTGTTGTTGTATCAAAGTTGCATTACATGGCCCGAGTGTCAAAGATTCCCGTGTTCACATAGTCCAGCACGTACTGCCGCATGTCGAGCTCCGCTTTCGTCTCGACGTGCCAGCTGTCGTTGATCTCAGGCGTAGTGCTGCTTGTCTGCAGCAGCAGCGCCAGCGCCAGCTCCGATCGAGGAATCGAAGTGCGGGGAAGCCGGATTAGCAGGCTCTGTTTGTGCAACGGCGTGACCATTAGCGGCGTGCTTCGTAGCGCCGGCTGCTGTTGCTGCTGCGGTGGCTGCTGCTGCGGTGGCTGGCCTGTCAAACGACTGGACTGGATCGAATCATGAGGCTGTCGCGCATCGTTGAACCTGACGGGGAGCATCCAGGCATAACTACCTTCGCGTTCTTTCTTCAAACTCCCAAACTTCGTGAGATTCGTTGACTTTAGAGCATCCACAAACGCTTGGTATTCCTCCCAGATCCGCGCATCGAAGTGCACAAAACAGTCTGAAGCATCGGCCGTGCCCGCAATTTGGACGCGATGGTTCCGTTTCGGCGGCGAGCCATTGGCCGTTTGTTTACTCGGTGAGAATTGAGCTGCGTCGCGCTCCATAGTAGGGCTGCTATTGCTTCTCAAAGTAATATCACTACTGTTCGTGATATCAGCCAACGATACATCGACCGAACCTGGCAGGCCTGTGGGAGATGCCGCTCTGTCTCTCAGGTCTTGTAGCAGTGTTGCTGATCCCTTGCGCAGAGCCGAGCGTAACGGCGCAGTCGCCTTTGTTTCTTCACTACCACTAGTAAGAGAAAGCATTGGCAGCTTCATGGACTCTGGAAGCTCGGACTTGGGCTCCGCCACGACCTCGACCGGTTCCACGGCCTCTTCTGGGCTCAAGTCAAACGCGTTGTTTGAGAGGTGAGTACTATCGGTACCAGAAGCAGGCTCCGCCGCATTAGTCGTTGAGTCGAAGTTGATTTGCGGTGAATTGGGGGCACTAGACGAACTGGGGTCAAGCACACGAGAGTCGAGAGTACGAGGCGTGCCTAAGGGACGGTCAGCAGAGTGGAGATCCGGCGTTGAGGAAGCGCGTTCGCCGAACGTGTCCTCGGCCCGGTCATAAACACGCACGCAGGGAGGCCGGATCGTATAGTCCTTGGCATTGCGGGCCTCCTCAAGCAGTTCCTGAAGCTGGTTCAGCTCGTACTTGAAGTCGCTGAGAATAAAGCTGTCGCGCTTCTTCTGTTCGGGGGCTTGCTGGATGCGCGCAATGAGCTCTGACTTCTCACGGATGGCGTAGATAAGCTCCGAAGACGAGCGAACGAGGGAAAACTGCGTGTATTTCGTGTCGCGCTGGTGACGAGCCTCGAGCACGCGCTTCCAGCTGCGTTGCCAGTCGTACATGGTGCCGTCCAGAATGCTCTGCATCTCGCTTGCCGTGTAGGCCATGAGTGAGCTGTGAGACTCTGCAGGAAACAGAGCATCGGGGATGTAGGTGATCCCTGTCTCTTTGTCCTGAACGACACCGATCGTGTTGAGCAATGTCGCCAGCGGATCGAAGACGGCGACGTCGAGGCTCAAGTCGATACGGTTGTGCTGGGCGACAGCGTCAGTGCTAAAGGACTTGCGTACGGCCTGGATCCGACCGTAGAGAAGCAGGGCATGGATGTGCATCCACTCTGCGAGGGAGAACTTCTGCGAGGCCTTGAAGTGGCAGGCGCGGAGCTGCTCCCAGGACTCAAGAGCCAGTCGGAAGTAGTGTTCGCTGCGCACAAGAATGTGCTGCTGGTGCGTCAACGGCACGGGAACAATGTGAGCCGCTGTGGTCTCGATCAATTGCTGTGTAGTCTGCTTGTGGGCAGGTGTCTGCAAACGAGCCGGCTCAGAATGGCGTACAGCAGTGCCATTGTCTTTGACACTAGCGGCCGCGGACTCGGCAAGCGCATCCCATTCGTGATGAGGCGGCGGTGGAGGAGCATGCTTGATGCTGATGGGCGGCAGGGGAGGCTGCGAAGCATGCGAAGCATGCGTGGACGCAGAGTCTGTCTTGCGCGAGCGGAGCCAGGACTTCATAAATTCTCAAAAAATAAAAACGGTTGTTAGTTGCAAGACGCGACGCGAGCTTATCTTATATATGTAGGTACATAGGAGAGGACCGACGCGACTTAGGTTCTCGCTTGAAATGTGAAACATAGTGAGACATTTCCACGCGTCGTTTTGGCTTTTGGCTGTGGATGGTCCACATGCACCCTACCCTAGGACTGCTTCTTGGGGTCCCCCTGCATTGATCTGCGCGTGTTCGGGACAGACATGGCGTACTTTTGCCTAAAATGTGAAACAGCAGCAAATTACGTATCTAGATTTTAGACAGGGGGGAGGCGGCGGCGGCGGCGGCAGCGGCGGCGGCGCGGGCCCGTGCGGTACAAAGCGCCGATCCCCGGAAACTACAATGTTGTTATATGGCCTGCCTGCGGTGTGCGTAGGCTGCTGCCCGGTAAAATGGATTCGTGCTGTTGAGCAACCACTAAAGAGCCACTTAACAGCCGCTGCGGGTGACTGCGGGCGACTATTGGCGACTGGGGCGACTACAGGTCAATTAAATTTTGGGATGAGTGTCCAAGGCGGTTAAGCAGACAGCTTCGTGGCAATCTTGGCGAAGATGTGGAGCACAATCACGGAGATGATGAAGCCAAGCGCCATGACCATCACCACGACAGGATCAATCGAGAGGCCGCTCGACTCCTCCGTGTAGAGCTTGAGCAGCGTGTTCGAGCTGCCGCCGGCGCCGGCCGAGCGCGTACTCGCGGGCTTCTCGGCCCGCGTCGCGGACTGGCGCTCCTGGTTCGCACGGCGGCGCAGGGCAGACTTCGGTCCTCCGGGAACAGTGGCAGAAGACATGCTGTGGACGTGTTAGAAGGCTTCAAGGGCGCTCTACTATGTGACACGAATACACTGCCGGATTAGGGCGCGTGGAAAAAGCAGCTACGCCGTACGCTTGCCGCGCGCTCCAGGTGGTGGTGTGCCCGTATGCCGTCTCCTCCGCGAGAGGTGGAAATGTAGGTCCTAGGTTAGGTGGTGGTGGTAAGTAAGTAGTACGTACGTACGCGCACTCGAATCGGGTAATTATTAGTTCGTAAGTCTAAAGAAAAATAGTAGAGAGACCCGTCTATGTGGGGGAATACACACAGACGGCGTATGGCGTGATAATAAGTTCCGTAGCTAATGAACGTGGAATGCATAAATTCATTTTTTTTTTGTGGGTTCCAAAAAAGGCCGGCTGGCCCGGGGCGGTACTTCTAAGTTCCCGCCGATAAATAATATGCAGCTGCCTCAGGGCGTTAGCACGTTGTAGAACGCACTGCTGACGCTGCGCCGGTCATCTTCGAAGTCATAATCGTAGTCGTCGAACGGGGCCATGCCGAACGCCATGTCGACAGACTCGTTGTCCCCCAAAAGGGGCGCGCGGCCCTGGCCTCCAGACATCCCGTGGCTGTGCAGTCCCTCGTACTCGGCAATCGACACCGACGTCTCTGAGTTATTGCGGCTCAGCGGGTGCCACTGCGTGACCTCCGAGATTTCCGATACCTCGCTGACGCGCCGCGACGCGTGCCGCGAGTCGAACATCGTCGACTCTCCCTGGCGCACAAGGTCAATGCTCACAATCGAGCTCTGGCGGAAGTAACGCGCGCTGCCCGCCGATGTGGGCGCCGGCGTAGGATCCATCCAGCGCTCGCCGAACAGCTGCCCGGCATTAGACTCGGGCCACGCGCCGCCAATCGGCGATCCCGCTGACTGCGACGGAGACTTCACGGGCATCTTTGTGCTTTGCAAGCTCGTGCGTCGAGACGGCGTGCTTACAGGCACACCGCGCAGCCGCTGGATTTGGATCTGCGGCTGTACGCGCGGCACAATAGACGCTGGCGCTGATGACGGCGGCGCGGTGCGTTTCGGAGCCGCCATGCTCATTCTGGGGCTCAGCGGGCTCTCCGGGTCATCGCCCCGGCTATTAGCGCTGCGGATCGAGCTCGGCCGACGTAACGAGCCGCGCGCAGCCTGGGCGCGTTCTTGGCTCGAAGACGACGAGTTCGTCCGCGTGTTCACAGTAAGCGGGATGGCCGGGCTCGCCGTTGGAGACATCGGAGACCCGGGTGCATCAAACAGGCCGGACTCTGAAGCGCTGCCCGATCCGGGCGCAGATCCCAAGTCTGGCGATGTCGTTGGTCCAGATCGTGCGGACGATTCGAATAGTTGCGGTGCCGGGGGCGGCGCAACCGCCGATTTCTGCGCGCCCCGCGGTGGTGGAACAGGCACAGGGTTCACTACAGATGGTTCGCCGGCGGCTGGAGTAGTCACCGAAGGACTGGCTGTACTTGATGATGCACCGGTTGAAGGTCCGGTTGAAGGTCCGGTTGAAGGTCCGGTTGAAGGGCCTGCTGAAGGGCCTGCTGAAGGACCCGCTGAAGGACCTGATGATGGGCCTGATGATGGATCCATTGACGGGCTTGTAAAGCTCCCTGCCTGTGCCATGATTGACTGCATAGTCTGCTGTGACGGCGGCGGTACGGTAGGTGTGAATGCATCCATGAAGTTTCCCGCCTCGAAAGACCCCGTGGGCGACGGAGTGTTCATGAAGTCTGGACCCTCTCTCTGAGTGACCTGCGTCATATGGTGAGGGTCCACATCGTCGTCGTCGTCGTCGGGTCCAATAAGCTCGGGCTCGTCCTCCGTCCAAGTGATTTCGCTGAACACGGGTATGGGCCCAGACGAATACAACGGGTCCGCGTCGTGAGGTGCATTGGGATTGGCCAAGATCTCGTCGGTCGACGTGGGTGCCGTCGAGCCGCCACTGGCACCTTCCGATGAGTGTCGCGACGACCCCGACGATGACGTTTCCGGGGTAGATGCTTGGTCGGCAGACGAGGAGGCTGCGCCGCCGGGTACATGGAGCCCAGCCACGCGCAAATGCTCCGTGTACCGCACATGATAGCTCTGAGGGTCCTCATGAAGCTGGTCGTAAGTTGGCGGCGGCGGGATTTGCGGCGGCCTGACGTCGGCATCAAACGGCGGCGGCGCGATTGATGGCTGGCGGCCAAACAGAATGGCGCGCTGCGCCGTAGTGAGCGGGTCGGCCTTCTGAATAAACTCCTGGTACGGGCGCAACTCCTCGACGGTGTCGCCGACGGTGTGGCCCTTACCGCCGAAGTAGGCAGGCAGATCGTTTGCTCCCGTGGTCCTATTATCCACGAGCGTGATAGGCGAGTCGATGGAGACTTCGTAGCATTTCGGTTTGCCGTCCACTTTCGTGTCCATCCTTGACAGTCTCATGATTGCCTTGATCCAGTGGTGGACCTTGATGTACTCAGTGTTTGCGTTGGGCCGCAGGTAGTCGCGGCGATTAGGGAAAGTTTCCGGGATCTGGACGTTGAATTCGAGCTCGGAGACGCCGGCCATGCCGTTTGGCGACGGCTCGAGGATGTTTGTTTTGTTGTCGCTTTTGGGCGGGTGCTCGAGGAGCATGAATTTGTGGCTCGGCTCGACGCGATGGATGCGGCGGTTACGGCAGTAGTACTCGACGTGCTCCGTGATATAGAGCCGTATTCTGTGGCACTTGACCTTTGCCATGGGCAACAAAGAGAATGCCACGTTAAATGTCTGGCCGATAGCGAACGCCTTGCCGGCAATGATGATTTCGTAGTGCAAGAGGTCCTCCCAGTCGCGAGAAATGACGATGGGCTCGCTGCTTTCGAGGTTCGACGGCCCCAATGAGCGCAGGATAGTGAAGTCCTTTTGTCCCGTGAGCTTTGACTTAAAAGTTCCGTGGCGCTCAATTGACAGATTGAACCCCCATTTGATGTGGCCGAAGTTGCACTTCAAAGTTTCCGGGAGCCGCTGCGGTAAGAGCAGCTCGAAGTTGTAGACGTACTCGGCCGGGTGGAAGACGCGGTAGCCCTTGTTCACGGCGTCGTGCTGGTTCACGAGGCTATGGGGCGTGGACATGGTAGTGGTTGGGTGCAATGCGGCCGAGAGCAAGCTCTGGCCGTTCGAGGACGCGGCAAGCTCCTCCGGGTTTCCCGTTTCGGGGTCGAGCGGCGTGACCTGGTGGGCGCCGCTGGAGGACTCGGCATTGCTGAAGTGGGAGGAAAACAAGCGCCACTCGTGGGCAAAGACCTCCTTTGTTTCCTGGGTCTCCGACTTCTCCGAGGGAATGCCCTCGGGCCACTCGGTGCGGCTGATGCCGCGGAACTTCAGGGACACGGTTTTGATTTTGGTGGGCTTTGTGATGCGGAGAACAAGCGAGCCGCGCACAATCGCCGGCGGCCGCTCGAGCTGCTCCGACTTCGTGAAGCCGTAGAGGTATACGACGGGCTCGGCGAGCACGAGCGAGGCCGTGATGCCTCCTGACGAGAGGATCACGTCCTTATGACGCGAGGTCGCGGACGATGCCAAGGCCATGGTCTACGCGGGATTGAGGCACTGACTGCTGCACAGGACCACCGAATGCTTGTGCCCGCGAAGTGCCCGCCAGTAAAAGTGGATATTTCGCCGTTGTGAAAGTTGACTTGTGGTCATCAGGCTGGCTGGCAACGCGCGCCCTAGCCCCGGGCTCGGCGGGTGGGTCACGCCCAGAGAGCGCCGTCGTTGTTGGCGGGTTATGGCTGGCTGGCTTATCGGGTTGCCCTGCCAATTGCTGGCGCCGGCTTTGCAGCGCGGGCGCGTGCGCCCCTAACCGCGGTAATCTGGAGCACACGTGATGGCCAGCACACCCTATTTATGCAGGGTTCTGTTGTGCCGTTGGCTTAGCGAGCGGACATTTGCTGATGCTGATAAACCGGGCTGCGTAGAGCGCGCGCGCGCGGCAGCGCCAGCGGCAGCGCTGCTCGCAGGGCGGCGGTTTATTATTTCCGCGCGCAGAACGGCGCCTATCCACTGCGAATTGGCCGGTCGGGGCCGCATTGGTTTGGCCTAGGCGCATACATGGGCCCAGACTTGTTTTTCGCGTTATCCCGAACGGGGCCGGATCTGCAATTAAGCAATCATGCGATGACCACTTTTTTTTTACTCTATACGGCTATAGGCAAAATATGCATTCTAGACATGTATTAGTGGCGAGGAGGGCCGATGCGGTGGCAAATGCCCGGCAAAGTTGAGGGGAAATCAGCGGCGCATGTGTCGGGATTATTGCAAGGGTCTTGCGCGGGTTCGCGCGCCGCTGCTAACTAAATTAAGGCTGCCCCGGACTGGGGCGCTCCGCCCTGCAGCGGCCTTCGACTCCGCCCTTGCCCTGCAGCGACCTTCGGCGGTGGGGAGGAGCCCCGACGCACCACCGCGCGCAGCAGCGGGGGTCGCAGAACCAGGCACGGCCGTTGGACTTCGGCTCAGCGCGCGCCCGGTTTGGGCTGCTGTGTGTCGATGCGAGCGCCGTGCGGCACATGCCATGGCCGGCCAGGTGCCTGCCTGTCTGTCTGCCTGCCTGCCTCAATGCGCGCGCGCGGTTTTGTGTTCCGCAGTGTGGGGGACCCGTAGTTCTAGCAGTAGGTTTAGCCGGGCTTAATGCGTTCTAGTTTACGTAGTCTACGCTGAGTGCGGATTGCCGCTGCGGTCGATTCGGATCTCAATGCAGAGGCCAGACGCAATGTGCCAGATTAGGGGTGCCAAGGCTATGAGGCTTGAATAGCTTACGCACATTGATCTGGCGGGGGGAGTGCAGTCGAAGTGGCGGAGCTGAGGATCCAATTTATATATTTTAATTAAGGGCGTGCTATTAATGTGGAAGTGCAGTGGGTTTGTGGATGCACCGCATATAAGGAGACGGCATTCAAGGCCATCGATGCAAATGCAAACCGCAGAGCACCGGGCAAAGCATGCAGGGTAAGCGCCCAGTAAACAGCGGAGTGAGCACAATTGTTCGTGTGCTGGCTGCGGCCGGTTTGTAAACGAGGCTGATGGGGTTCGCTAATGCAGACGGCAACGGTGCAGACAAGACTGTAGTTGACGACTGTAGTTGACGACTGTAGTTGACATGCTGTGATTGACAACTGTGTTGACGACAGTGTTGACGACTGTGATAAACGACTGTAATTAACAAGTCTGCACGACGATCTGCACGACAATCTGCACGACGAGTCCAGAGTATACACTTAGGGCCGCAGCGCCGCCAGCAGCAGTGTTGTGGAGTAACGCCGCACGATACAAACAAAATAGCGGCCTCACCACCGTAATTAGCCCACTTAAGTAGTGCAATGCATTGATTAGGCCGTTGTTGCCTCGCCGCTCTCAAAGGCAGCGAGCCGCTCGCGCAGCTGCGTGCGCAGCGGCGCGGCGTCCGACGGCGACGGCTCGCCAATGTTCTGCGTCACGTCGGCAATCACCTGCACGCTCGACGCCAGCGAGTTCAGCCCGGCCAGGTCGCCCTGCGCGCTGAGGTAGCCCAGCGTCTCGGCGGCCTGGATCAGCTTTTTGTAGTTGTCGTTCACGAGCTCGCGCTGCGCGCTCGTGAGCGCGACCTGCTCGCGGCTGATCTGGTGCGCCGTGGCCAGGAACGACGGCAGCGACTGCTCGGCGGCAATGCGGTGCACGAACGCGCGGATGTCGACGTCGCTCGCGTCGAGCTCCTTCAGCGTCGTGAGCGGCTCTTCCTCGGGCTCGAGCAGCCCGTGCTCGGGCGACGCGGATTCCGGCGCGGACTCCGCCGGGCTCGCGGGCTCGGCCTGTGCCTGGAGCCGGTAGAAATCGCGGAGCGCCTTGCGCGAGCTCATCGTCTCGGTCTGCTGACACACGGCAGGCAGTGCGCGGCCTTAAACGGCTCGGAAAGGGCGCGCAAACCGGCCAATTTCTAGACAAAAGTTCATCACAATTAAGCGCAGGTTTAGTTAGATTTTTTGGGTGACATTAGCTCGTGTACGTGCCGCGGGCGGCGGCGGTGGCGGCGGTGGCGGCGCGGCCGAGGGCCGCATAAATAAAGGGGGGGGGGAGAGAGAACAAGAAGAAGAAGTGGAGAGCATTAAGCAGCTGCGCGGGCTCTGGCGGCAGCGCGGGACCGTGCCACACCGCACCGCGCCTTAAACCGGCGTCTTGCCGCTCTCATGTCACAGCCGTGTCGCCCTGCGCGTGGCCGCCGCCGTGGCACGCAGCCGAGTGGTTGCGGTGGTACTTCAGGCCATTATAGTTCTTGTAGCGCTTGCCGCAGACGGGACAGCTGTAGGGCTTGGACTCGGCCTCCTCCTGGAGCATCGTCTCCTCGGACTTGCCGCCAATGAGGCTGAACGTGCCGTCGTCGTTCGGCACAAGCACGTCGTCGAGGTGCGCGTGCAGTTTGTGGTACTTCACGCCATTGGCGTTCTTGTACCGCTTGGGACACCCGCGCACGGGGCATTTGTACGGCTTGTTGATGAACCGCCAGTCCTCCTCGTCGGTCGCGTCGCTGTCGTCGGCGGGCGGCGGCATGGCTGGAAACACCGACCGCGGTGGCTGGATTAAGACACACACGCGACGGGGGCCTAATAATAATAATGGCGCGCGCGCCGCGGCGGGGAATTTGTTGTTGTTTATGTTTGTGCGTGTGTGTGTGGAGGAGTTGTAACGGAAAAAAAATAAATTCTTCTTTTATGTAGGTAAAATGTCGGCTCTGTTAAAGAGCCTATGCATATGCAACACGCACATACATACCAGTAATCACGGCGGGCAGAGTTGAATCGGACAGAGTTGAATCGAGTAGGCCGCGCCGTCATTATCGGCGTGTTGAGCGTCGATAATAAATAAGAGTTGAGTTTGTGATCGGTAGTTGCGATCGTTTTTTTGTGTTCGAGAGCTGGGTTTTGAGCTGGGTTTTGAGCTGGGTTCTGAGCTGGGTTCTGAGTTCCGAACTTGTTCTCAGATCAAGCTGTGATAAAGCTGTTAGAAGCTGAGATGAAGCAGATCTACTTTGAGCAGATCTACTTGTTGAGATCAGGAGCTCGGTTCAAGATTGAGATCAAAAAAATCGGCTGGAGAATTGCACTCAGAATGTGAGATCAAGCCGCGACCACTATGGGGTGCTCACTGCAGCAGATCGAACACGGCCTGCGGCGAGTGGAAGTCGTGGTGCACAATGTTCACCAGCACCCACTCGCGCGCAATCCCGGTCAGGAACCGCTGCGGCTCCGTGTCGGCGTGGTAGCACCGCGACCACTCGAGCGCAATGCGGAACGCCTCGTCCTTCCACGCCATGAAGCTCGCGCCTTCCACAATCGTCGGCTGCACAACCTCGCGGCCGGGGAAAATGCCCCACGTCACGGCGTTCACTTCTTCAGGAAGCGCGTTCGTCGTGAGCTCGTCCGTGCCGGCGCGCACGGCGTAGAACGTGGCCTCGTGCTGCGGGACCCGCTGCAGCCGCGGCAGCAGCCGCGTCTCCCACAGCTCGGGGCTGATCATGAGCTCCACATACGCCTTTTGGTACACGTACCCGTGGCTGGGGCCCCACCCATGCACGGGGTCCGTCGAGGGCACGCCGTCCACGGCCGGCTGGCTGTTCACCGTGAACCAGTCGTGCGAGCCATCGTTCAGCTTCAAGATCGGCGCCTCGATCGCCTTGATCTCGGGCGCCGCCGACGCGTCCGACCACGGCAGCGACGCGAGCTCGCCGCGGATGTACTGCTGCACCAGCAGCCCGACGTCGCGCGCGCTGGTCGGGTGGCCCCAGCGCTTGCGCGCCGACGCAGAGCTCACCTTCAGCAGCGCATCGAGCTCGTTCAGCTCGTCGAACGCCGGCGACCGCGAGTCGCCCCACCGCCCGTTCGGGAACTCGTCCCAATCCGCCGTGCGCGACGAGTACGACAGCGGCCGGTTCTTCCAGTGGATCGGCTTCACGGAGTTGAACGACGACCCGCGCCGGCGCCGCAGCTTCGCCTGCGCCTGCGCCTGCGCGTGCGAGTGCGACACAAGCGAGTCCTCGATCGCAGACTCGCTCGGCGCCACCTGCAGCTCGTCAAGACACATCGTCACCGCCTTCTCGAGGTTCATCGTGTAGAAGTGCAGGTGCGTGATGTCGGTCTGCGCCATGATCTCGCGGCACATGTTGGCCACGAGCTCCGTGCCGCGCGCGCGCACGGCCGCGTCGTCGTGCGACAGCGGCTCGAGCTCGGCCACCCACGCCGGCGGCAGATTGATCTGGCACCACCGCGCGCGGCGCAGGAAACTCGACCACCCGGAGATCGGCATGATTCCCGGCACAATCGGCACCGTAATGCCGGCGGCCCGCACCTTCTGCCACCACTTCACAAACAAATTGGCATCATAAAACATCTGCGTCACGACAAAGTCAGCACCAGCATCGACTTTTTCCTTCAAATACGACACCAGCAAGTCAAGATCCTCTTCCTCGGGATGGCCCTCGGGGTAGCCGGCGACGCCAATTGAAACGTCGGAGCCGAACCGCTTGCGGATGTGCTTGACCAGGTCCTTCGCGTACAAAAACGGCTCCTCGGGCTCGGGCTCGCCCGGCACGGGCGAGCGCGGCTTCGGCGGGTCGCCGCGCAGCGCCAGAATGTTGCGGCAGCCCACGTCGAACGCCTGGTTCAGCGCCGCATCAACCTCGTCCTCAGACATGCCCACAGACGTCATGTGCATGCACGTATCGGCCTTGAGGTCGTTCTGCGCCACCTCGACGAGCTCGAGCGTCGTCTCGGCCGAGCTCGAGCCGCCGGCGTTCCACGTAACGTCCACAAACAGGGGCTCAAGCTTCACCATGCGGTCGATGCGGTCGATGAGATTGAACACGCCCTGCTCGGTTTTGGGACAGAAGTACTCGAACGAGTACGACACACGACCGGGCTCGCGCGAAGCCAACTTGTCGCTGATTTTCATCTCACCGCCAATAATACAGTCTGCGATTTTTCACGCGCCGCACTCCGAAAAGTCAACACCTATGACACTTTCCGCTGAGATCTGCATGTGACCGTATCAACGGCCACGTGATGGGGGGAGGGAAGGCGGTCCCACCGAAAGTACGAAACTTTTTTTTTCGGCGGTGCTGATCCGCCGCGGCGGTCGAGGCGGCGGCCTTTAGCGACGCCGAGCTTATATATTATATGTCTTGCTGTGCCGTGCCTACACATAAGTAAAAAAACATCGAGAAATAATAAGGGTCGTAATAAACAGAGTAGCGTGCAGGCTGTATACAAAGGATTCGGAGCTGCAGAATGCCCCCCGCTGATCAGCAGGGTTTCTCCCCCGCTTCACTCAGCACGCTGATAAGATGCTTTTTTCGCTGCGAAACGCGCCGGATCTGCAGCGAATGCCCAATCTGCGACCCCGTATATGCTGCTGACAAAACTGGTTTGGGGGGTGCCTCGGGGGAGCATGTGAAGAATGTACGGCATGTGAAGTACGTGCGGCATGTGCGGCATGTGAAGCATGTGAAGTCTATGAGATGAGATACTAAAAAAGCGGAGTTGCCGAGCCGCCGAAGTTCGGGTTGCTCAGGCTCGAGGTATGGCCTCGCTGCAGGCAGGTAGAAAGCGTAGTGGGGTTTTATGCACGAGCCCTTGCGCCACATAAGGTTAGGGCGGCATCTTAGCCTGCGGTGGATCGACGATGGCTTATTCGCAGTAATATGCTCGAGCTAGGCTTTGCGCGCCCCCCCTGTTGGACGGCCGTGATTCGAGCGTGGGATGGCTTTTTTTTATTGTAATGTATTTAACAAAGCGGGCGCGTACGAGCGAGTAGTAATGCGATGCGAGCAGTACAATGCAGCGTGTAAACCGCGTGTAAACCACTGTTCTGCGTGTGTTCCGCGAGCTCTGCACTGCTCATAGTCCGTAAATTATGGCGGCCATGGGGCAATTTTTCTGGCGCGGGGCGCATTTGTTTGCCCGCAGCGAAGACGAGCTTGGCCCGCGGCGGCCACCGCTAAATTAGCGCGCACGTGACCGCCGGCGCAGCAGGAAACCGCACGCGTCTCGTATTAACCGCAAATCCGCGCGCGGTTGGTTCAGTGGGCGCTGCTTGCATTTCGTGTTTCCTGTTTGTTGCAACGCAATGGCGCGAAGACACCCAATATTATCGTTTGTGGCGATTGTGCTCGTGATTGTCGGGCTCGTGCACTTCTCGCGCTCGTTCGATACGTCGAGCACGCTCGCCCACATCCAGAAGCTGGCGCCGGGCGATAGCGACGACGCGAGCACGGCGCGCGGCTCAGAAAAGCTCGAAACACAGCCGGCCGCAGCCGCAGCCGCAGCTGGCGCGCCCGGCGCCGCCGGCGGTTTGGACTCGGCGGCGGCGCTCATTTCGCTGGACGAGCTCGCCGCGGGCAAGCCGATTATGGCCAAAATGCCGAACGAAACGATCCGCGCCCAGGTCGGCAACGCCGGGTGGAAGCTGCTGCACACGATTCTGGCCCAGTACCCGGAGGAGCCCTCGGACGAGGACAGGCAGACGCTGAGCACGTACCTCAAGTTCTTCTCGCGCGTGTATCCATGCCGCGAGTGCGCGGAGCACTTCCAGGAGCTGCTGCGCCAGCACCCGCCGCAGCTCTCGTCGCGCAAAACCGCGGTTCTGTGGGGCTGCGACGCCCACAACAAGGTGAACAAGCGCCTCGGCAAGGAGATCTTCGACTGTGCATATATTTTCGACAAGTACGACTGCGGCTGCGGCTCGACGGAGGAGGACGACGCCTCGGCTGCAGACGGCAAGGCTGCTGCACAAAAAACCGAGTCCGTGCCGCTTGTGCGTGGCGGTTAAGAATCAAAACAAAAACACAATTAAATTGAAACGAACGGCAGCATTAACAGTAATAATCATCATCAGGTTCAAAAAAAATAGGTACGTATATATATATAATTTACAATGGCGTCAAAAAAAGACGCCTCAGTTCATTTTGCGAGCTCGCTGCGCTGCTCTGCTGCGGGCTCTTCAAGCCGCAGTGCTTGCAATCGCCGCGACAGACTCGCGCGCATGCGCACTTCGTGCTTACGGAGCTCGGGCACAAGACGGGACTCGCGCGTGCCTAGGTGCAATAGGTACCGGCTCAAGGCCGTGAGCTCGTCGGGCGTCTCGTAGAACCGCCACTGGTGCGGCGACGTCAGCTGCATATCGCCAAGGAACAGGCTCGCCACGTCTTTGGGCGTGACGGTCTCCTCGAGCTTTGCGCCTTGAGCCGCCTCCTCAGCAGGCTCCGTGTCCTCCTTGGTATTGGGCGTTGCTTCCTTCGCGGGCAGCGATGGCGCGCTTTCGGTTGCCGCTCCGTTCTCCTGTCCCGTCTGTACTCCATTCGTCTTGCCCGCATTCTCCACTGGCTCGTGCTTCACCTCCGCTGTTGGCCCACTCTGCGTCGCTTCTTGAGTCGTCCCATTAGCATCGCCAGGCGTCTCTGTCTTTACAGCCCCGTCAGTAGTAGCGCCGTGACCGTTCTGCGGTTGCACATTCGAGTGTGGTATGGTGCCCTCAGAAATTGCCGGCGCTGCCGGGCCTGCGGAACCTACGGAACCTGCGGGAGCTCCATTTTGCTGCTGCTGCTGCTGCTGCTGCTGCGGGGGCGGATCGTTAGAAGCTGCTTGGGCTCGCGATTCCTGCGTTTGTTGTGCGGGAGAGCCATCACCACCTGGCTGTGTGGGCGGCGGCTGTGATGGGTGCCCCTGTATTTGCCCTTGCGAAGGTTCTTCTTGAGGCGGCTGCTGGGGCTGCTGGGGCTGCTGGGGCTGCTGCGGGAGCTGCTGCGGTGATTGCTGGGCCGGCTGTTGCACTGTCTGTTGCACAGGCTGCTGAACCGGCTGCGGGGGCTGCTGTACGGACGGCTGCGGCTGTTCCTGGTATTGCGGCTGGGCTAAAGCCGGCTGCGGTTCACCGGGGTGTTGGACCGGTGCTTGCGGAGGCAGCTGAGGCGCTGCTTGCGGCGGCGGCGGCTGCTGGTATGGTGTCATGGCTTGTGGACTTACCTGGTGCGGCACCTGTGCTTGCATTACTTGTGCGTGAGGCTGCGGAGCCGCTGCCGCCCCATAGCCCGCAGCGTACGCTTGTGTCGGATACCCTTGCAATCCCGGGTACTGTTGTGCAGCAAGATTCTGCTGCATGGCTACTTGCTGCACATATGCCTGATACGCATCAGTGGGAACTCCTGGCTGCTGCATGGGATACCCATACTGCTGCATCAAAAGTTGATACTGCTGAGTGGACATTGGTACTAGAACTGGCCCATACGCCGTCTGCTGGTAAACCCACTGCACACTGTCTGGTTGCACAGATAGAGGTTGCTGCGCCATAGGCGCAAGTGATTGTGGCAGCTGTGCCGCATGCTGTGCCGCTTGAGCCTGGGCCTGGGCCTGAGCCTGAGCCTGGGCTTGTGCCTGAGCCTGGGCTTGTGCCTGAGCCTGAGCCTGGGCTTGTGCCTGAGCCTGTGCCTGAGCCTGTGCTTGCGCTTGCGCCTGCGCCTGCGCTAGTGCTAATTGTTGCTGATATGCGAGGTACTGTTGCTGCTGCTCTTGCTGAAGCTGCTGCTGTTGTTGTTGAAGTTGCACCTGCTGCACCTGCTGGGCCTGAGCCTGAGCCTGGGCCTGAGCCTGCTGGATTTGCTGGGCTTCTTGTTCTTGGCGAGTCAGTTGTGCCTGCAGGGCTTGATCGGCTTGAGCCTGCTGCACCTGCTGAGCCTCTTGCGTGCGCTGAGCTGAGACAGTTGACGACGCGTCGAGTTGCGGCTGCTGCTGCTGCTGCTGCTGCGATGCTGATATCTGAGAATGCGTTGGAGTCGCCGAGGGCGCCTTGTTGTTCATCTCGGCAAGCTGGGGCATGAGAGTCGCATCTTCCAGCGTGCCCAAGCGTCGAGCCTCTGCCTCCAAAGTCTTCAACTCCCAGGATTGACTGTCAGTAAGCCCACCCATAGATCGGTTTATATCCAAAAGTTCTCGGATGCGGCGTTCAAGCTGCTCCGCATTGCTCCGAATAGCAACCGGCTGCCGTCTCGTGGCCGATGATAGCCTATTTCGCGACGCGGCCGCCGCCTTGGCCTCGGCCGCAGCCCGCAACGACGAAAGCACGCTGGCACGGAATTTAACAAACTCCTTGGAATACTCTTCCGAGTCAAGGTATTGCGCAAGATCCTCGGCCGTAGGACCCTGCACACATAGGCGGCCCATGGCATAGCCCTTCGAGAGGTCAACGCCATTGTTGTCGAACCACCAGTACCGGTTGAAGAATCGGTCCTTACCAATAAGCCGCATGCGCTGGCAGTCGAAGCGCGCAATCTGGGCATGTGCTTGATCAGCCTCTAACTTTGTCTCCTCGTACTGCCTTTGCAGCTCACAGACTCGGTCCTCAAGTTCCTGCAGACTGCCGGAATCATCATCACCGGCATCAGCAGCTTCCTTCGCAGCTGCTTCAGCCTTGTCCTGGGGGACACCAGATCCAAGTTGCGCCTCAAGCTCTTCCTCGTACAATTTACGTCTTCGAGACGCCGTTTTTTGCAAAGTCCGCAAATTGTCATGGATAACACGAACTTCCCTGCTGAGGTTTCTTCGTCGTAGCCTATTTGCTTGCTCGAATCGGCTGTCCAAAAACTCGCGCAAGGACGAAGATCCGTACAACGCGCGAACAAGAATTAGGAGCGCGTGCACGCGCAAGGAAAAAGACAGGGTTCTGTACGCTTGAGCCGCCGCTTCCAACGTTGCTGTCTCGCCAGCAGCGGGAGCCAAAGCCGAGAGTGCCTCGGCAGTATAAGGGTGAGCCTCTTTGCGAGCTTCGAACTCGTGCAAGACACAGGCGAGAAGCTGTTGCCAACCCCCGTTATCATAACTGCGCGAGCCGATTCGCTCAGTCCAAGACTCACCATCTATGGTAAGCCACGCCGTTTCGGGCCGTTCTGCCGGAGCATCGGTCATTTCCGTATCTGAGTGTTGTTCCTCCTGCGCGTCCATTGACTTTGCATGCTCTGCATGCTCTGCATGCTCTGCAGGCTCTACAGACTCCGAGGGTTCCACAGTGTTCTCTTTAGACTCTTTTTCATCTTGGTCTTCATCCTCGTCCTTTTCGTCCTTTTCGTCCTTTTCGTCCCTATCGTCCCTATCGTCCTTATTTGCATCATTAGATTCCTCGGGTTCCACACTATCCTTCAGATCATCATCCTTCGGCTTACGACGTCGTTTTGGTGGCCGGCCCGCGCCTCGAGGACGTTTTATTGGGTCTTCTACCTGTGGAAGCGGTACGCTGAGCTCATTGTCGTCCTCGGGCACTAATTGGCTGAGCGTGGCCTTATGAAAATCGGCGATTGTTTGGGGTACTTCGGGCTGCCGCAAGCCGTCTATGAAGTCATCGAACGTCAGCAGCTGGTCAGACTCAAGACCAAGAAGCTCATTGTATAGATGCGAGAACAGCCAAATCTCCATGACGTGCCCTATTTGGCCGCGTTCTTCGAGCTCGTTGAGCCTCTCGTCGACATGCCACTTTGGCCAGGGCCGTAGCTGCTGCTGGGCTTCCAAAAAGCTGTGGATTTCTTCGTCTCCACAGACCGAGGCGAGATGCAGGAGGTCGTCGTTCTGGAACTGAGTTTTTATGTGCTTGAAATCGTCCTTCGCGAACTTGTCGAAGCGGTCCGAGCGCTTACTTTTAGGCGTCTCTTCAGCCGCCAGCTCAGCCGCCCGCTGCTCGTAGATGCGGCTGACCTCCTCGTCCATTTCTGTTGGCAGCGAGTACTTTTCGACGTACTCTGGACGCGCAATCCAGGGCGAACCGGACCACTGCTCGCGGCTCGCAGCGTGCTTGATGAACGCTCTTAGTGTTAGCTTGGACACGATTTTGCGATCGCGGAGGAGCTGCGTCGCATCGCCCTCGAGAATGCGTTTGCCGTCATCGACTTGGTACAAGCCGTTCTCGGCCTTTATGACCTCAGCCTTCACGCGCTGCTCCTCGAAGCGCACCGTGACAATTTCGCCGACAAAAAACTTGTCGCGGATGTGGCTATAGACCTCGTCCACGAGCTGGTCGAGGCGCGTAGTCAACGAAAAATGCACCTTTTCGAGAATAGGCTTCTTCAGGGGCTCTGGGAACCGCTCCAGGATATTGTCGGTCTCTGAGAGCTCCTTTGCGCGCGCGTCGAAGAAGGACAGGCAGGACGCGCCGGAAAGCTCGCATATAAACTTCTTCTGCGAGTAGAAATCGAGGCGCTCGAGATAGGCGTCGTAGGACACGAAATACTCGAGCGTTTCCGGGATGAACCAGACCTCCTGGTTGGGGTCCGTGGGCGAATGGCGCGGCGGTGGGATTGTCACGGCCTTGCGCTTGAACAGCACCATTCTGGGCCCGGGCGGCAATGCGATTTAGAGAGGCGGTAGGTCGCTGCCGAATATGCAGCTTTTGTTAGGTGGTACAGGGCAGGGGTTGCCCTATACCTGATTATCACCCACGACTTACTCCACCACCGCTAAGTGCGCGCGAACCGCTTTTCGTGTAAGCTGGCTGCCGGCTATTAGATCAGACTAGATAAGCGAGACGCGCGCCGAAGGGAGTGGTGGGTAAAAAGTAGTCAAAAAAAAGTGAAGTGGGAGTTTAAACAGATGCAGAGTGCAAACATTTAGTTTAAAATTTTAATAAAAGTATTGAAAAAAAAAAAAACCATCATGTGGCAGAGTGCGTCGTCGCTAAAATAAGGAGGGACCTCGAGGTTCACTCGTGCCCTTTTAATAAATGCACACACGCTGCCGTCGTGTAGTGACACATACTGAGCTGTGTGCCGCGTTGAGTGAGCTCATTAACAACGGCGGTTTTTTTTCCGTCCTGGGGCCACTATCTGAGCGGGGCCAGAACAGAAGAGCTTTCACACTATGGTGCGTCCCAAATGGGCAGGAGAAGAAATTACCGGATCGGGGCGCAGGCCAGAACCGCGAAATACATATAAAGCGTGGATTGAGGCAAATCTGAGAGCACGCTAGACACGAATGAGCCACGAATACGCCGCCAGCGAACCCACTGAGAACCTGTCTGCGAAGGTCGAGCAGATGCAGGCTCAGATAACGAGCCAGATGAGACAGCTCCAAATTGCCCATGAGCTGCTGGGCTACCGGCCTATGACCCGCATGCATCTCGTTGACCAGGTCAACGCAATGGGACCAGGGCTAGCGATGGAGTCCCAGTTTGTGCAGCGCGTCGAATTTGAGAAGCTCATGAAGGTAGTGGTCGACGGGTTCAACGCGCTGGAGCTCGAGCTGAAGCAGCTGCGGCTCGAGTACGAGTCCTGCAAATTCACAATGATTGAGAAGCGCGTGTTGGACTTGGAGGAGCGAGAGAAGACGCGGCGCGAGCTTGAGCGTTTACGGGAGGCAACCGTGAGAGCAGGAATCCCGCAACTAGCGGGCAACACTGCCGCGGCAAACTCTGACGGACCCAAGAAGCGGTTCACTGAGCAGTTCCGCGAGATGATTGGTAACGAAAAATATAACTCTGACCAGGAAAAGAGGTATGTTTTGGACTTGCTAGACGACCAGCTGCGGTGGCTTGGCGGAGAGAAGTCCTCGGTCATAGAAGATCTCAAGGATGACGGCCTGACCGAGGAGTTTTTGAAGTATCCTGACCTGGTGAAAAAGTACCACGAAAGCCTACCGGCGCTGTTTGCCGACGTGACACCAAGTACGCCCATGGTCTCCACAGAGTGTTCTGAGGACGAGAGTGACGACACGGATATCGATGACAAGAACGCGGGACACAAGAGACAGCGACGCGCGGCTCATGAGGAGGACTACGATGGTACTGAAGGCGACGACAGCATGGTCATGTAGAACGGGCGGGGCGAGCGCTGCCTATAGTGTAGTGAAGTAAGATAAGAGTAAGAAGAATCAAGAAACGACTACATAGCAAGCCGAGTTAAGGCGGCGGAGTTACCCTGCAAATTTAAGATGAGAGTAACTGCGCTCGAATCCTGAATGTACATGTATCAGCATTATCATTTTCGGCTGGCCATGCATCAGGGTTGACAAAACCCAAGCCGCCCAAGTTTGCGCAGAGATCCAACAAATCGTCGAGCTACTAATAATTTGTTCATGTCTGAAGCGTGGTGTGGTTGTTAAGAACTCTATTGTTGTCAATGTTGTGTACGGGCCAAATGAAAAGAATCAGCAGCTAAAGGTAAATAAATGTCTGGCAAAAAGCCCACTAATAGTATAGAATTGCAGATTTGGGTGGATTTGGGGTAGATGGTAAAGGTGCGGTCGCAGGGGAGCAGCCAGACCTTTGAGAATTTATGCGGCCTGCGCGGCCTAGCCGCGCGATAAAAGGTTTAAATGCGGGCACTTGCGTTGTGGGCAAGGGCCCCGCACCGGGTGCCACGCTGTTCGTAGGCGTATCGTGGCGCGCCGCGGCGGCAAGCAGTGCTTGGCGTGGGGGCCTATATAAACGAGCATCAACTGCGGCTCAGCCACATTCGCAGCGCACGCGCACGGATTTGCGATGAACGGGAACAACGGAGGCGGCTTCAGCGACCAGATCCGACAGAAGCTCGAGCAGAAGGTTGACGAGCAGCTGCTCGGAAACAACGGAAACCAGGGCGGCGGCGGCATCGGCGGCATGATCTCTGGTTTCATGCACAAGAAGCTCGACGGCAACCAGGGCGGCTACGGCAACAACCAAGGCGGCGGCGGCGGCTACGGCAACAACCAGGGCGGTGGCTACGGCAACGATAACTACGGTGGCAACCAGGGCGGCGGCTTTGGCGGTAACCAGGGCGGCTATGGTGGTGGTAACCAAGGCGGTGGCTTTGGCGGCAACCAGGGCGGTTACGGCAATGACAGCTACGGCGGTAACCAAGGCGGTGGCTACGGCAACGACAGCTATGGCGGCAACCAGGGCGGCAAGTCCGAGGGCTTCCTTGGCAAGCTCATGCACGGCGACAAGCATAAGAACGAGGGCCAAGGTGGCAGCAACTACGGCGGCCAGGGCTCGAACAGCAACTACGGTGGCCGCGATAACTTCGGCAGCGGCGGTGACCAGTTCGGCGTGGACAAATTTGGCGGCGGGGACTCCAAATTCAGCAGCGGCGACAGCTACGGCAACAACAACAACAACAACGACAGCTTTGGCGGTGGCCGCGAGGAGCGCCATCATCACCACCATCACAAGGAGGAGAACTTCGGCGGTAACAGCTCGTCGTCTGGATTCGGCGGCAATGATAGCTACGGCGGCGGCCGCGACAACTACGGCAGTGGTAACGACAGCTACGGCGGTGGCCGTGATAACTTCGGCGGCAGCGGCAGCGGTCGCGATAACTACGGCGGCGGTAACGACAGCTTCGGTGGTGGCCGTGACAGCGGCTTCGGCGGTGGCCGCGACAACTACGGCGGCGGCCGCGATAACTTCGGCGGTGATAATTCGTCTGGTTTCGGCGGCAACGACAGCTACGGCGGTGGCCGCGATAACTTCGGCGGTGACAGCTACGGCAACAACAACAACAACAACTACGGCGGTGGAAACAACAGCTACGGCGGTGGAAACAACAGCTACGGCGGTGGAAACAACAACTACGGCGGCGGGTTCTAGGCCTGTGCGACGTACATGCCCATAAACCAGCGCCACGTAGTTGTGGAACATTAGAATTTCGAAGAAAAAGCTATTCTTTTAAAGCATTGTTAGAACATATACATGACCAGTATGCGTATTCATGAACCAGTTAGTTTGGCGTCGGTAGTTTGGCGTCGGTAGTTTTGCTTTGGTAGTTTTGCTTTGGTAGTTTTGCTTTGGCATCTACTTTGTGCTCAGTTTATCTAATTCCCGCTTTGCGTTGTGCGTTTATGCTTTTCTGCTCTCGTTGCTTGCCTTTTGGCACTCGGTCCACGAATGCAATGCCGCACAGAGATTTACGAACTGCACAGAGTAACAAAGATAGTTAATTACTTTACAATTAAATCAACATACAACTAAAGTAGACCACAATAAAGTGTTTTGCGCCCTCAGTGGCCCGCCTGCTCAATTTGGGCCGCCGCATGTCGGGCGGCCCAAAAAGGCACGTTTTTAATTCGTGACGACGCGTCGCGAAGCAGAGCCCGGCCGCCCAAAAAAGGTGGGTGGGTGGTCCTGGGCCTGGGTGGTGTTGGGAGCGAGGGAGGGAGGGAAGGATCAGCTGAGTTACCGATGAGTCAGCAGCCGAGCGATAGAGGCAACTCTCTGGGAGCAGTCGCGGCGGCACACCACCACCACCACCGTTTACTTTCGCGCCAAGTGTTAGTTTAATTTTTGGAAAAAAAAACATGTTTATTGTGAACTGGTTCTACGATGTGCTTTACAGCCTGGGCCTGATGAACAAGCACGGCAAGCTGCTGTTCCTCGGCCTTGACAACGCCGGCAAAACGACGCTGCTGCACGTTCTGAAGACGGATCGCATGGCCGCGTTCGTGCCCACGACGCACCCGACGAGCGAGGAGCTCCAGATCGGAAACGTGCGCTTCACGACCTTCGACCTCGGCGGCCACGTCCAGGCGCGCCGCGTCTGGAAGGACTACCTGCCCGAGGTCAGCGGTATTGTCTACATCATTGATGCTGCCGATGTCGAGCGTTTCCCTGAGTCGAAGGCTGAGCTCGACGCCCTGTTCGAGATCCCGGAGCTCCAGACCACGCCGTTCGTCGTGCTGGGTAACAAGATCGACAAGGAGGGCGCCGTCAGCGAGGACGCGCTTCGCCAGGAGTTCGGCCTCTACCAAACGACGGGCAAGGACGTGACCGAGGTCGCGCCAGGAACGCGCCCCATCGAGCTGTTCATGTGCTCGATCACTATGCGTACGGGCTACGGCGAGGCCATCAAGTACTTGGCAAACTACGTCTAAATTTCGCGCGTGCGCGCACAGACACACACACACACACACACTTTCCCGCCGCACCGGCGCGCCCCCCCCCGTTTTCCGCTAGGCCCTCCGTTTCTAGCAGGTATATTACCCACCTGCGAAGCAAGCATCAAATTTTAAGCTGAAACTTACGCTTAAACCACTAGTTAAGTTATACTAATGAATCACTTCTATTTCTTCTTCGAGCGCTTGATCGCGGCGCTCTCCTCGGCCGCGCGCTTACGGCCCTCGTTCGCAAAGTACTCCTTGCGCTGCTCCTTGCGGCGGTCCTCGCGGATCGCATCGAGCTTCGCCTGCTCTTTGGCCATCTTCGCTCTTTGCTCGTTCTTCTTCGCCGTGCGCTTCTCCTCCTTGTCGTTCCGCACCGCATTGATCTTCACCATCATGTCGCGCAGCTTCTTCTCCTCGCCGTCAACTACAACCGCCCGCTTCGCCATGTACGGCTTCTCGGCCTGTGGCTTCATCTGGTGGATCTGCGACCTGAACGGCAGCCGCTGCTGCAGCTGCTTCGGCACTTGCAGCGGCTTGAACTCGCGCACTTCACGCACAACCTTCTGGCCATAGTCGGAGTTCTGCTTCTGCGGCGCGCGCAGACCCTTCTCGAATCGCACGGCGCCAGTCAGCCTCATTCCTTGCCATTGTGTCTTGTCTTCCAGCAGCAGCGATGTCACCGGGTTGTAGAAGCGGCGCGCCTGCACGGGCCACCAAGCACGGAGCAATACAATGTCCGAGAGCAGAATCTTATCCTCAAAGCTGGCTCGGAACGCGCCTTCAGTGGTCAGCGCCCGCTTGATTTGGCCGCGGATGCCGCTAACCGTCTTGATCTGCGCGCCCTCAAACCGCGAAACCTCAAGCGTTGATTGGAACATGTTCTTGATGAAGGCCGTGTTCTTGAAAACCTTCATGGGGTGGCCAACCAACTTCAGCTTCTTCACAATCTCCACCTCTTGGTCCACTTCTTCAACGGTACCGGTGGCACTCACTCGGAAACTGGCTCCCGCGTCCTTCTCATTCACGCTGGGGAAGCATGCAAAGCCCGTGTTCGGCGACACAAGCGGACCCCACATCGTCGCGTTGCAGAACATGTGCTCGGGGCTATACTTCAGCATACGCGTACGCGTGCGGGAGTCAGAAGTCGTATAAATTGGACACGTCTGGAACCTTCGCCAGCCAAGCGACACTACTAGCGGATCGTTCGTCTTAAGGAGACGAGGGTGCCATCGGTGCTTTTTGATGCGCACTTGAGAAAAGCCAAATCGTGTCTCGTTGGGAAGAAGGCCGCCCACAATTACAGGATACTTGGGGTTGAAGTAGTCCACGAGCTCGTACGGCATGTCCTTGAAAACGAGACGCACGTAAGTGCCGGAGCGGAAGCCCTCGATCTGCTGACGCGTGGCCTCGTCTAGAGATGCAAGCTCTGCCTCGTTCACGTCGAGCTGCTTCGCAATACGGTTCTTCTGCTTGTCGTACCACGTCTCAGCATTCTCGTCTTCCTCGGGATCAGCCTTCTCTTCATCAGAGTCGAACTGCAGACGCATCTGCTCCTTCTTGCGGGCATTCTCCTCGCGCTGTTCCTCAATAGACTTGATGCGTGCATCACCAGCGTCACCGTCCTCCTTCGTCTCAGATTTCTCATCATCTTCGTCGTCGTCGTCGTCGTTGTCAGAGCCGCCTTCGCCAGCGCTTCCCGCCTCGAGATCTTCGAAGTCACTACCGCCTTCTTCGTCTTCATATTCGTCATTATTTTCGGCAGATTCAGAGGCAGGCCGTACTTCACGGTAAAACAAATCGGTCAAGTCCTCCACATCTACGTCAAGAGTCTCATCATAGCGCACGCGAGGAAGCTCTATGTCCGCCTTCGGTTTCTTGACCTTCAAGAAGTCATCTTCTTCCTCGTCATCCTCGTCGGCCTCAATGTCTTCCTCGACTTCGTCGCTATTTGAGTTGTTTGGGGCGGACGCGCGGTGCCACTCCTTTAATACGTCCTCGGGACTCAGGTCGGAGTAAATGAGTCTTGCTAAAGGCCGGCGGCGAGTGTAATTTGCTGGAGAGAAGTTATCCTTCCATTTGAGCTCGCTGGCGTCGGCATCAGCATCAGCGTCCATCGTGGGATCGAAGTCTTCGATTTCGGAGTCAGACGCGAATTGCAGTTCCTCCGTCTCGGGGCCTACGGCGGCAACCGGCTCATTATAAGCCTTTGTTTGTCGAAGGCTAGTGCGTCCGCGGTCGCCGTTGGGATCCTCGTCCTCCGATGCAACCTCGTCGTCGGCTATGTCCTCGAGGTCTTGCACAGCATCGGTATTTGAGAAAAGCTGAATGCCGCCTGCGGACTCATCCAGGGCATGCTGAGACTTTTGAAGATCAGTAACAAGCTTCTCACCGAGTCCCAGTAATTCTGAATTGGGATCAAAGCTCTGGTGACCAACGTCTATGTATACAGCATCTTTGTCGATCATGACACCGCCGACGTCGGACATGGGAGCATAAATAGTTTTGAGTTTGTCGTCCAAACGCCGCCTTCCGGACTTGCCCTCTTTGCCTTCTTCACGGCGAATCGCCATTGGCGTCGGGCACGGATCAGGCAGTTTTTCTACCTCGCTCACAACGCTGTCGCCAACGCCAGGAATATGTACACTTTGGCCTGGCTTTAGGGGAGTGCCCCGTAGGTAACCATAAAGCGCGACTTGACGATCTACCTTTGGATTAGCCTCGATGTGGCGCGGGTGCGTCAAGTCAGTGAACCGGTCAGCGATGAGATACGGGTGCTCGTTGCGCCACTTCAAAGGCCGGAACTTCATAACCGAGATGAATCTTGCCAAGTTCAAAATTTCTCTGTCTGGGTAGCGGCCGTTCATAACACCGCTAAGGTAGAATAGCTTTGCGCCTTTGTATACTTCAGTCCAGAAACGCTGCTTTAGAGCCTTTTTCTGCGCCCGCATCTTGCACTGGCTCTTGAAAAGGTCCAAATGCGTCATTATACCGAGCACGCGCGGGAAGCCGTGGACGGAGGCGATCTGCAGAAACTCCATTGTTTCCATTTCGAAGCCGAAGTTACCGTCGATCATGAGCAGCACAAGATCAGCAACCTTGGCCATATCGACCATCGAGTTCAGGTCTGTTTGACACTCGAAAAACGTCACGCGCCGCTTCTTGCCGCTCACAACCGTGACGGGCCCATTCAGCTCGCCAACAGTGTGCTTTGTGAACCGCTTGACCAAGCTCTTGATGAGAGTGCTCTTGCCTACACCCTTAGGGCCAACAACAGCCACCATCACGGGCGGAGCCTCCTCAGGAGTGCGGTCGACCATTGGCGCGTGGAAGCGCTTTTCGCCAATATCGACTGAGCGGCGGGCCATTTTGTCGAGCTTGCCCGGGTTCGCGACGGCGAACGCGCGCGCATTAAAGCCATTGGCGTGCGACTTGACCTTTTTGGACGATGCCGGGTCCTTTGCCGCGCGGTGGGATTTGTGGGACTCCATTGACGGTGCTGGACCAAAGAACCACCGCTACTATAGCTAAGGTTGAAAAAAAAGACCGGGCTAGGGCGAAACTTTTCAGGCCCGCTCCTTGCCCTGTGCCACCACCCTTCGCTAGCGGTGCAGAAGTGTAATCCGCGGTGGAAGCTCGAGCGTTTTGCGTGTTGCCGAAAAAAAACTAAAAAAAAAACTGGAGTATGAATTTATATGATATGATTCGGTAGTTAGTTTGCGAAGCGAATGATGCTAGGCGAATGATGCTGGGTGAATGATGCTAGGCAAATAGGGTGCAGCAGTAGAGACATTCCAGTGATCCACACATCTAACAGCAAGGTTTATAACTAGTAGTTTCGCGTTTTGCTAAAAAAAAAAGAAAACGTATTCAAATTGGCGTTAGTTCCAACCGAACGCGCAGTCCCAACGCACCGCTTTAATGGACGGCTGTGCGCGCGCGCGCGAAATCTCGTGCTTAGACAACCAATGACTCAGCAGCGCTTTTCCCACTCTTTCCTCTCCCCCTGTCGGTACCGCGTGCCACGTCAACCTCGCGACGGGCAAACACGCACACCAACACCACCACTCCTTGGAAAAAACACCAGTCCCAGGTCTCCGTTTCGCAGGCTGTGATGAAGGTGGATATTAAGAAGCAGCTTGAATCGCGGAGCTACCGCGTGAAGGGCATCGACGTCCACCCGACGGAGCCGTGGGTGCTGACGTCGCTGTTCACGGGCGCGGTGCAGATCTGGAACTACGAGACGCAGCAGCTTGTGCGCTCGCTCGACGTGACGAAGGCGCCGCTGCGCGCGTGTCGGTTCATTGCCCGCAAAAACTGGATCGTTGTGGGCGGCGACGACATGCAGATCCGCGTGTTCAACTCGAACACGCTCGAGAAGGTTGCTCAATTCGAGGCGCATCTCGACTACATCCGCTACCTTGTTGTACACCCGACGCTGCCCGTAGTGCTCAGTACGGGTGACGATATGGTCATTAAGATGTGGAACTGGGACCAGAAGTGGAACTGCACGCAAGTGTTCAAGGGCCACCAGTCGTACGTCCTCGGCCTCGCCATCAACCCGAAGGACCCCAACACGTTTGCCAGCGCTGCGATGGACCGCACCGTCAAGGTGTGGAGCCTGGACGCCCCCGTCGCGAACTACACGCTCGTGGCGCACGAGACGCGCGGCGTGAACTTCGTGGACTACTATCCGTTCGCCGACAAGCCATATCTCATCACGACGAGCGACGACCGCACAATCAAGATCTTCGACTACCAGAGCAAGAACGTGGTGGCCACGCTCGTCGGCCACTCGCACAACGTCTCGTTCGCTGTGTGGCACCCGGAGCTGCCAATCATCATCTCCGGTAGCGAGGACAGCACAATCAAGATCTGGAACGCAAGGTCTTACAAGCTCGAGAAGACCTTGAACTTCGGCCTCGAGCGCGCATGGTGCGTTAGCACGCGCCCGGACTCGAACCTCGTGTCCATTGGTCTCGAAATCGGCTCGCTTGTTCTGCGGCTTGGTCGCGACGAGCCGATTGTTTCCATGGATCAGAGCGGCCGTTTGGTATGGGCGAAGCACCTCGAGGCCTTCAGCTCGGCCATCAAGGCGCCGGGCGATGCTGATGTCGAAGATAGCGAAGTGCACCTCCAGGTTAAGGATCTCGGTGCCGTAGAGATGCAGCCGACTCAGTTGGTGCACTCGCCGAACGGCCAGTTCGTGGCCGTTGTGGGCGATGGCGAATATATTGTATACACGGCACGAGCATGGAGAAACAAGATGTTTGGCCACGCGCAGGACTTCGCGTGGGCCACTGACTCGAACTACTACGCGGCGCTCACCGAGGGCGGCTCGGTCTGGATCTACAAGAATTTCGAAGAGCAAGTTCCTATTGAGGTTCCTGGTGCCCAGCGCGTATTTGGCGGTGAGCTGCTGGGTATCGCTACGTCGGATGCGGTTGTCTTCTACGACTGGACGTCGCATGAACAGGTCAGCGTTGTGGCCACTGATGCGCATCAGATTGTTTGGTCTGATAGCGGTGAACTTGTGCTTCTTGTCGGCGAGGAGTCGAGCTATGTGCTCAGATATGATTACGAAAAGGTGGAGCAAGCGCTCGAGGACGGCACTGAGGACGGTGTTGAGGACGCGTTCGAGGAGGTGCATGAGCTGTCGCGCGAGCAGGTGCGCACGGCCATTTGGATTGGTGACTGCCTTGTCTTCACGACGACTGCGAACCGTTTGAACTACTTGGTTGGTTCAGAAACCTACACCATCAACCATTATGACCGCGATATGTTCCTGCTTGGATACCTTCCCCGCGACAACGCATTGTACTTGTGCGACAAAGACGTTCGCGTTGTATCGCACAAGCTGTCGCTGAAGGTCGTTGAGTTCCAGACCCTCGTGTTGCGGGGCGAAGTCGACGAAGCCATGACGACGCTGCTGCCTGATGTGCCTGTTGATGACCGCACGCGCGTGGCGCGCTTTTTGGAGGTGCAAGGGTTTTCGGAGCTTGCTCTGGACGTGACTCGCGACGATGACCATCGATTCGACCTTGCGCTCGAGATCGGCAAGCTCGAGCTGGCTGAGTCCATTGCTCGTGACGGAGAGTCCACGAAGTGGCGACAGCTTGGCGATCATTTCATGGCTGCATGGAATGTGGATCGCGCAACCAGTGCATACTCAAAGGCCGGCGAGCTGGACACTCTGCTGCTCATATACACGTCGACGGGTAATAAGCCGGCGCTTTCGGAGCTGGCGGCCAAGGCTGAAAAGGAGGGCCACTACAACCTGGCCTTCAATGCATTGTGGTTTGTGGGTGACGTCGATGGTGCGACGCGCCTTCTGAACAAATCGGGGCGTCACTCGGAAGCAGCTCTATTTGCCCTCACCTACGGTGGGCCCGTGAATGAAAGCGTATCACAGTGGAAGGAGTCGCTCAAGGCGAACGACCGTGCTGCGATTGCCGAGCTTATTTGCGATCCTGCCACGGACCCGGAGCGGTTCCCTGCGAACGTGGGCCAGCACACTGAAGTTGGTGGTGCGCGTGGCGCCGAGACCGTCGCCACGCCTGAGCCCGTGAGCGCGAAGGAGGATGCTACTGAGGAGAGCGTTAAAGAGGCCGCCCCTGCGGCCACCGCCGCTGCCCCCGCCGCTGCCCCCGCCGCTGCCGCTGTCTCTGAAGAACAAGAAAAAGAGGCTTCACCCGAGGCCACGAACGAAGCTGAGAAGGCGCCTGAGACCGAGACGTCTTCGGAAAAGCCTGCTGCATCCGAGGCTGAACCAGCACAGACTCCGGAGGAAGCTCCTGCCGCAGAGCCCGAAGAGGAGGAAGTGGCTGAAAAAAAGGACTAGAGAGTATATAATTCACGCTGTGTAAGGCATATTAGCGAAACTTAACAAAGTGTTGCATCACATTGTTCGAAAGATGCGAGCCAAATATCATTCTGTAGGCTAGACTGTCGTTGAAGGTAAGCCGGGACGAAGACACAGGTAGGCGGCAATGTGATAGCAGGTCACTGCGCAGTCCTACGGGGTATATAAAGAATGCATGACCCCGGGTTGCTACGAATTCGCGTTACTCGCTCGCGTCACTAGTCGTTAAGGCTTATAATGAGCTAGTGATAACTCCAGTTAAGAATGAATTTACGAACGCAATTTGTTGCGAATAAAGTATAATAGACCACGAAGCTAGTTAGTCAAACATAAAAGATAAATGCAAGATAATTGTGAAGAAAAAAAAAGTGGTTTTTCAAACAATGTGCGAAACTCGTTGCCGCGGCTGCTGTGTAGACTGGCTGGCAGGCAGGCATGTTTAGTTTCGCGGTGGGCCATGTGACCTTGGCAGGCCGGCAGCGCGCACAGATCACAGCACCCGGGTGTGACACGTGACCGGCCCTGGTGCGGTGGCCCGCTTGGCCCTCATTGGTCCCAGGAGCGCAGTAGTAAGCACTCACCGAGCCGGAAGCACTTCCTCCTCAACTTGCACAAAAAAGCCAGCGGCAGTTCAGAGATGTTTGCAACGAAACTGGGACAGGCGAGCCGTGTTGCTGCGCAGCAGGGCGGCCGCATTGCTGCGGGGCGGAACTACGCGACGCTGCGTGAGATCGAGACCCGTTTGAAGAGTATCAAGAACATCGAGAAGATCACCAACACGATGATGATTGTTGCGTCGACGCGCATGTCGAAGGCGCAGCGCGCGATGGAGCGCTCGCGCGTGTACGAGGGCGCGGCGCACACCGTGTTCGACAAGGCCGAGGTGAAGGAGCCCGAGGCGCCTGAGAAGGAGCTGCTTATTGTCATGAGCAGCGACAAGGGTCTGTGCGGCTCGATCCACTCGCAGCTCGCGCGTCACGCGCGCGTGTACTTGGGCGAGCACCCGAACACGGAGCTGGCGATTGTTGGCGACAAGTCGAAGGCGCAGCTGTCGCGTACGCACGCCGACAAGATCCGCGTTTCGTTTGCCGGCCCCGGCAAGGAGGCGCCCACGTTCAACGAGGCGGCGCTCATTGCCAACGAGATCCAGCAGCTCGGCAAGTACGACAGCGTCAAGATTCTGCACAACAAGTTCTTGTCGAGCGTGAGCTTCGAGCCGACGTTCCTTGACGCGTTCACGGAGCAGGCCACGGAGGCGGCGCCCAAGATCAACCAGTACGAGATCGAGGACGACAGCGTGCCGGCCGACTTCGCCGAGTTCTCGCTCGCGAACTCGATCTTCTACGGCCTGGCCGAGGGCCACGCGGCCGAGATCAGCTCGCGTCGTAACGCCATGGACAATGCGTCGAAGAACGCGAACGACATGATCACGAAGTACTCGATTCTGTACAACCGTACGCGCCAGGCCGTCATTACGAACGAGCTCGTCGATATCATCACTGGTGCCTCGTCGCTCGAGTAAGTCGTGTAGAGTACGTAGAAAAAGCTTAGACGATAACGACTTTAGTTTCATGTGGCCGGTGCACACTTTGCACGCACTTTGCACGCACTTTGCACGCACTTTGCACGCACTTTGCTGGGCAAATGCGCGCGCCGTTGTGGAGTAACTTTGTTTTCAATAGATAAGTTAAGTGGATAGCGGCCGGCGCTTTTAGGAGCACTGCCGAGTTACGTTGTCTATACAATGGATCCAACAGAAGATGCAGATCGCGGCCTTGCGTTCGCGAGCGTTTGAGTTCGCGAACACTTGGAGTGGTAACCGTTTTGCGGCCTTAGTTGTGCGGCCTTAGTTGTGCGGCCTTAGTTGTGCGGCCTTAGCCTTGGTTGTACAAAGGTGTGCAGGCTTGGGTAGTGTGGTACTGGGCCCCTTAGAAAAGGTGGTTCCGCGCCAACCTCACTATGAGGTACACCATGAGCGGCACGTTCACGACCTGCCACAGCTCGAACCACGAGTGCAGGCGCACGTCCGCAGTGGCGCGGCGCTGCGACTCGAGCTCGCCCGCCGCAAGCTGGCGGTAGATCTCGTCCTTCTCGGCCCACCTTTCGTAGAGCCACTGCGTAAACACGGCCTCGGACTCTGTGTACGGCACGGTGCTGAGCGGGAACTCGCGGATGTGGAGCTTCAGTTGCTGTGCGCCGCGGCCCTCGAGGAACGTGCGGCCCAGCGAGTAGTACTGCTCGGCGGCCTGGCCCTCGGGCACGACGGGCTCGTACACGACCGTGATGTCGTAGAGCACGGGCACGCTGCCGCCGAGGCCCTGCAAGGACGCGTAGAGGCCCTTGGCGCGGGGCAAGAGCATATGCTTCGGCACTAAGCGGCTCGGCAGCCCGATCTTGTGCGCGTATTCGGCGGTGACCTGTGCCGTGTTCTTGTTGAACACGGTGCCCTCCGGGAATATGGTGAGCCAGACCGGCCAGGTGCGGTCCTCGGCAATGAAGGCCGTGACCTCCTTAATGTTTGCTGCGTCGAGCTGCCACTTGCGCGACATGAACATGAATTTAAATGCGCGCATGCCCCAGCCGAACACGGGCACGCTGCGCAGCGAGCGCTTTAAGGCGAAGATGAACGCGCCGTGCAAGTCTGCCGTGTAGCCGAACCACCACAAGTAGACCCAGTCGCTATAGATCTGGTGGTTGGCCATAAGCACGGCGCGCGGGGAGAGCGATGTTGTGAGCAGGCCGCGCGCGTCGACCTTGAAGCCCTGGTTCTCGTGGGCGGAGTAGACTTGCACCGTAGTTGGGTTCGCGATGCGCATGAGCGCGACGAGCAGGAGGCCGAACGAGCGTTTCTGGACGTCGAGCCATGCGCGCCAGAGCTTTGTGCGCGGCCAGAAGCGCAGCGGCCAGCCGACGCACAGCGTGAAATAGCAAAACAGCACGCCGACAACAAAGCCGGCAATGGCGGCCACGTTCTTGAGCTCGTAAGCAGGCATCTGACAAACCTCCGCGGCGCTGTTTTTATTAGCACTGCTTCCGGTTCTGCTTCCGGTGCTGCTGCTGCTGCTGCTGCTACTGCGATTGAGGCTGCTGCTGCTGCTGCTGCTAGTAGTAAAGCTGAAGCTCAATTAGCTCGGCTTGGGCCCTTACCCCGCCGCGCTTCCCAATACCCTGGCCCTAACACTAACCAAGACTTTCTTTTCCCTGAGCCCAGCACAGCACAGCACAGCACAGCACAGCAGGAGCAGGAGCAGGAGCAGCCCCCAGTCAGAGGTGCGTGTGGGCACGTGCCTCCACGTGCCCATTACCTCATCGGATGACCAAGTTGGGAGCTGCAGTCATTAACATGCCTGGATGTGTGTTAGGGGATTAAACCGTGCCTGTCGTTAGTAGTAGTAGGGGAGAGGTTGTGTGTTCCCAGCGCCTAGCCGTGGGTGCGACCCTAGCCCTGACGCCATCGCCGCCCGTCGTCACCCACCACCCCCGCCGGCTCCTTGCCTTATCTCTCTCCTCCCCCCACCCACACACCTCGCCATTGACGACACCGCAACCAGTCATTGAGACGTGCTGCCGGACGTGATGCGCTCGCAATTCAAGGACGACTATCCGTTTGAGTCGCGCAAGGCCGAGGCCGACCGCATCCGCCAGAAGTACACGGGCCGCATCCCCGTCATCTGCGAGAAGATTGAGAAGAGCGACATCAGTGGCATCGACAAGCGCAAGTACCTCGTGCCCTCAGACCTCACCGTCGGCCAGTTCGTGTACGTGATCCGCAAGCGCATCAAGCTCGAGCCGGAAAAGGCCATCTTCATCTTCGTGAACGACGTTTTGCCTCCGACGTCGGCCCTCATGAGCAACATCTACGAGGAGCACAAGGACAAGGATGGCTTCCTCTACGTCACCTACTCGGGCGAGAACACCTTCGGCGAGCTCGCGCTTTAGCAATTGAGTCATTCTAAGTCTACTTTTTTATTATTCTATTCCATCCCTGTACGTAACGACGCCCGCTGCTGCTGCTGCTGCTGCTGCTGCTGCCGCTGCCGCTGCTGCTGCTGCCCGTCAGTTTTTTTGGGCGCTGCGCCGGCGTATTCGAGCGCTCGCACTCGCACGCACCGGCCTTGCGCCCGCTCGCATGCGCTGGCGCTGCTGGCCCGCCGCCGGAATTGCCGCTGAATGCCAGCACTTTGCTTCAGCCGTACGTGGGTGGCGTTTACGGTTTCCGTAGTGCATTTGTATGTAGATGCGCGGCGCAGCGCAGCGCCACGCGCTTGTTTCGTCCGGAAATCGCTAGTTCAAGTCCCCACCGCAATTAATTGAGCTTGTGCAGCGGCCATAGGGCCCGGGCCCGACTCAGCCCCGCTGCCTCATTCGAGCATGGCTGCCGCACAGAGCATAATATATGAGCCGGCGGGGAGGGCACTACATACGCAACAATTAATGCAAAACAATACATATAAAACAACTTGCGCCTTTGCATATGCAGACTGCACCGCCTTCTGAGCAAGCCCCGTATTAGCGGCGTGGGCCGTTACGTACGGGGTCTCAGCGGGCAGCATGTAGACTGGGATTTGGTCTCACTTGGTAGGCCGCGAGTTAATATTGAAGTATGCAATTAAATGCTGGCGGCTGTATATATTAGTGCGCATTGCTGGGCCTACTTAGGTCCTGGTTCAGGCCCCAGGGCTGGCTGGCTAATCTATGATGGCTGTCGGGAAAACAGTGCTTTGCTCTGCGCATTAAAGAAAACAATAAACCTGTGCATAAATCTATTAGTTGGACAATATTGTGTGCATGGCCTGGATGTTTTGCGCTACGGCGTACGTACTTGCTAATTGCACTTTAATGCTAGCCGCCGCCGCGACTATGCATCTAATCTAAAACATGACTTCGCACTCTAGGATCCAGCGTCGTTTCGCTTCCACCGCTGGCTCCTACTTCTTTTTTTGGCACATTTAGGTGCATTTCAATTGGAGCTCGATTGCACGCCGTCCCGCCGTCCCTTCAAAAGTTGGGCATCATCACACGCGGCAGGCCCTGCCAACTAACTAACTAGCCTGCCAGCCTGCCAGCCTGCCAGCCAACTAGCCAACCCATACTATTTTAACAAATACAACAAACAAATATGGGCTTTAACGTTAACACTCACGGAACAAAAAAAACAAACAAAAAAAAAGGGAAGAATCTATTAAATATCGTCGCATTGAGTCATTTACATAGGTATATATGGATGCACGTTTTAGGCTGGGCTCTTTGTTTAAGGCAGCTTGAAGTTGAACTTCTCGGCAAACTTCTCCGTGCTGAACGACTTCGGACGCTCGATCGGCGCACCCACGGCACGGTCGATGATGAGCTGCGGCAGAACACCGAGCGCGCGAGCAACCGAGAACAGCACCGTGTAGTACGACTGCTCCTTGAGGCCGTAGTACTGCAGAAGCACACCGCTGTGCGCGTCGACGTTGGGCCAGGGGTTCTTGATCTTCTGGTTCTGGCCAAGTACGCGCGGCGCAACCTCGTAGATCTGGCTCACGAGCTTGAACAGGCCGAAGTCAGGCATGTGCTTCAGGGCGAACTCGCGCTGCGCGGCGTAGCGCGGGTCCGTCTTGCGCAGAACGGCGTGGCCGTAGCCGGGAACGACACGGCCCGAGTTCAGGGTGTCCCACAGATACTTCTCGATCTGCTCCTTCGTCACGTTCTCGCCGATCTCCTCGCGCATCTTCAGGATCCACTCAAGCACCTCCTGGTTCGCGCGGCCGTGCAGCGGGCCGGCAAGACCGTTGAAGCCAGCGGCCAGCGACAGGTACGGCGAGCTCAGGGCAGAGCCGACAAGGTGCGTCGTGTGGGCAGACACGTTGCCACCCTCGTGGTCGGAGTGGATCGTGAGGTACAGACGCATGAGGTCCGTGAACTCGTTGTTGTCGAAGCCGAGCTGCTTCGTGAAGTTCGCCGAGTAGTCGAGGCTCGCGTCCGTGGCGGCAACAACGCCGTCGTGGAACACGTTGCGGTAGATGTGCGCGGCGATGGTCGGCAGCTTCGCAATAACGTCGAGCGAGTCCTCGAACGTGTACTGCCAGTACTCCTTCTTGTTCACACCGCGCTCGTAGGCCTTGGCGAACTCGGACTCGGACTCGAGCGCGTTCACCGCGATGGAGAGCTGCGCCATGGGGTGCAGATTCTTGGGCGAGTGCTGCAGCAGGTCAACAACGTGGTCCGGCAGCGTCGAGCGCGCGTGCAGCTCGGCGCTCAGCGCGCGGACCTGGCCCTCCGTCGGGAACTCGCCGGTCAGAAGCAGCCAGAACAGCGCCTCAGGCAGCGGCTCCTGGCTGTTCGGCGCCTTGGGCAGCTTCTCAACCACCTCGGGAATCGTGTAGCCACGGAAGCGGATGCCCTCCTCGGGGTCCAGCACGCTGCCCTCCCAGACAATGCCGATGATGCCGCGCTGGCCACCGTACACCTGGTCAAGCGTCGTCTCCTGCAGCTTCGAGCCGCCGTGCGCCTGGCGAAGCGCCTTGATCTGCTCGATCTTCTGGGGCAGCCCCGCCGCAAACGTCTCCTTCAGAGTCGGCTCCTTGGTGGAGTAGGCACGCATGGCGCGCTGGAACGCGCGCACCGAAGCAGTCTTGCTGACGTTGAACATCGAGATCTATGCTGTTAGTGGGATGCCGAGAAAAAAGGCTGCGCGTCTAAGGCCGCGAATTTATATATATTGGATGCGCTTATGTGAGAACCGTTGGTCCACCGGGATTACCCCAGAGCCCGGCGTGATTGGCTCAACCCTAAGAGCCTGGGCTAGGGCACACATACCATAAAGCACATCCGTGCACATGATAGGCGCGCGCCCTAAATCCCGTGGGACGCGTGGTGGTGGCATTTAGGCCGGCCCGGCTGGCGGCGGCGGCGCCAGGCCAGAAAAAAAAAATGTGCGGGTCCGGCGGGCAGATGGTTTATGGCCTCACACTTAGCCGCGCATCTAGCTAGCAAGTGGGCTGCATTTAGCAGCCGAGATCGCAAGCCGCGCGGCCATGCTCCTCTTCTCCCTTCCCTTCCCCCGATCGCTGCTGGCTGCTGCTGCTGCTGCTTATGCTGGCCCACGGCGGCTACAAAAAAAAAAAGCACTAAGCTTGTACAATGAGATGCCTGCAGGTCGACGTCACGAGCTCACGCACAGGGCAAGGGCGCCGGGCAGGGGCGCGTAGGCCGGCCGCGCGTAGCCGAATGCGCCAAAGTGCGGGGTGGGGCCTTATTCCCCAGGCGTGGAGCCGGGCGTGTCACTAATCCACGGCCGATAAATCGGGCTGTGCGCAATTTAGCAGCCGCGGCTGCTTCCCGGCTGAATGGCGCCAGTTTCCATGGCTATGCAGACCCGGGGTCGTACCCTTGAGACCGCAAGCCGCTCTTTGCTCTCTTAGCTTAGCACTCGATTCCCTAAATCGGCGTGCTATTTCCAGTCATGACTATGACGCAGGACTGATGTGTACTGATGGGCGGGCGCTGCTGCCGCGTGCTGCGTAATCTGCAGGCACGGCTAGTTACGGGCCGCGGAGGACTTGCCGGTTCTATTTAATTGTGTAAAGCTGGCCGCGTTTTTTTATTAATTTTTTTTATTTCTTTTTTCAGAACGTAGCACTCGTGTGATGCATTTAATCCCGCCAAGCCGCCGCCCGTTTGCGTCCTAATTCATACTAAAGCTTGCGCGCCATTCTAGTCTGCACTCCGGCGTTGCGCTCTTTGTACGACGCCCAACGCTTCTTCTGGTGTATATTTGCTTTTTCCCAATGTCGTAATTGACCGATTGGTACGACACGTATGCGCCCGGGTCTCCGAGCACTAAGCCCCGACTCACGCCGCGCGGCGCGGCACTAAATAGACGTACGCTAGCTACTAAACAGGCTCCATTGTGCACGTTGTAGACACATAATTCAACAAACTGCTCGGATCGTTTGCGGCGTTTACATAGATCGTACTTTTGGCGTAAACATTGAGCACCTTCGCAGGGAACACGGATTGGCCTTTTTTTGAGGCGCGACATGTGTGCGTAGATGCTTGAAATCGGGCCCAGAACCGGGTCACGTTCATCTTAAGTGCCAGATCTCTTGAACGCAGCCACGTTTGCCTTGAACAGGCACCAGATCCTGAGTGCTCGCGCCGTTGCCTACTTAGCTTGAGGTCCTCGTGAATTATGTGCTGTGCCGTTAAGTAACTTGCCTTACTCACATGCGGCCAACCGCGACATTACTGAATTCTTCACCACAAAGACTATAAGTTTAAAGAGCCGCTCTCGTTATGTATGAATATTAGCTTCATGGTTTCATCAGCCAGATTGCGGCACCCAACAGTGCCTCGCGCCGAGAGAATCTCACTGCCCAGTAATTACAATAAGCCGCAAACAACTCGCTAAGTGCAATATAAATTAAATATAATTTTTTTGCTGCCGTCCAGCGTCTAAATACTGAGGCTCTTCCCCACCACCTCTTGTTCTTGGTATTGTTCTTGTTATTGTTATTGTTCTCTCATGATTATTGTTCTGCGGTAGCGTGTGGGTGGGCCCTTACCCTTGCTCATTGTTTCGCGAGCAGAGCGTTTTTTGCAAACCACCGTTCGATGGCCCTGCCCGCGCCCGTCCAGCAGCAAAACAAGGGGCCGCAGGCTCTGCGAACAGACCCGCAGCAGGAGCTCGGCACCATCGGCGTCTCGCTCGCGACGCAGCCCCAGAGCTGGCCGCTTCCCGTCGCGGCGAGACTGCTCGAGGGCTACCGCGCGCGCGAAAAGCAGCGCCCGGATCTCGACGTCATTGCCGCGTCAAAGACCGTCGAGTGCCACTGCACGCCGGACCTGCTGCAGTCGCGTGTTTATGCGCCGTTCGCCGTGACCCCAAGCACACTGCCTAGCAAGCTACTTGCCCTCGTGTCTGACCCAAAAGTGGACACCGAGGTTGGCTTTCTCGCTCCAATCAATACTATTTGGGTCGCTTATGGAGCCGAGCTGCACTTTTGGCACTTGGGAACCGGCGACGTAAAGGCGTTTGAGACGCCGGCCGAGGGCGACCAGGCGCCTATCCAGTCCGTCTTTGTGGCCAACCCGGACGTGCGCGTGTTCGCCGACTCCGTAAAACACGTCATAGTCGTGAGCACTACGAAGGAGATGCGTCTTTACGCGATTGATGACCACGACGCTATCTTCGACACAGGCTTGGCCATCAGCATCGATGGCCTCGGGAAGCCCGAGGTGCGCGCCTCAAAGTCTGGACGTATTTTTTTCACTTGCTCGCTCACGGGCACGGCTCTTTGGGAGTTCAGGTACGCTGCTAAGGAGACCTGGTTCCGGTCTAAGGTGCAGCGCGTCTGCCACGGCGAATACGGCGGACTGCTTGGCGGCCTCTTCGGCCCGAGTGTGCGCAAGGATGCAGAGCATATTGTCCAGCTCGAAGTCGACAACTCAACGTCGCTCATCTACGCCCTCACATCTGAGTCCGCCATCCACATCTACACATTCTCACCCACGGGTACGAACGCATCGCTGGCTCGCAACTTCTCTGCGTCCCAAGTGCGCTCTAATCTTCTGGCTAGCGCAGGCCCGCTGCCAGACTTCAAGATCGTTGCGATTTCGCCGGTACAGGTCAAGCACAGCGCTCATGTGCGCCTTGTTGCCATCACCGACTCGGGCATTCGCATCTACTTCCGCAGCTCAAGCACAGAATCTCCATCCCGGCTTATCAACGCGGCGTATGCGCACAGACTGCCCTTAGACGACCCTGAGGCGAAAGAAGAGGTTTACGCGCCGTCACGCGTGGCCGACGGCCTCACCTTCTACGCGGTTACGCGCGGCGGACGCGTGTTGGCATCCAGCATTGACTCTACGCGTGTCGCGCACCAAGTGGACATGCACCAGCCAGTCTCCTTTGTCGAGCTTAGCGGGCTTTTCAAGGTGGATGGTGATGTCCTGTTCGTGGCCCCGCACACTGACGTGGATCTTGTGCTCACGTCCACAACGCTATATCGTGTGCGGCGACGTCCGTTCAGCGAAAGGTTCGAGTACGCCGATGCTCCCTTTGCGCTGGCCCAAGTATATGGCCCTATGCAGCTGTGCTGCGGGGCACTTGAAACGGCTTCTCAAAGCACGAGCCGCTCGGCGCGCGAGCATGCGATCAGCGCCTACTTCTGCTTTGGTGGCTTGCCGATGTTCCGCCGAGACCAGATGGCTACCGGCTTTCTGGGCGGCGCAACCATCCGCCTCAGCTCCCTCTTTGATGGCCTGGCGCTTTATGTAGCGCGCATCTTGGCACCAATTTGGGGTGAAACGATTCTCCAGAAGGGCGATGTCCCGCCAAGCCCTGCTTTGCTAGACCGCTTGTATCGCGAGCTGTCTGGGCTGGTCGACTTCCTCGACAAGAACCGTTCCTTTAGCGAGGGTATGAGCGAGCGTTCTGGATACTCTAGCGGCGATGACGCCGCTGTGCTAAGCCAGGCCGAGTACAAGGGGCTGCAGGCCATGGGAAGGCTTGCCAAGAGTAGCCAGCAGGGTATTGCATTTTTGCGCCTCGTGCTCACACAACAGGACTTAAAACTGTTGTTCTCCTACTTCAGCGAACAGGGCATGAACCATCTTCGCAGCATGACTTTCGGTCACTTCTTCACTGAGGCAAAGCAAAGTGACGTCGCACGCGAGCTTGTCAACTCCTTAGTTAACTGTGTGCTTAGCAAGGGCGACTCCATTGATACTATAGCCAGTGTCATCCAAGACCGCTGCGATACATATTGCTCGGCTGGTGATGTGCTCGAGTACAAGGCGCTCGAATGCATCCATCAAGCAAAGCAGCGTAAGGAGCCAGACACGACAAACCTTGCGCGTAGTATCGGGCTTGTGCGTAAAGCGGCCGCGACGATTCAGCTCGAGACGCTGCAGGACATTGTGCGCGACTATGTGCAGCTGAAGTTCTACAGCGGAGCTGTGCAAGTGTCGTTGGCTGTGGCTGCTGAACAGGACCCAGCGAACCTCGCGCTCGGCTTTTTGAGGCAAAAGGATACCGCCGTCGACCAGGACCCACCTGCCAAGCGTCAAGCGCTGGAGGCGTCGGCCTCGGACGCCGTAATCCCCACGTCCACTACCGCTATTACTGACGCGGTTGCCAGCGCCGCCGCTGCGACTAGCAACACCGCCACGAGCAATGATGCTACTAGCCTTGCCTCCAATAGCACCGTTGCTCCGTCAATTCAAGGGCAGTCTTCGGGAGCTCTTGCCCAGCAGCCACACACTGCTGTGGGAATTCCTGAAAGCGAGCTCAAATATCGCACGAAAATGGCAGTCTTTAATATCGTGTTTACTGATGTGCTTGGTCCCCACCCTGAGCTCGCTGATGCGGCGTCTACTGACCCCGCCCACGCGGCCATGCTGGCATCGCAGGACGAAGTCTGGCACTTCGCTCTTTATGATTGGTACCTGAGCCATGGACGTGACAACCAGATTGCGCTTCTCGATACTCCATTTGTCGCCACGTGGCTCCAGCTTGGAGCAGCGCACGATTTGCGCGTGGCCAATCTGCTATGGAAGTGGCATCAGCGGCACAACGATCTGCTTGCCGCAGCAGATGTGTTGCTCGACCTAGCTCGCGGACCGCTGGCCACGAGCCTTTCTCAGCGCATCGAGTTCTTGGGTCGCGCCATGGGCTATTGCCAGGCTCAACCTCAGCAAACGCAGCCTGTTGTCAATATGACGACGATGGTCCGCGCGTACTTGGGCTTGGCGCTCATTCAAGCCGATGTTCTTGCTCGGCATGCGGATCCGCAGCTCGACGCAAAGCTTTATACGGCGAGCGAGCTGTTCAACAACTGGACGGATCCGCTTGGACTGTATGATCTGTGTTTCGCAATCTATGAATTCACCGACTTCAGAGACCCAGTTGAGATCAAGCTGTGCTGGGAGAATCTGCTCACGAAGACTCGTAGCGACGACGACCGCGAGCGCACAGCCCACTATGCACACGTCGGTACGCTTGTCACTCAGCTGGGGCAGCGGTACCGCGCCGTCGAGTACATCTTCTCGCTGTCGTACCTGGTGCCTATGCTGGAGCAGTACGCCGTCGACTACTGCCGCGATGCACCCATTGGCTGGCTCGTCGACGCATTCGTGAATGCTGGCATTGCTCATGCCGTGCTTTATGACGAGTACATGGCGGTGCTGCGCAACCGCCTTGTGGAGGGCGAAACGCTTGAGTTCGTCACAAAGGACGTGGAGTACCTTGTGAAGGTGTGGTCAGAGCGGGACATGCACGCTGCGCGGCAACGCGTAGCCCCCGAGCACCGTGTCTTCCTTCACGTAAATAATCAATAAATTGTACTTGTATAATACTTCAAAAAAGTGCTGCGGTTTGTGTGTATATATATATATGGATAGATATATTTTTTGTGGCAGTGGTGGATTAAGGTCAGGGCAGGGCACGGAGGTGTGCAGCCCCCGCTGCATGGGCTTGCGACCCTAGCCTTGTCCCTCCCCGCGGTAGAGCTACTTAACAAAGTGGCACACCCCTCCTCGCGATTCCCCCGAGAAACAGTGACTTTGCCGAGCAATTGAGATGTCGTACCCGGAGCGGAACTTCGTGCCCGTTCCCAAGAAGATTGAGAGTCTCTATGAGGGCCGCATCAAGCAGTTTACGGATCGCAACGGCGAGTTCCGCAATTTGAACCTCGCCGCGTTCTTCGACCGGACACGCATTGACCACGACGACTACATTCGCCTCGAGGTGTTCGACGTCCCGGATCTCCAGCGGCCCTCGTTTGCCGACGCAATGGAGCAGGCCAAGGACAATTGGCGGCCGGCGCACAAGGGCGACTGGTTCGGGCCGAGTTGGAGCACCCATTGGTTCAAGATTGAGGTCCGAATTCCTCGCGACTGGCCCGAGAAGTACAGCGAGCGTCCTGTGTTTGATTTCGACTCCAGCGATGAAGGCTTTCTGTACACGGCTGAAGGCGTCCCACTAGTAGGTCTCAGCGGCGAGCATTCACGCACTGAATGGCAGGTTGTCGAGGACTGGGTGGCCGATGGAGAGTGGCATACTTTCTATATTGAGACCAGCTGTAATAACATAACGGGAACTGGCAGCCCGCCGGACCCGAACCGGACATTCCGTCTGAACCGCGCGGACCTGCTTGTTCCTAACAGCATCACTCGCGCTCTGAACGTGGACTTCTGGATCATTGGAGATGCGTCACGCGAGTTCCCTCAAAACAGCTGGCAGAAACACAAGGCGTTGGATTTGCTGAACAAGATTGTCAATGAATTCGACCGCACAAACGTCGACGAAAGCGCCAAGAAATGCCGAGCCATCGCGGCCCAGTACCTTGGCAAAGATGTTGACTCCGATGCCGGGTACAAAACAGATTCGGAAGAACTTGTTTGGGCTGTTGGCAACTGCCATATTGATACGGCATGGCTCTGGCCCTACGCTGAGACGCGGCGCAAGATTGCCCGCTCTTGGGCCTCGCAGCTCGATCTTTTGGCCAAGTACCCAGAATATACTTTTGCAGCATCTCAAGCCGTGCAATTCGAGTGGCTGAAGGAGGACCACCCGGGATTGTTTGAGCGCATAAAGACTGCAGTCAAGGATGGCAGGTTCATACCCATCGGCGGTTCGTGGGTGGAGTGTGATACCAATATGCCCAGCGGTGAAGCGTTAGTGCGTCAGATGTGGCTTGGGCAGCGCCTTTTCGAGCGTGAATTCGGGTTCCGATCGAAGATTTTTTGGCTACCTGACACGTTTGGTTACGCACCGCAGCTACCTCAGGTATGCCGCCATGCCGGCCAACCCTTTTTCTTGACTCAAAAGCTAAGTTGGAACAACGTCAATACGTTCCCACTTTCAACGTTTAACTGGGTAGGCCTCGATGGCTCGCAAGTGTTGTGTCATATGCCTCCAGCTAACACTTACACAGCACAGGCGCACTTCGGGGACGTGAAACGTAGCATTGAACAGCACAAAAATCTGGACACGGAACAGCATGCGCTTCTCCTCTATGGCCACGGCGACGGTGGTGGAGGTCCCACGGCTGAAATGATCGAGAAACTGAGACGTTGCCGTGGTCTCAGCAACACAGTAGGTGAGCTTCCCACTGTGGCAAGCAGTGCGAAGCATACTCCACTCAAGTTTTACGAAAAGTTGCTTTCGTCTACTAACAATGGTGCCGAGCTGGTGACGTGGAAGGGTGAGCTTTATCTCGAGTACCACCGCGGTACTTATACGACGCAAGCTGCCATCAAGCGAGGCAACCGTAAGTCAGAGATCTTACTTCGTGACCTAGAACTGTTTGCGACGGCTGCTTCGCTGAAGACAGACTACGAGTATCCCTACGCTGAGATCGAGCGACTATGGAAGCAGGTCTGTTTGAACCAGTTCCATGATGTTCTTCCCGGATCAGGTATTGAGATGATTTACGAGGACGCGCGGCGCATCTACGACGAAATCTGGAAAGATGGTTCGCGTCTTGTTAAACAGTCACTTGAGGCTCTGGGTTACGAGACAGTGGACTTTGATGCTGAGGGTGCGCGATATCTTGTAGAGAGTGAAGGTTCGATGTCCGATGCTTCGCGAGCATGGCTCGAAGCGCACTATGCGAAACAGCTACCCCTGTCGCTAAAATTGGCTGCTGCAGATGCTGATCTAAACAGTGAAGACAAACTCGAAAACGGATCGTTTATTGTAGCGTTCAAAGAAGGCCGTGTTGTATCTATCTTTGACAAGAAGGCTGACCGTGAGGTCTTGGTGCCAGGAAAGACCGGTAATCAGCTATGTCTGTTTGAAGATCAGCCCCTAAACTTCCCTGCCTGGGACACGGAGCAATACGCAACGGAAAAGCGGGTGGATCTGGTACCAACAAGCTGGCGCAAGCATGACGATATCAGTTATGAGACTTACTACGAGTTCAGTGAATCCAAGCTCCACCAGCGTATTGTGCTTCACGACGATTACGTCGAGTTCGCGACACACGTTGACTGGCACGAAACGTACCAGTTCTTGAAGGTTGAGTTCCCGGTTGACGTCATGAATGACTTTGCGTCTTACGAGACGAGTTTCGGCATCCAGCGCAGGCCAACTCATTACAACACTACATGGGATGCAGCGAAGTTCGAGGTCAATGGTCATCGATTTGCCGATCTCAGCGACTGGAAATATGGCGTCGCGCTACTCAATGACTCTAAGTATGGATACTCCATTCATGGTAATGAGATGCGCTTGAGCCTTCTCCGCTCGCCAAAATCACCCGATGCGCATGCTGATATGGGCAAGCATAGCTTCCGTTATGCCTTGGCTCCTCACTCAGGCCCTTTGACACCATCTATTGTGCGCTTGTCACAGTTCTTTAACCACCCGCACTACTGGGTGCGTGATCCGAAGCAGAAGCGTCCTCAAATCTTCATGGACCGGCAGCTACCGCACGTAGTAATGGTCCGCGGCGACAGCTCGATCATAGTGTCTGCAGTGAAACGCGCTGACGCTGACGCTGAAGATGACAAGCACCGTATCATTGTGCGAGTTTACGAAACCATGGGGGGCAAGGCGAAAGGGTACATCTCAGCTCTGCTGCCTGTCAAGGCGGCATACGAGGTCAACGCTCTGGAGGACGAGGACTCTGCCAAGCCTCTTGACGTGCTTTTGGCTACCACGTTCGAGCGCGAGTATGATCGTGTTCCTATTGAGCTGGGTCCTTTCGAGTTGAAGACAGTCGTGCTTCAATTTGTCTAAGGTCTTGATACGATGTAGCTTCGGGTTGTTTGTGCATTTGAGACGCTAAGCTAAGTGAGTCACAGGCCTGCGCGGAACCTCTGCCAATCAGGTTTTCAGACCGCAATTAACAATGTAAACCATATGAATGTAAAATCTATCGACATCAAATCTACTACTACTACTACTACTACTACTACTTTGAACACCATTTGGCTGAAGCGCAACAGCCGCCTACCCACGTATTTTCTTTGACTGCAATTACGAAATTTAATCCTAAAATGCCGTCGGAATCATTGGATTCGTCTAAGTTCGATTCATACGCCCCTAGAAAATTGTCGGTCGGTTCTAGCCCTTCCGGAAGTGGCGCAGGGCGTCAATAGTCCCACATAGCTTACCCTGTGGGGAAGAGCAGTAATAACGCGTTCGGGTAAGGGTGGCGCTGAATCTGGGGTTGGATTCTACTTGCCGGCGGGAAATGGCGACGTGGATTGCGTTCGCATTGGGCTGTGCCAGCACCGCCCTGCTGTTTCTGACCTATTTTGAATTGGACGCGGCTTCTGACATGCCGCAAGCCCCGTTGCCGGCACCGGGATCGCGTTTTGGAGGCGGCTTTGGCTATCCACCTTATAATAAAGCGATAATTCAGGTCCGCAACAAGACGTACGATGCGCATTCATTTCCATTCTCAGTCGAGCTTCCCCACCTAGATGCTCCGCTAGCGCCGCTAGAAGGAGAGCTGCGTACTCTAGGAGAGCAACATGCGGACCCACATGATGGTGAGCGCGCGGTTTTGGATGATGCGCAGGCATGTAGCATGCCGGAAAGCAGTCTTGCCGGCTCAATTGCACTTGTACGGGCCGGGGGCTGCGGCTTAAGCGTGAAGCTGCTGAATTGCCAGGCGGCCGGGGCCCGCGCGGTAGTGTTTGAAAATGACGGAGTGTGCGGAAGCCAGTATGGCCTAGAAACAGTGCGTATTCCCGGCATTTGCGTAACATTGTCAACCTTTAGCGCCCTTGTGAACACGACGGGCGAAAAGGCACTCTTGTGGTCGCTTCCACATGGACTCGACTTCACGACCACGGATGTGCTGATGCTGCTCATCGTGCGGCCTGTTATGTTATTTCTTATTGTTTGTGTTATTTTGGCGTTCAACCTCGGGTGTACAGAGTCGCGGCGCACGGCTCCGCAGCGGGTTGTATCAGCGCTCCCCACGCATGTATGGGCCGGCACTGAAAATTGTGCTGCATCAAGAGGACTTTGGAACCAAGAGGGCTGCCGTATATGCTTAGAGGACTTTTCTGATGGGTGTGAAATCATGACTTTACCCTGCGGGCATGAGTTCCACTCTAGTTGCGTCTCAGCCTGGTTGCTGAAACAACGCGAAGTGTGTCCGCTGTGTAAAATGGGAGTAGACCGCGAGCGTGTTCCTTTACTTGTGTAGGCAGGGCATGCTTGGAAAAAAAACGCACCATGACTCTCCTTACTTAGCATTCCATTTTATTTATCTTTCATTCACGACAATCACGCCCTTGATGGCTATTGGGGGCTCATATATCACGATACCGATCTTTTCCTGCCAGTTTCCATTAAATACATATTCACTTAATGAACTGAACTTTTGTTTATTCTACCAGCTTTCGAATTTGTGGCCCCTTTTGTTAATTCCAAGACTGAAAATGCAAGGCTGCAGGCGATACGTATATTTAACTTCCGCCAGTGTATGTTCATTTCACATCACATGTTGGTCAAAACGAATTTATTACCCTCGTCGTGCGTCAAACCGTGGCAGTCTGAGTAGAATGTTTATGCTAAAGACAGGCTGCACAGACCAGCCATACAAACTGCTCATTAAATCCAGCGTTGTGCTGTATTATTACCTTGCCTTTTTTTATTTATCAAGTTTACCAATTAATGGCTGCTAATTTCGGGTGATCTTATTTGCTATTACAGCTTGAAGTTCGTGCTTTTTGCTGTGCTGCGTCCTGCATGCGTTGTATTCGCAGCAGGAAAGTGCTCGCCCATCGATGTTGCTATTGCTCCCATGCATTGCCAGCCCCCCAACGCGCGTCGGCAAGTCTTGACATACACAGGCTACATATTATTTTATTTCTCCTGTTTAGACGCATAATATTATGAAGAAGCCAGAGAGAGGGTTGCATTAAAGGTGCGTCTAAGCGCGTTGCTCCATGCTTGGAATGCGGCTGCGCTTATGCTGCTGGCCGCCGTATCTAAGCAAGACCGTTAAGTTGTGTTGATTTGGCTACTCCAGCCCCACACTAGTCAGGCCGCCCCTGCACCTCGGTCCTTGCCCTGACACTAACTAAGCGGAGTCCACGAAGTCGAGTCTTAGGCCTGCGATTTTCCCTGACATTGCCCTTCGCATCCACGCACAGGCCGAGCACGGGCGAGCCACACAAGCGCGATGGAGAATAATCGTATCGATCGCTACCAGATCGTGAAGACGCTGGGTGAGGGCAGCTTCGGTAAGGTGAAGCTGGCCTACCACCTGGCCACAAACTCACGCGTAGCCCTAAAGATCATTAACCGCCGTACGCTGTCCAAAACCGACATGCAAGGTCGCGTTGAGCGCGAGATCAGCTATTTGCGGCTGCTGCGGCACCGCCACATCATCAAGCTCTACGAGGTCATCAAGAACAAGGACGAGATCATTATGGTTCTGGAGTTTGCCGGCAAGGAACTGTTTGACCACATTGTGCAGAAGGGCCGCATGTCTGAGGACGAGGCGCGAAAGTTCTTCCAGCAGATCATCAGTGCCGTCCAGTACTGCCACAAGCACAAAATCGTGCATCGCGACCTCAAGCCCGAGAACCTGCTTTTGGACGACAACCTGGACATCAAGATCGCCGATTTTGGTCTGTCTAATATCATGACTGACGGAAACTTCCTCAAAACAAGCTGCGGCAGCCCCAACTACGCGGCTCCAGAGGTCATCTCTGGTCGCTTGTATGCTGGGCCTGAGGTCGACGTATGGTCGTGCGGCGTGATTCTATACGTGATGCTTGTGGGACGCCTGCCCTTCGATGAGGAAAGCATCCCCGAGCTGTTCCAACGCATCAGCCAAGGTATCTTTTCGGTCCCTGACTTTGTGAGCCCTGGTGCCCGCAACCTCCTCAAGAGGACTTTGGTCGTGAACCCGCTCGAACGCATAACCGTGGACGAGATCATCAAGGACCCCTGGTTCCGCACGAACCTGGCCCCAGACCTATTTCCCGAAATCGCGGCCGCGCCTCATTCTGCCGACGAAGTGGACGAGAACGTCGTCAACTTTTTGGCGGAGCAGCTCGGCTATGCACGATCAGACATTTACGACGCTGTGCAAGGTACCAACAATATTGTGGATGCCGCCCGCGCGGCAGAGATTACTGATGCATACACACTGGTAAGAGACTCTCAGAATGCCGAAAATACCAATTCGTTGGACGAATATATGCAAAAGAAGGCGATGGAGGCACGCGCAAGCCAACGCCGCCGACGCTCGAGCTCTGAACCTAAGCAGGTCCAGCAGACAGGCAATTTCAAGCCCCTCTCTGTTGGGCGTAACGGAACTCCTTCGACTTTCTCTTTCGACACAACTCACTTGGGACCCATCGGTGTTGCTGACTCCACGATCTCAGTACTGCCACAGAGTTTACCTCAGTACCATCTAGCTTATATGCAAAGCCGTGGCGTTGCCATGACGAAGCGACGATCGCCGGTTAATGTGAAAAAGTCCAAACTGCGCTGGCATTTCGGCATTCGCTCGCGCTCGTACCCGCTTGATGTAATGGGAGAAATTTATCGCGCCCTGGAGGCCTTGGGCGCTGAGTGGACTATGCCCACCGAAGAGGACATATGGACGATATACGTTCGCTGGCGAAACGAAGCTTCGAAGACGGAGGACCGCGACGCAATTTCGGAGCTCCTCAAGATGCGCATTCAACTGTATCAGCTCGAGCAGAACAACTATCTAGTCGATTTCAAGTTCGACGGATTTGGCGATAATGATGACAACCCGGTGGAAACAGTGCATTCCATTGATGACACTTTTTCTGCATATCCTTTCTTGCGATTAGCGACTAAGCTAATTATGGAGCTGGCTGTAAACAGCCAAGCGTGAAGGGATCGAGTTGCTTGTCGATTTATTTATATATATAAGAGTGCATTTTTGTCCATAGATTCATGTAGCTATGGAAAGACTTGTTCATTATCAAGTGTGCTGTATACATCTTCGTCATCGTGGAGCAATCGTGATGTAGAACACGCGTGGTATATAGCAGCTACTATAGTAGTTCGCTTTTCTCGACAGGGATAACCCCCTTCTCAAACCTTTTGCTCTGATTATTATAATCGTTACTATTGTAGCAATCACCATAAAGATACTATTTGCGTCACTCGTAAGTAAAGCGCAGCACATGAGTCCATTATTGTTGTGTTAATATAGGCTTACCTGAAGTATATATCTGGCGGCGCGCTTGATGGCCTGCTCAATGCACGAGCCGTTATCCGATTAGGGATTTAGTTCCGTGTCACACAACATTACTGACACGTTTCATTAAATCGAAAATAGGAAGACCCACCCTTCGATTGTCACTGTGAAAGTACTAACGTGGACTTAGCCGTCTTTTATCTGCGTGTAAAAAACCTTTTTCAGAACCGTCTCGCGGTGCTCGCTGAATTGCGGAAGACGCTCGCTGACAAGCTGCCTTCCAGCAGCTCGTAGACCTTGCCTTATAATCATAGCTAGGTCCGGTTCCTCAGGCTTAAGTTCGAATTGCTGCACCATTGCCTTTATCGCGAGCAGAGGTGGTTGCTTTTTTAATTGCGGGAACACATTTTCCAGATCAGTGAACATTTGCGAGGTTTGAACAATGCGATAAAAGAGAGAAGACCAGTCTTCTTCGTCCAGTATGTCGCGCCTAAGTGCCATTCCAGCAAGCACAGTTAGCAGCTGCTCCTCGAAGATAGCAGCCTGATAAGATGAGGTGCCCTCTGCGTACTTGGTCAAATATTTGCTAATACTGAACAGTGTTTGCCACAACTGTTGCCAGTGATATGGCCACATTGTGCGCGTGGATACCAGCTGCGCACACACCTGGTAGAGCACTGTGATGAGCTGGTGATAGAGTGGCCAATCGATCTGGTTCTTTTTCGAAGCATTTGTTTTGAGGCCTACTTGCAAAGAGTCGACCACGCCCCCAAGGGGCAAGCGTCTTGCAGTCTCTATGGCCAGTTTCGATGAAGGGATATGGATAGTGGCTGCAGCAGCGGGGTCAACGAGCGTCAAGAATTGAGTCTCTACCAGATGTCGCAACACTAGCAGCGACAGCCACGCGTGAGCATACTGCTCTTTTGACTGGGTCGCCATCTGGATTGCCTGGGCGTTTGCCTCGATGAGGGAGATCAGGGCAGGTGATGTTGAGAAGCTGGACGCGAATAGGGAGTTGTGCACGACAAACTGATATAGTGGCAGAAGAGTAGGGCAGCTTTTCTCTTTTTGAAGGGATTTTTTGGGAGTAGACGACTTTTGTGTTGTCTCATCTCCGGCCTCCTGACCTGAGGACTGGGAAGCTTGATTGGGTTGAGCTGGCTCACTGCTGCTTTTCCAGAACGAGCTGAGCCAGGCTCCGACGCCAGATGTGCTATCTGCTGATGGCCCACGCAGCTCTTCTGTATATTTGTACAAATCGCTCTGAATCAGAGCGATCATTTTGGCAATAATTGCCTCATCAATAAAGTCGCGGATGTGCTGCTGATATATATTAGCGCCGTCGTCATCGAATTGGTTCAGTGCGGCGAGGACGCCGATGGCAGATAATGCCGAGTGCGCTGCGCTGTCGTCGACGAATTGATCGATGACGCGAACAAATGCAGCAAAGAAATTTTTGGTCGTGAATAGCGTGGACAAAGAGGTGCCAAGAGATGCAGAGGCCACGCGTAGAACAAACTTCGTGGCCTCTCGCGCGACCGGCCTCGGTCCATGGTATACCAGGGCCCATACTCTACTGGTGAGCTCGTCGAACAAAGCTTCGGCGCGGTCGATGCCTGCGAGCAGCTGGATGACGGACGTCGATGTACTGGTGGCGGTGGGCTGGGCAGAGGGTTGTGTGTACAAGGCTAGGGTCGTCGAGAAGGTGGTTTCCAAGATGCGCAGAGCATTAACGACCACTTCAGGGCGCGCCAGATCCTGCGGCGTGCCCGCGATGTTTGCAATGCCTGCTCTGACCAAAGTCTGCAGTGTGACCTCGTGTTCTGAGAGCGGGTATGCAGCACGAAGGACACGCGCCAACTCGCCTTGGTTTACTGGCAGCAGAAAGAACTCAACCCAATACCCCGGTCCGAGGTTCGCGCCCGTAAAGAGCCGCTCGTAAAGAGCCACGGCCTTCGGCTTGAACTGCTGGCGCTCGCCGGCGTTGACCTGCACGAGCGGTGAGTCGGCAATGCTGACGCTGCTCGCGCCGCGGCGATGGCCTGGCCGAGGGCTGGGGGCGGCAGTGCCATTGGGCGGCGTTGACGCTCTCGACGTGGCTCGCGACATCGCTTTTCTTGCCCGCGGAGCTGCTGATGTGGTCTCAACGCTGTCGTCGCTGAGACGGCCCTCACGTGTGGCTTTTAGTAGTACTCACACCTCGACGGTAGAACGAGGGCGAGGGCTCATGCGGCGTTGTGAGCGATAAGTTTACCGCGCGCGCTGCGCAGCGCCCATCGTATTTGCGCCAGCGGTTTGCACCAAATTCAAACCCGGTTCAGCACCCCATTTTTTTTTTATTTGTTTGTTTCGACTGGCCTGGCATTGGTTAGTTATTTGTGCAGAGGGTCGCGCACGCTTAACGCGCGGTGTTAATAACTTTGATCATGTGCGCAGTACTGCGCCGGCGCAAATCTTATATTTGTGACCAACGATTGTGCCAGTGCTCGACTCCAGTCTACAAACCAAACTAGTCTATGGTGCTATTCTGCTACGTATGCGCGGCCTTAGTTTAGCGCCTTTAGCCGCCGCGACGACCTCCTTTCGTTTGTTTTGATCACATGGTCACCCCTGGGCACGGGACCCGGCGCGTGAGGCCCTAAAACGAAGCATGGGAGGAGAGATCGAGCGCGCAGTGTTTTGGTTTTTATCCCATGCTCGTGCTGGAGCTCGAGAGCCCCAGCTGCAGCGAGCATCTGCGCCGCATCGCGCTGGGCCTCCGCGCGAGCAAAAAAACGGTGCTTATTGTTGGGGCCGGGATTTCCTGCAACGCGGGGATTCCCGACTTCCGGTCCAAGGAGGGCCTTTACAGCCTCGTGAAGCGCAATTTCGGCAGCACCTTTGTCAAGGGCAAAGATCTCTTCGACGTGATTCTGTTCAGAGACCATCGCAGCACGGAGGTGTTTTATAGCTTCATGGCGGGCCTGCGCGAGGCCACGCTGCAAGCCGCTCCCACGCCAACCCACCACCTGCTAAAGCTTCTCAGCGATAAGAAAAAGCTGCTGAGGTGTTATACGCAGAACATAGACGGACTAGAAGAGCGTGTGGGGCTTAGCACGTCTGAGTACGTACAGCTCCATGGCGACTTACACCGGCTTAAATGCATGAACTGCGCCCACGGCTACGCTTGGTCGCCCGACACCACGGCACAAATGCACCAGGGAGACGCCCCCGACTGCGAGCAATGTGCAAGCGCATCTTTAGCTCGCTCGCTAAGCGGCAAGCGCAGTACTGCCGTGGGCCAACTGCGGCCCGACATTGTTCTTTACGGAGAGGACCACCCGCTCGGCGACCAGATCGCCCAAATATCCGCCAAAGACGCAAATAGAAAGCCAAAATTGCTGATAGTCGCTGGCACGTCCCTCAAAGTGGTTGGGATCAAGCGGCTTGTTAAGGACATGGCTGCGGCAGTGCATGCAGAAGGTGGCCTCGTTGTGTTTGTGAATAGAACTCGCGTTTCCCAGAGCGAGTGGGGGTCGGTTTTCGATTACCATGTCCTTGCTGATACCGATGCTTGGGTCGCCAACGTAAAGCACACGATCCCATCGTTCTTCGAGGTCCAAACAACGCTGAATGTATCGCGCAAGCGCAAGCAGCCATCACAAAGCAAGCAGCCAAAAAAGATAAAATCAGAGCCCAGAAATCTCACCCCTCCCATGGCGAGAGTCGAGAAGGACCTGCTAATACGCAGCCCCACCTCGTTCGGTGTGTTCGAGTCCAGTCCTCAGCCCGTGAGCCCCAAAAACGAAACAATAGAAGAGCCCCAAGAACACATGAGCCCGATCTCTTTAAACTGACACTAGCGGCTGTGCCGCATTATTTATTTATTCGCTAATTGTAATATTAAAGCTTTTGTTATTCTGAAACCTGAAATGCCCGGCCCCAGCTCTTCCTCCCACCTTTTGCGTCGGCGTAACCCTACCCCAGCCGCAATTTTACCGCCGCTTTGTTGACTTTTTTTCCATTAGGTGATGTCGGCGTCGCAGCTGCACAAAGGAGCCCGAATCCTTTACCAGACTCCGCTGGCAAGGTATCTCGAGTCTTCTGCCAAGCAGCAAGACGCCATTGCCGCAGACGCACCGCAGGCCGCGCAGAAGTCGTCGTACCCATCTAGCTGTGCCCGCTGCTCCGAAATCTGGGTGCCAGCCGTCACATGTAGGGTTAGGGTGAGTAACACGAAAGTGGGCCCCCAAACAAATAGTAAGGTCGGCCAGAAGAAAAACAAACGGGCACGGCGGCGCGCGCTCACACGTCAGAAAAACAAAGAATCGCACTTGAAAAATGTTCTTATGAAACTAAAAGGCCCTAAGTATCGTGACGCACATGTTCAGTATCTACACTTTGACTGCCTCGCATGCAAGGCCCAAACCACCTTGCCAATATTCAGCACTATAAAGCAAGACAAACAGAGCGTCTCGAATCCTGGCGACGCAAAATCCACCCAAGGCAAGGGAAGGAATGGGAAGACCTTGGCACAGTTACCCCCACAAGCCAGTAGTGGCCGAGGCCTGTCTCTTGCCGACTTTATGCTTTGAAATTCAGCAATAAATTTCAAAATAGCGCAATTAAATCACTAAATTGATATCAATATGCATCAAAAGCCCTCTTAATGCCAGTTAGAACATTTTGGACACCATCACATGAAGAGGGCGGTGCATACTCAACGGCAGCCTTATATATCGTATGAAGAAGAGGAAAGTGCACAACAAGGAAACATTTTGAGAGTAGAATAAAATAATAACTAATAATCGAAGAATAATAATAATATCATAGGAACGAAGAAGAAGAAGAAGAAGAAGAAGAGGTCAACAAGAGGAAGAAGAACGGTGGTGTCACACTGGCTACAACAGCAAGAAGATCGCGATGAGGCTAAAGATACCCGTCAACGAAGGAGCACTGCGCCTAGCCTTGTTAGACAACTGTGGAGGAGATGACACTTCTGAACTGGCTGCCACAGGGGCAGGACCACCCAGAGGAGCCGAGGACCCTGAAGCCTGGCTCTCAGGAGAAGCTCCAGTCTCCAGAACAACAGGTGCTTGTGGCGATACCGGTGCACTTGACGTGACAGCCTCTTGTGTTGGAGACGTGGTCGGTGTAGTCAAGTACTCTGAGTTCACTGTCGCCTCTTGAGGGCTGGAAGCAGCGCCAGGTACGCCAGGGCTTGTTTTCGATGGCCCTTCAAGAAGTGTGCTGGAACTGTGGATCACCATATAAGTGAGCAAGCTCGTGGGACAACTCGTGGATGGTAACAGCGTAGATACAGTGATAACCTGACCTGTCAACTCGCCTCTTGGTACAGTACTCAAGGGCTTCGTAGTCGACGCTGTGACCGAAGGTGTCCCTAGAGGCGGTGTAGTCCCTGACGGACTAGGTTGAGTTCCAGCCCCTGTCAAAGATGGCGCCGAAGGCCCAGTTGTGCCTGTCTCCGTAGCTCCGGATACACCTGGTTGTTGTTGTTCAGAGCTAGATGGTGCCTGACCGCCGCTCGGCGTTGTTCCGGTGCTCGTTCCACTGGACCCTAAGTTCGAGATTGGGTTCGAGTTGACCGGAGGAACTGCCGACGAAGCGCCTGTTGCTGGTTTGGACCCACTAAGTCCTGGTCCCACACTCGATGGCACAGGTGAAGAAGAAGAAGCCGCTACCTCCGATGGTTGTAAACTGTGTGTTCCCAGAATGCTTGACGGCACACTGGAAACAATATTGGAGCTAATGATGGGGCCAGAACTGGGTCCCGATACTGTTGCGCCAACACTGCTCAAGCCCGAAGTGGACGTAGTGGCTGGATTGGTGAGCGGACTTGGTCCATTGCCTGTCAACCCAGACGTAATTCCGTTTGACGAACTTAGACCCGATGATGCTCCAGATCCTTGAGAAGAGCTGCCAGGTGTCGTTCCAGTACTTGCTGAAGCTGAACCACTATTTTGAGAACTCGCTTGGCCCGTTTCCGTAGGAGACCCTACACTGTTTGTGGCTGCACCACTAGATCCTCTGTTCGCTGTCGTCGACTCCTTAGGGATATTGGTTCCGGTAGGGCCTGGTTGAGATGAGCTTTGAGGACTGGGTGAGAACGAAACAGATGAACCACACGGTATGGAAACTGGAATGCTCAACGTCTGAACTTGATTGTCGCCCAATGTAACTGCTGAAATCACCGTAGACTCAGAAACGCACTGGTTGGGTGCTGTTGTTGCCGGCACTGAAAAAGAGCAAACTGTCGTATACACGGTTGATTGGCAGGAAGCCGCATTGCATGATGCGCTCAATACTGTCACCAGGGTTGATCCAGGAGGCACTACTGTAGTAGGTTGAGACGGGGTTGCAACGACATTGCCAGAGATGGGCGCGGATGACGACCCCGACCCGGTAACAATAATGCTTCGCCCTGAGCCACTGACTGTTTGACCAGTCGTTGGAGTGCCAGATTGAAATCCTGAAGGAGAGCTACTGATCGCTGCACTGGACGAAACACCTGATAACGACTCTGGCGCAGTAGCACCAGATAGGATAGTTGACGACGCTGCAGATGGTGCACCAGGTGGGACGGTAGAGGCAGATCCCGAGGGTGCCGATAGTCCATGCGTTAGAACAACGGAGGACACTTCCGTCGAAACACCGAATGTGGTATTGCTAGACCCAGCACTAACCGATGGGATAGAAGAAGCGCCAGTTGAAGTTCCCGCTGGTATGGTTACGCTAGACTCCGTACCGCTCGCACTTGGAGACGAACCACCAGGAACCGTCACAGAGCTCTTAGAAGGAGCAACTGATGGAATACCACTTCCTGAAGTCGAGGCACCACTAGAACCAATCACGCTAGGCGGTGTGCCTGATAACGATACACTTGCTGGGAAGCTGGAGGGGGTCTCTGACGGAGCTCCTGGTTGGCTTCCACTTGCTCCAGTAAGTGAGACACCAGGTGTTCCCAGAGAGCTATTAGATGGTGTGCCGGATGGAGCACCAGTCAAGCCACTTGAAGAGACACTCAAGGGTGCACTGACTGGGCTGTTAGAAGAAACCCCAGGTAGTCCGTTAGAAGGTGTAACAGTCAGTCCACTAGAAGCTATGACAGTGGTGTGGGATGCTGTGCCAGATTGAATAACAATTGGACTACTGGGAGATACTCCAGACGAGACGCCTGACGGCCCGGTAGAAGGAATCTCAGATGATCCGCTAGAAATCGTGCCAATATTTGAACCGGTAGAGGCACCGTTGGATACTGTATTCGATGTAACACCACCTTGGCCACCGGAAGAGATACCAGAAGAGACGCCAGGCGCTCCGCCAGAATTCCAGCCACCGGTACCTGTGATAGTAGTATTGGACGGAGCACCTGAGGGGACACTAGCTGAGGGGGCACTCGTTGAGATGCCAGATGTTGCGCCTAAAGGAACGCTAGCTGTGCCACTGGAAGGTGCAACCGACGGTGAGCCATTAGGGGCTCCTTGAGCAGTGGTGTTAGATGGTGCACCTGCCGGTACACTCACCAGGCCACTAGAAGAGCCGCTTGTTGAAGTACTACCCCCTGGGATATTGGAAAAGGCACCAGAAGGTTTGTTTGAGGCGATACCACTTGTTGCAGACGACAAGCCATTGGAAGCTACCAAAGTGGTGTTGGCCGAAGCCCCGGACAATGTTCCAGGACTGCTCGAGCTGGCTTCAGAGGGGTGGCCACTAGCAATGCCCGATAGCGTGCTTGGTGTGGTACCTGGTAGAGTGCCACTAAGCTCAGGTGTTGAGCTGCTCCAGCCTGGTAAAGTTGTGTTCAATGGCGTGCTTGCACTGGTCGGAGCACTGGCTGAAATGCCTGTCAAAAGGTGTGTGCCACTCACTGTGACGTTGGTTTGCCCAGTGGAGAAGGAGTTCAAGGCGCTGCCGGAAAGCTCAGATGATGACCCAGGAGAAACGCTCGGTACACTGCCCACAACAGTACTTGTTGGCACTGTGGATGTATTAAGCGGAGAACCAGAAACAGCACTCGAGAGAATGCTCGAAGGTGCAGATATCGCGGAACCAGACGAGCCAGATGGAACGTTAGATGCAGCATTAGTGGAGGCACCGGACGTTGCACTGGTCACAATGTTCGACGAACCAGGTGTGCTGCTTTCAGGTGTTGTTCGTGTGACATTCCCTGAAGGCCCCTGTACTTGGCTGGAACTCACACCGCCAGACTCAACTTGACTTGAAACTGCGGTACTCAAGCTACCCGTGGAAAGTAAGGGTACGCTCTGCACAGTCGAGTTTGTACTTAGAGTCGGAGTGCTTGATGCAATTGTTGCAGTCACGCTTGCAGAGGGACCAGTTTGTGATTGCAACGGCAATGTAGGCGCCGAAGAACCACTAATCAGAGGTGCGGTACACGGGACATTAGCTGTCACGGTGATGACCTGGCTATTTCCAGAAACTGAGACAGTGGAAACAATGGAACCCTCTGTAGAGCATTCTCCACTTGTTGGAGGCACAATCGTGAAACTGCAAACCGTGGTAAACACCGTCTTCGTGCAAATTCCATTAGAGCAAGGGATTGACACAGTCGTTGCGATAGTTGACAGTCCCCCTGAGGTGGGAGACGACGAAGCAGGTACGACAAGACTCGTGTTTCCGGCGAACGAGCTTCCGAGGGGACTCGTTGCACTGCTTTCAATTACAGTGGAACGGAAGCCGGAGCCCTGCGTAGGCGATACGTTTTCAGGAGACGTGGTATTTGTACCTACAGCCAATGAAGAAGACACTGGAGCGATTGATGTTGGACTTCCAGCAGTATTACTCGCAGTAATGTTGCTTGCTGTAGGACTTCCAGACGACTCAACATTTGGAGTTACCGTACTACTAGCACCACTAGCAGAAAGCGAGGCTGTCGAGTTAACGGGAGGGGTTCCAGGGGCTGACGCAGTTGAGATCAGAGGGAGGGTTCCAGAGACCGACGCTGTTGAGTTAACAGGAGAGACAGCAGGAACGCTTGTCGGGCTGATCTCTACGCTGTTAGAAAGTGAGGCAGTTGAGTTGAAAGGAGGGGCTCCAGAAATCGACACTGTTGTGTTAACAGGAGGGACACCAGAAATGCTTGTCGGACTGCTTGCTGGGGTGCTAGAAATCGGCACTGTAGAGTTGACAGGAGAACCTCCAGGAATACTCGTCGGACTGCTTGCTGGGGTGCTAGAAATCGGCACTGTAGAGTTGACAGGAGAACCTCCAGGAACACTCGTCGGGCTGATCTCTCCGCTGTTAGACAGTGAGGCAGTTGAGTTGAAAGGAGGGGCTCCAGAAATCGACGCTGTTGTGTTAACAGGAGGGACACCAGGAATACTCGTCGGGCTACTCTCTCCGCTGTTAGGCAGTGAGGCAGTTGAGTTGAAAGGAGGGGCTCCAGAAATCGACACTGTTGTGTTGGCAGGAGGGACACCAGAAATGCTCGTCGGACTGCTTGCTGGGGTGCTAGAAATCGGCACTGTTGTGTTAACAGGAGGGACGCCAGGAATACTCGTCGGACTGCTTGCTGGGGTGCTAGAAATTGGCACTGTAGAGTTGACAGGAGAACCTCCAGGAATACTCGTCGGACTGCTTGCTGGGGTGCTAGAAATCGGCACTGTAGAGTTGACAGGAGAACCTCCAGGAATGCTTGTCGGACTGCTTCCTATGCTGCTGGAAACTGGCACCGTTGAGTTCACAGGAGGAATACTCGTCGGGCTGATCTCTCCGCTGTTAGACAGTGAGGCGGTTGAGCTGAAAGGAGGGGATCCAAAAATCGACGCTGTTGTGTTTACAGGAGGGACACCAGGAATACTCGTCGGGCTGATTTCTACGCTGTTAGAAAGTGAGGCGGTTGAGCTGACAGGAGGGGCTCCAGAAATCGACACTGTTGAGTTCACAGGAGGGACTCCAGGAGTGCTTGTCGGGCTGCTTCCTATGCTGCTGGAAAGCAGCACTGTTGAGTTCACAGGAGAGGTTCTAGGAACGCTTGTTGGACTGCTCTCTATGCCGCTAGAGGTGATTTGAGAGCTATTAAAACCAGTACTTGTCCCACTGCCTTGCTGTTCTGAATTTGCTGGTGGTAATGTGGTGCCAGTGGCCTCAGGAGCGCTGCAAGGAACGTTAGCTGTCACGGTAACGATCTTGCTATTTCCCGAAATCGAGACGGTTGACACAATGGAACCCACCGTAGAACACTGACTACCCGTTGGAGACGGTACCGTGAAAACACAGACTGTGGTGTAAACAGTCTTGGTACACACACCATTGCTGCAAGGCACGCTCACTGTAGTTGTAAGAGTCGATGAGGGCTGAGTACTGATGGAGCCCACTGGTGTCGTAATACCTGTAGATAATCTCCTGGAGCTCTCTTCTCTTGCTGAAGTAACCGGTACGCTACCAGATATCGAAGCACTTGGAAGAGTGGTAAGCTGTGATGCTCTTGAATTGCCGCTAGGAGATGTAACTTTGGTATTCGAGCCACCATTAGAGAGGGTGCTCTGACCAGTCTCCGAAGGTACTGCACTTGAAACCTGAGGTGAACTAGAAGCTCCCGGAGTAGTCGATAGTAAGCCTTGCGAACTGTTTGCTCCTGTTGAGCCACTTGAGTTTCCGGAATTTTGAAGCTGTGAGCTGATAGGTTGCCCGGTCGCGGAGGCGGTGCACGGAACATTTGCTGTCACTGTCACAACCTGGCTATTTCCTGACACTGACACGGTAGATACGATAGGGCGTTCTGTGGAACACTCGCCTCCTGTCGGTACAGGCACCGTGAAACTGCAGACTGTTGTGAAAAGAGTGTGAGTGCAGACATCCTTAGTGCAAGGGACGGACACAGTGGTTGTGATGGTTGAGAATGGTGCCGTGACGGAAGGAGACGTTGTCAAACCTTGTCCATTAGAGGTCAATCCTGATAGCTCCGAGTTCTGGGGTATAGATGAGCGTACACCGCTTCCATTAAAGGTTGGAGAAGTGAGAGCTCCGCTTGGGCTAGTGACTCCTTGTGAGTTCTGAGAGGCAATTGCACTGCTGGGTCCAATAGGCTGATTCGGGCCACTGCTAGTGTCACCACTACCAGGTGCACCGGAAGTAGGGGAACCAGTAGTCCCACTATTAATCTCCGAACCACCAGAAATGCTTGGAAGAGCTTGAGAACCGCTAGGTCTGCTATTACCCGAAGCGCCGGGAGTACTTAAAATCCCAGATCCGCTTTGAGTGTTGATGCTCTGTGCCCTAGATGCGCCTGAAGCAGTCGAAGAGCCACTTGGCACGCCATTGCCCTGGTTTCCTGTGCTGGGAGACTCGCTGTTACCAGGAACACCTGAAGTGCCGGGCCCTGTCTGGATGGCAGAACTAGGAACACCCGAGGAATTCGCAGGTCCGCCCGACCCACCGGTACTCGGTGTACTTGAAGTCCCTGCAAAGCTACCGGACCCTCTGTTGCTAGGTACGCTAGGTGTGCCTGGGATGCTTGGAGAGCCCGTGAAGCCAGCACTGTTGCTGATGGTGCCTGTACCAGGGAAACCAGAGGAAGCTGGTCTATTTGCAGAGCTTTGTGTTTCACGATTACCGGAAGCACCAGGTGCTCCCAGAGAATTGCTCGGCCCGTTACTGGAAAGTGAGGGGCCACCAGTCCTCTTGGAAGCCCCAGGAGAGCCACGAGATTGGCCATTACCAGGGACACCCGTTGATCCGCTTGGTGCACCGCTACCGGAATTTCCAAGTCCGTTGCTGTTAACAGTACCGGGGACACTTAGAACACCAGTACCACTGTTGCCAGTATTGCTTGTAGCGCCTTGCGAGTTATTAGGACTGCTGTTTCCTGACGAGTTTGGAACACTTGGAGTGCCATTGGGGCCACTCTCGCCAGCCGACCCGATACTAGGGGTACCAGAGTTACTTGGTGTGCTTGGAGAGTTACGTGGTCCACTATTACCCGGTGTGCCTGATGTTTGAGGGATGCCCGGTGAATTTTCCGGTCCGGTGTTTGAATTTCCAGGAGTGCCACTAGGACCATTGTTGAAAGGAGAACTAGGAGCGCTCAAGGAAATCGTAGAGCCACCCGATTCACCAATACCTGAGGCACCGGGTGTGGTTACAGGGCCTCCGCTGCCGCGTGGTGCGCCAGGTGTGCTTGAAAGGCCTACGGTACCAGTAGGGCCACTATTGCCTGATGTACCGGAACCAGGGAAACCAGAGGTCGGTCCATTTGTGGAAACGTTAGGCCCACTATTTCCAGAAACACCTGTAGTACCTGAAGTCCCTTGTGCAACACTAGACACAGTGTTTGAAGGAGCACTAGACGAGCCGGGGCTTCCTGAAAAATTCTCAGATCTACTGCCGGAGACAACTGGTGCGTTAGAGCTGGAGTGTGAACCACTGCTCGGTGCATTGGTGGGAATACCAGAAGCACCGGGTGAATTATTGCCAGAAGAACCACTCGGCCCATTGTTAGCAGCAGTGTTTGGAGTGTTAGAGAGTGTGCCGATGATTGAAGATCCTGGCAAACTAGACGCACCAGGAACCCCGCTGCCCGGAGAGCTACCCGCGGTACCGGTTCTTGGTGAGTTCGAGGCTGTTCCAGGGAAACCTGAGGCGCCTGTGACAGATGAAATAACACCTCCACTTCCTGTTGGCTGCTGGCCTTGCTGGTTCGTTGAGCTAGGGACTTGAGAAGATTCGCCCACCGCAGGTCCGGTAAAACTGCCAGAACTCTCAGTTTGTCCGCTAGCTAGAGAGGAACCTCCCTCATTGGAGGACGCAGCTGGCTGGGTGTTCTGCGGCGAAGTATTGGTACCACTAGGTGCCGTGGCTATAGTTGAGGAACCGCCTGATCCTTGAGTTTGCGAGGGCCCAATATTCGTCGCCGTCCTGCTAGCCACCGATGCTGTGCATGGAACATTTGCCGAGAACGTGATGATCCTACTATTGCCCGAGATTGAAACCGTCGATACTATAGAGCCCAGAGTTGAACATTCACCACTAGTGGGAATTGGCACTGTGAAACTGCAAACAGTTGTGTAAACAGTTTGAGTACAGATTCCATTAGAACAAGGAACGCCTACGGTTGTAGCGATCGTAGTTGATGGAGCTGAGCTGAGAGACCCCTGAGAACTTGATCCTTGGATAGATGTACTGGTAGGAATCGGTGAATTCAATCCGCTAGCAGATGGAGTTTGACTCAAAGACTCCGAGATTGGCGTCACCTGCTGACCATTACTGTTCTGTGGAATTGCTGAGCTCAGTCCACCAGCTGTTGAGGTGCCCTCATTACTGAGGGGTTGTGATCCTGAGACAAATCCTGTTGAAGCGCTGTTTTCCAACCCAGGTGATGTTTCACGAGAAGGACTCCCCGATGCTGCATTGGTGGATTGCGAAGCACTGCATGCCACAGAAGTGGTCACAGTTACAGTCTCCGAGCCCTTCAGAACCGTAAGAACCGTCTCAGAGGCACACGGAACTGAAGTGCCGCTAGTTGTCTGAGGGGGGTATATTGTCGACAGAACATATCCACGACTCGAGCAAATCTCCGTGTGTTGGCACGGAAGGGTAACTACGACAAATGACGGTGTCTCTGATGAGACTACGGGTTGAGAAACCAGCGTCCCCGGGTTCGAAGGTGCCGAAGGTGCGATGGATGAGCTCTTGGCAGAATTCGTGCCAGTAGCCGACCCACTGGGTGATTGAGGTGTAACGGTCAAACTCCCTGATTGTACAGTAGTGTTCAATCCAGTACCACCTGTACTGCCTACGCTCGGACTTCCAGAGTTGCCGACACTCGCACTACCAGTGTTGCCTGCACTTGGGCTACCAGAGTTGCCTGCGCTCGCACTACCGGTGTTGCCTACATTCGGACTTCCAGTGTTGCCTGCACTTGGGCTTCCAGTGTTTCCTACGCTTGGACTTCCAGTGTTTCCTACGCTTGGACTTCCAGTGTTTCCTACGCTTGGACTTCCAGTGTTTCCGACGCTTGGACTTCCAGTGTTTCCTACGCTTGGACTTCCAGTGTTGCCTGCACTTGGACTTCCAGTGTTGCCTGCGCTCGCACTACCAGTGTTGCCTACACTTGGGCTTCCAGTGTTGCCTGCACTTGGGCTTTCAGTGTTTCCTACGCTTGGACTTCCAGTGTTTCCTACGCTTGGACTTCCAGTGTTGCCTGCACTCGCACTACCTGCACTTGGGCTTCCAGAGTTGCCTGCACTTGGGCTTCCAGTGTTGCCTGCACTTGGGCTTCCAGTGTTTCCTACGCTTGGACTTCCAGTGTTTCCTACGCTTGGACTTCCAGTGTTGCCTGCACTCGCACTACCTGCACTTGGGCTTCCAGAGTTGCCTGTACTTGGGCTTCCAGTGTTGCTTGCACTTGGGCTTCCAGTGTTTCCTACGCTTGGACTTCCAGTGTTTCCTGCACTCGCACTACCTGCACTTGGACTTCCAGAGTTGCCTGCGCTCGTGCTACCGGTGTTGTTGCCTACGCTTGGGCTACCAGTGCTTCCTACGCTTGGACTTCCAGAGTTGCCTGCACTCGCACTACCAGAGTTACCTACACTCGGGCTACCAGAATTGCCTGCACTTGGGCTTCCAGAGTTGCCTGCGCTTGTGCTACCGGTGTTGTTGCCTACGCTTGGGCCAGTGCTTCCTACGCTTGGACTTCCGGTGTTTCCAGCACTTGCACTACCCGTGTTGCCTACGCTCGGACTTCCGGTGTTGCCTGCACTTGAGCTTCCAGAGTTGCCTGCGCTTGTGCTACCGGTGTTGTTGCCTACGCTTGGGCCAGTGCTTCCTACGCTTGGACTTCCGGTGTTTCCAGCACTTGCACTACCCGTGTTGCCTACGCTCGGACTTCCGGTGTTGCCTGCACTTGAGCTTCCAGAGTTGCCTGCGCTTGTGCTACCGGTGTTGTTGCCTACGCTTGGGCCAGTGCTTCCTACGCTTGGACTTCCGGTGTTTCCAGCACTTGCACTACCCGTGTTGCCTACGCTCGGACTTCCGGTGTTGCCTGCACTTGAGCTTCCAGAGTTGCCTGCGCTTGTGCTACCGGTGTTGTTGCCTACGCTTGGGCTACCAGTGCTTCCTACGCTTGGACTTCCAGAGTTGCCTGCACTCGCACTACCAGAGTTACCTACACTCGGGCTACCAGAATTGCCTGCACTTGGGCTTCCGGAGTTGCCCACGCTCGGGCTTACAGAGTTGCCTAGACTCGCACTACCTAGACTCGCACTTGTGATAGCAGCAGATGTAGGACTCGTAGACGTACCCAAAGGAGGTGAGGAGATGGGTAGACTTTCGCGTGGACTGTTGGAGATGGTGTTTCTCACAGATGAAGGCAATACCTGAGAACCCTCGCTACTTCCGGAGCACGCTACCGACGTGGTGAAAATGGTTGTGCTACCACTATTTATAGTCGTCAGCACCGTTTCAGATGCGCAAGGAGTTGACGATCCTGTCGGCTTTTGTGGTGGGAAGATAGTGGAGAGTACATACCCCCTGCTTGAGCAAATCTCGGTGTGTTGACAGGGGACAGTCACGACAACAAAAGATGGCGTTTCAGACGATGCTTGCGTCACTGAAGATGGAGGCGTTGTCAAGTTTGAAGAAGGGGTTGCTGTGATCTGTGTAGTGTCAACACCACTTCCGCTTGATCCGGATGCACCGGTGACAACGGGTGAGCCAGAAGAAGCACTGGAATCAGGGTTTCCGCCAACACCAGCATTGCATGGAATTGTTACCGGAAGAGAGATGACTTTGGAGTTTTCGGCCACAACAACGGTTGATGTGATCGCTGTTTCGGTTGCACACTGTGTTCCCGTGGGTATCGGGAAGGTAAACGTGCATTCGGTGGTGAAAGCTTCTGTCGTGGTGGTACCAGCATGACAGCTAGAATGAGTACATGGCACGGTAACTGTCGTAGTAACAGTGGAGCTTGCCCCTGGTTCAGTTGTTGTCGGTGCTGCCGCTGCCGTTGCGGAAATGTTCTGAGTTACCGCCGAGGTACTAAGGGCCTGTGTGCCTTGAGAGTTAGAACCAGTATTGCCCACAGAGCTCGCTGTCGCGTCTGCAGTATTTATTGGTTCTGTCACCGTGAAAACCACAACTGTTGTTATGGTTCCGACAGTAATCTGGTCGGTTTGAACGCGCGTAGTCACTGGCTCGCCACTGTTAGACACGGTTGGAACGACAACAGTTCCCGTGGTAGTGAAATCAGAGTTCGAAAAAGTCAACACTAGAGTCGAGCCTGCGGTGGCAGTTGAGCTTTCAAGGGGTAGGGGACCTGCGCTGTTACTTGCCCCTTGTCCATTGTCAGTCAAGGACGAGTTTTGCACACCTGGCAGCGAGGTACGCTGGGCTTCACCTGTTGCAGTGGTAACTCTGTTATTTGAAACAGGAATAGAGGATCCACCAGAAGGTAAGCGGGGTGTCCTGCTCAATGAGGTAGTTTCGTTGCCGGTCCTCGATGTTGATTGTGTCTCAAGTGAACCATTGGGCTCCGTGTTGGACGACGGTACAGCAGAGTTGGGTAAAGAGCCGTTGATACCCGCAACTGAGCTACTCTGTGTAAAGTTTCCAGTCGTAGGCAAACCCGTGCCCGTATTCGTTGCCTCTGTAGTGTTGGAGAAGGCTGGTGTGGTGCTTCTCACACTATTACTATTGCCAAGCGCGGATGTGGCTAAGCGTGAGCTCACAGCCCCTGTCTGATTCACTGATGAAGACACCGATAGAGTCCCCTGACTCGACGAAAATACTAAGGAGGTGCTGTTCACCACACTTAGTCTTGAGGTAGTGGGACCGTTCGACTCTCCGCTCAGAGTAGACTGATTTTGGCTTGGTTGCGAAGCTGTCAAAGACACCCGTGGCGAAGAAGAAACATTCGTGAAAGGCTCACTTGACAAAATACCAGATGAGGTGACAGGGTTTGCGCTGTTGTTTCCTGAAGTCACTGAGCGCACGCTTGCATTGCCTGTATTCAATGTGGTGGCAACGGCAGAGTTATTCACTGACGTCGCTTGGCCACTGATAGATCTAGAGACATTCGCTACAATAGTGGGCGAGGTTCTAGCAACAGACGATGACTTATTGCTTGCCGAGATCAATTGATTGCTTGGGGCGCCTGAGCTAGATATGCTCGGTACGATACTAGACAAGTTGCTAGTAATAGACGAGCTGTTCAGGGCTGAGGCTGTTTGACCACTAGATACACCCCCACTTGAAGCATTGAAGGCCAGGGTGGTAGTCGAAGTGTTTGAAATAGACACGACTGCTGATGCGCTTGCGTTGCTAGTAGTACTTGTCGGTAAACCACTTTGAAGAGCCGAGCCATTGAAAGATGCATCTGAGCCACTTAACGATGTCGCAGTGATAGAGGCGTTCTGTCCAGTGAGCGAACTTGAGATATTTGTCGGTCCAGTCCGTTGTGTTGAGTTTTCAGCTGGAGAGGTTTGCCTCGGGCCGAGCAGTGACGTGGAGTTCTCTACTGAGACAGTTGAGCCTAGTGACGGGATGCTGGTGAGGTTTCTCGAAATATCATTTGTACTGCTCACGGTCTGGGTAACGTTTGAGGAAGCCGGGGTTCTTGAAGGCTGAGAAGCACTTCCTTGGGAAATTCGACCCGTGCTAGCATTTCTCTGAGTTGATCCTGCAGCACTAGACTGTGGATTCCCTGAGCTACCGGTGCTGTTCGCAAGTGTCACACTTTGCGTGCTTTCGTTGTTCCGCTGAGTTGATTCCACCGAGGCGCGCGAGATGCTGGCATTCCTGCTGAGCTCCGACTCCAAGGAAGACACGCTAGCATTGCTACTCAGAGCTGACTCGAACGAGGATACGGACGCACGCGAGACACTAGCATTACTGCTCAATGCTGCCACAAACGAGGACACAGCCGCCCGCGAAACACTGGCATTGCTGCTCCGTGCAGCCTCGAGAGAGGAAACAGACGCACGGCTTACACTTGCGTTACTACTGAGTGCAGCTTGAAGCGAAGATTGAGAAGCCTGTGACGCACTAGCATTGAGACGAGGTGAGACTGCAGAAGAGTTTGCCGGTAAGCCAGAACTGTTCGTGACTGAGATCGAGAGCGCAGCAAGAGAAGCTGGTTCAGAGGTAACACGGGGATCTAAGCCTGTTGTGAGCGAAGAATTATCCTGCCTGGAGGCATTATCCTTTCCGCTGAGAGAAGCAGATAAATCCGTGTCAGCCCCTGAACTACTTCCAAGTAAAAGGAAGAGAACAGAAGAGCGTAAACGCATGCTAAACTCAGACTTTGATGGGAGGGATCTTTCTCAAGGAGGTTCAGTTGACCGGAATAACTTCGGGTCAGTACATGTGTATATATATGCGCCGACCACCCCAAACAACTCGGATCCTAATGGCGACCCTGCAGCCTCCTGCAAGCGTTTGATCATGTTTCGAATCTCTTGCATGCACATTCTTATGCGCAATTCTTGTCGCAGCATGTAAAATATTAAGAACTACATACGCCAAGAATCGGATGTATGAAATCTGGGCTGGTCATTAAGTGCTCTATATATTTTGATTAGAAGACCCTTCAATGATTTTATTTTCGTCCGTTTTCACTCCGCAAAAGGCATCACAGTAAATATAGGTACCAATGCCAACGAGCGATTTTGTTAACTTATGCGTGTCTCATCATCTGCGCTTCGGATAATATGTGTCTGAACACCTTGCCCTTGTTCAGCACAGATCTAAAATAGGCGATTTGTTCGGCAAAAAAAGCACATCCTACGTCATGCAAGTCTTTACGCTTAAATGAGCAATTGCCCCGAGGCGCAAGTTTTTTTCACTGCCACCTAATTCTTTTGATTGCGTTATTTTTTCACCCACCCTTACTACCTCCGGCGAGGTTTATAGACTTTTAACACGCTTATCATGCATGTGAACGATGCTCAACCTTGAATTGCGGCCAAGCAACGGAGTATCTATTTCCGGAATTGCCAATGCCTATGTTTGAAAACAGGCCATACCATGTTCTACTTGTTAGCCAATGCCGTATCGACAGGGAATAATTAAGACCTCTGAAAACCAATGCAGAATAATCAGGCAAATAATGTGTGGATATTGTTTCATTACGGTGTCCTTGAGCTCCACATTGCGTCCAAAATAAGTGCTGCAAATGTTCAGATACTAAGGAACTAGTCCCGCGTTTTCTACGGATGGCCTTTCTTTCTTCTACCCTAAAAATGGCCCCACCCACCACCTACTTACTAGTATATGACACTTGTGTAAAGCCTTTTCTGGCCTAGCCACCAGGAATTAGCGCTATATACCTTTGCTAGCCTCAATTTCAATTTTTTAGGCATCGAACAGCGGATTGAAATCTATGGGGTTCGTCGTCCAATGGCGTCATCAGGCGCACAGCGCCCGATGATGATACCTTATCGCTGCTAGATTACGGTAGTGGCCTCCTGGGCAGCGAACACGGAGTAGGGTAATTTTCTTCTTCAATGATCTAAAGGCGTCTACACGAGATAATGGCGCCTGTTGCACGTGACTTAACTTGGCGATACCTGAAAAATTCCAAAAAAGGGTCCGAATAGCGGTTATCGTGTTACACATAAGACATGAGCGAGGCGCTTCGTGAACAAGGTAACGCGCTGTTTCAGCAGAAGGACTATGCAGCTGCGCTAGAGAAATATACGGAGGCCATATCGGTCGATCCCGAGAATGCAGTATTGTACGGGAACCGCAGCGCGGCCCAGATGGCCCTGCTCCGCTATGAGGATGCGTTGCAAGATGCTACACAGGCGGTACAGCTCGATAGTACGAATCAGAAGCACTTGGCACGACTTGCCAGAGTGAAGGGCCTACTGGGAGACGTTGATCAGGCGCTGGCGCTGTTCGAGCGCCTCTCACCTGCGCCGCCGACTAGCCAGGTACTGCCCTTCCTGGAGATGCAGCGTAATTTGAATCAGGCCCGTACATTGAAGGGAAAGCCGGCGCTGTATGCGTTGGATTCTGCTCAGCGCAACTTGGGCAAGGGCGTAACGCCACCGTATGCGTGGCGATTGCTTCGCGCGCGTCAGTTGGCTGAGGACGGGCGAACTGCTGAGGCCGAGAGCGTTGCAATCACTCTCCTGCGCGAGAAACAGACGCCCGAGGCGTTGGTTGTACGAGCGCAAATGGTGCTGAAGAACAGCGGTGATGTGGAAACCGCTGTGGCCCACTTTCGTCAAGCCCTGCAGTTTGATCCGGACAATTCGGAAGCCCGCACAATGTTCAAGAGTGTTAAGGCGGTCGAAGCTGAAAAGCAAGCTGGTAATGATGCGTTCAAGGCGCGTAATTATCAAAGTGCGTTGACTCACTACACAGCAGCCATTGAGGCATGCGGTACTGTGATGACGGGTGGATCGACACTTGTCAAGCTATACTCGAACCGTGCGAGCACAAACTCGCTACTGGGTAACCATTCGGATGCTGTTAGTGACGCTGATGCGGCTCTTGAGTTGGACTCTGAGTTTGTTAAGGCGTTGCGCCTTAAGGCTCGTGCTCTTGGCCAGCTTGAGCGATGGGAAGAAAGTGCTCAGACGTTCCGCAAGGTTGTTGAGCTCGACCCTAGTGATACGAAGATCAGGCGAGAGCTGCAAGAAGCAGAACTCGAGCTCAAGAAGTCGAAGCGTAAGGATTACTACAAGCTTTTGGGCGTAGAAAAGACCGCAACCATCTACGAGATCAAGAAGGGCTACCGCAAACAGGCCCTTATCTACCATCCCGATAAGAATCCTGGAGACGAGGCTGCAGCAGAGAAGTTCAAGGAGTGCACAGAAGCGTACGAGACTCTCAGCGATGAACAGGCACGAGCACGATACGACTCGGGTGTTGATCTGCAAGACGACCCGTACGGCGGCTTCGGCGGCGGTGGCTTCGGCGGCGGCTTCGGTGGTGGCATGGATGCCCAAACGATGTTCGAAATGTTCGGCGGTGCTCGAGGCGGCACTTCGTTTGGTGGATCCCCGTTCGGCGGCGCCTCATTTGGTGGCTCGCCCTTCGGAGGTGCATCCTTCGGTGGATCCCAGTTCGGTGGGTTCTGAACTCTTCTTCGTCTTGTATTATTTAGTGGCGTATAGAGGCATCTTCGTCCAGGGTTTTCATAGAGGCTCCTTGCGACGAGGACATTATTTAACTGTGTTCATAGTAGACTGCTCGTTTAGTTTACAATTCAGACCTATCCTGGTTAGTGTTTCTTTTTCTCGTAGGTTTTTTTTCCGGCTGTGGAATTTTCTACTGCGGAGCAGCTTGTTCGCTTGCGCCGAAGGTGGCGACGCTTCGGCACGTGAGTGACGAGGACGTTACGCCACACTATATATATAAACACCACCCGCAAAACAGCAAGTGTACAAAACTTGTCCAACAAAAATGTCATCGAATAATACACAAGACAAAGGATGCACTTGCTCCCCTTGCACCTGTTCTAACTGTGCATGCGGTTGTGGCGCAAAGCGCGGCTGAAATCAAATACGCGTCTTAGCTGCCGCTAGTCACCAATGTGAACTCAATTTTGAATTAACGAACGTTCATATACTGTAGCATAAATACGAAAAGAAAAATCCGACTGGCATTTTAAGTCTCTGTGTTTTTATGACTTCCTTGATGCTTTTTTTTTTTTTTTCCTTAGTTGCCGATATGTATCGAAGTGAAGTGAATAAAGTTCTTTGCAAAGATAGTTGCAACAATTTACTAGGCTTCGACATGGGATCAGGTCGAGTCGTCGATTCATATGCGAATATTGCTGTTATTATTATCTTCTTTTAGAATCTACGTGGTAAAGAGTTCTCCGGACCAGCTCTGGGCAGTTTTTGTGGCCGGCTGGCTGGTCCGTCACCAATTAGACAGCATTTATGCTACGTTGACTCCAGATTCCGCGGCCTGAAATACTTGGCACTACGAGGCGCCAGCTTGCTAGCTTGCTAATTCGCTGACTGCGCTAATAGCGCGAGATCTGGTTTCAGTTGCTACTCACTCAGGTGCAGCAACAAAAAAGGCACCGTCCGGCTTTGCCAGACTCACTTTCTGTGTATTGTTGCTGCCGCGACCCTTGGCCTGCGGCATTGTTAGCCCCCTGATTAGGAGCTGATGCGTACTGGTTGCTATCTTGATAATTTTTGGGGGCATCAGCTGGCCGCAAACTGTTGTTGGCTTGTTTCTGAGCGGCCGGCGTACCGCCGTTGGTTACTGACTGAGCGGTGTCTGCCGCAGGGGGGTTCTGAGCCGTTGCGGCAGCAGCTCCCGCAGCACCAGCGCCAGCACCCGCGGCGCCTGATTGGCTTTGAGATCCACCCTGCGCAGCCGGGGCAGCTGGTGTCTTCGAGCGACGGGCTGCTGCGGCGGCTGCGGAGGCCTGTTGGTGATGGCGGGATTGGTTTGGCGGATTGGGGTGGCCGTAGCCGTGCAAGTTAGGTTTTTTGTTCGACGAGTCGAACCCCTTGCCGCCGTTCAAGTGCATCCAGTCGTAATCGCCATCCTCGACTTCGCCGACAGACTTTAGAGACTCGGTCATGAGGTCCCTGAGGTAGTCGTAGTTTGGCTTCTCTTCGAACGCCAAGTTGCGCACATACGTCATGTAGTCGGCGAACTGCTTTGGGAAGCCGCGGCACAAAACAGAGATCTGCGTGGTTTGTTTCTTCTCGCCAATCTTTTCATACTTTTGTTTGTTAGTTTGCGCCTTCAATCCCTGCCACGGCAGGCCACCCCGCAGGAAGTACATGAAGACGTGGCCAAGGGCCTCGAGGTCGTCACGTCGGCTCTGCTCTCGGCCCAAGTGCGTGTTGATCGACATGTAGCGCGCCGTGCCGCTCAGAGATTTGCGCTCGCGGTAGGGAATGTGCTGCAGGGTGACCGGGTCGCGGTACTGCTTGGCCATGCCGAAGTCCACAACGTAGACGAGGTTTGCCGACGGGGTGTTTTGCCGGCCAATAAGGAAGTTGTCCGGCTTGATGTCGCGGTAGATGAGGGAGCGCTCGTGGATTGTTTGCACCCGCGAGATCATCTGCTTTGCGACCTGGGCAACCGTCTTCAAAGTGAACTTGCGGCCGCACCAGTCGAACAGGTCCTCAAGCGAAGGGCCCAGCAGATCGATGATGAGTATGAGGTGGAGGCCCTCCTGACCGAAATAGTAGACATTTGGAATGCCCAGGCACCCACGCAAGGTTTTGTAGGCGCGGTACTCGTCTCTAAGCTGGGGCGCCTCGCTCTTGCGCGGCTCGAACTTGATGGCGACCTGCTGGTGGTTGAGCATGTTTGTGCCGTCGAAGATCACGCCGAAAGAGCCCTCGCCGATCTTCTTGCCGACGCTGTAGTGCACGCCGACAATGCTCTGGTGGAGGTCGCGCGTCATGGGGGGCCTAGATCAAAGTGGAGGGGCGGCGGGGGGAAGTGTGCGGTGGTTTGTGGAAGTGTAAGGTCGGCGCGGCGTGTGCGGCGTTCTCCTGAAACCACGCTCAAATAAGATAGATCAGCAAACCGCCAAGTCGAAGATGACTGGCTCAAAGGCGTCCTAAATCCGAACTGAAACGAGGACTCGCGGAGGTGCCTACGGAATTCGAACTCGCGGCAGGTGGGTGCGAGCGCGGCGACGACGGGGAATTAGGCGGCGCGCGCGTGGTCGGGCAAACTCACACTGGAAAGTGGCGCGAGGAGCGGGGCAGGTCGGTCGCTAAGCTGATGCCGTGCGGAGGGGAGAAGAAGGGGCTTACCTTTTTTCGACAACAACTACCACCGCCCTGGCGCCCAAGCCCAGGCCAGCGAAGGAGACCACAAACCCTTGGTCCTGGGAATTAAGAGTCGAGCGCGCGCCCCTGCCCTGGGTTTACTTCCTCCCCTCTTGGGGGGTCAGCGTCAGCAGGCCCAAACCAGGCAGGCCGAGGGTAGCGGGAGGGCGACCGGGAGAGACCACCACAACAAGCACGCGTGCGCGCCAGCCCACGGCTGCTGCTCTGTGCAGCAGGCGCGTCCGACGACGATCGCCGCTATCGGCTCGCTAAATGCTCTGCTGCTTCCGGCGTGCGCGGCGCGGGTGAAGCCGCGTAGGTGGCCCGCACGCACTAGAGCCCAAAATTAGGCACTAAAAAAAACGGCGGGGGCGTGGCCAGGGCGCGCAGCCGCGCGGTAGCCGCGACGGTCCACCCCAAAAAAGCCTTGCACCATTATTGAGACAACTGCGCAGGTTTAGGGTAATGCGCAGGATTCACAGGGCCCCCGATGCAGCGGGACCAGCTGAAAAATGCATAGATTCAAGAGTAAAATGTCTTAGTTGTTAGAGTTTCGGCGGACCGCAAGGCCAGTGGGCCGCATGCACGCGGCTTGTGTGCCGCGTGCTCGGCGCAGCTACGCCGCAGGATAGCCTTCGGTCCTGCAGGGTGGCCTTTAGCCTAGCCGGCTTGCCGAGACTTTTAGTCCCCTGCTAAACCGCTGCGCGCTGCGTATCGCAGCCGCAATACGAGCACCGAGACTGCCTAGAAACGATCGGTAGCTTGGCCGCATACCCAGCTAAACGGTTGTACGCACTGGTGCTGTATTAGTCTGTTTGCACTGCGTTCTCTGTTTAGCCCTGCGAAACAAGTCGGCTCGGGCCCCTCCCATCGGTCGTCGTCTCGTCGTGCATCAGTAGGGCAAGGGCCCGTTAAATGCCGCAGAATCCGGCTAGCGGCCTGACCGGCAGCAGCTATGTCTGGCTGCTGCTGCTGCTGCTGCAGCCGCGAAGCAAGCCTCGCGTCAGCTTGGGACCGGGGCTAGTTTTTCTTGCTCTGTTTCTTTGTTTTTCGTCGAGCCTTATTGCCCTATGGGGTTAAGCTGTTGGGTAAGAGTTTAATTATGCTGAGTCCGCCCGGTGGTGGCTCACGTACATCCGCTGCAGCTGCCGCGCATTATTCCCGCACCGCCGTCTGCATCTCGCTTTCGCTGCCTCATAGCATGTCTTGGTGATTCTGAACTTCTTTCTTCAATTATAATCGCGCCAGCCGCTGCTGCATACCGTGCCCGCTATCATCGTTAGAGCCGTATTCACAAATTAATCTCCTATCTTATCGTGCCTAACCCCCTTGACGAAATTGTCGTGTAAGCGTTTAGCGGCACTGGGCAGGGGACCCTGGTCCAATCAAGCGACTGTGAGTTGCAGGTAAGCGCTATCACCGGCTGAGGCGGCCTTATTTTGCTAATAATGTAGTATACGGCGCGCTTTGTGGGTTCTTGTTGGTCGCCCCGGTGTTCCTATTGGTTAGTGTGCCAGTTCGTCAAACACAGGTGCATTTCAAAGCATTCAGAGTTGGTTTCGTTGTAGAATGTACCGGATTGGCTACAATTTAGCATAGAAAGGTACAATTTAGTTTGAGCGTATAATATCGCGGCTCGCGAGCCATGTAAATGCGTAGGCCTGCTTAAGGCCTGCTTTAGGCCTGCCTTTCCCACCAAGAGTCAGGGTAAGAATTGAGACCTTTATTTATCCGAAAGCTGTTAGTAGAGCCATCCTAGTACATTGCAGTGCAATACTCTATGATCCCCCAGTATTAGCCTAGCAGTGCGAACCTGTTTTATGATCACCATGAGCTGACCTATTTCGGCTTGCGCGGCTGGCCTGTTGGCCGGCTCGAGCGCTGTTTTGAGCCGAGCCAACTTTGAATAACTTTCTTTACATCGATTCATTTTCTAAAACAATTACTTTTACAGTGAATAAAAAACGACTGCGAGCTCCTGGTCCTGGCCTTGTCTCACATGTACTGCCATAAATATTTTGAAAAAAGTGCATCTTAGTCTCCGATCCAGTATGTACGTTGACCTGAATGTACCGTGGCCGACCTCGCAGGCGCCCGGCACTGCGGCCGCCGTAGTTTCGCGTACGCTGCGAATGCTGCGGACTCTGGGCTACGACACTGCCGCAGTGAACGTTGTGGTCCCAACAATCAAAGCGGCTAAGGCGGTGCTGGCCACAAGCCTGACCGAGGCGGTATGGGAGCAGCTTTCGGCCCACGCAGAGGGCCTGAGGCTGCTTAAAAGAGTCACGCTCGTGCTGGATGGCGACTCGGCTCACCAGAATGTTGCCAATTTGGTCGAGGATGGCTGGGATCTCGTCGCTGTGCTGCCTCAGACCGAAAAACAGCTGCAGAGCTGCGCGTCGAGCCTTGATATCGACCTCATTTGCATTGACGGCGTGGCCCGGCTCCCGTTTGTCCTGCGGCACAAGCTCGCGTGCTCAACGGTTGCGCGCGGCGTGCGGTTCGAGGTCTGTTATGCCGGTGCTGTGCAGGGCGACGCACGGCAGTGCATTGCGAACGCGGCAAGCGTATTTAGAGCTACGCGCAACCGCGGCGTAGTTGTTTCGAGCGGCGCCGTGTCTGCTGCTGGCGTGCGCGCACCGCTGGATGTTGTGAACCTCGTCACGCTTTGGGGTTTGAAAGCCACGGCTGCGCGCGATAGCATCGACCGCAGCGCCGTAGCGGCCGCAACACAAGGTGTTCTGCGGTCTCGCAGCGTGAAGCAGGCTGTTTTGCCCGAGTCTGATGGCGGAAATTCCGAGACGTCGAAGGAGCCTGCTAAAAAGAAGCTCCGAGTGGCATAGCCGGGTCTTTTTTTCTCGTTTTTTTGGCATTTATTTATTATATTCATGTAAGGCTACCCGATGAATCTATCGCAAAAATTTAGATCCCGCGTCCTCTAAGGTTCTATTGTTGGTTATTGTTATGGTCATCGTCGCCGAGCAAATACGGCTGACTCGCAAACGGCCAGCCGCGTCCTTTTGAGATCCGCAGGCTCGACAGTGCCGAGGCATACCGGCGCCCTTATAGCTCTGCACTGCTATATGCGCATCCCTGGCGTCATTTCTCTGTGAGTGACGTTTAGGATGGCGCATTTAACTCTGGTGGCCTGGCTTCTTTCTTTGGCCTGGCTTCTTTGGGCCTGACTTCTTTGGGCCTGGCTTCTTTAGGCCTGGCTTCTTTAGCCGACCTCTCCTTAGCTCCTTAGCTCTAATAGTTCTGGATAGTGAAGGCCCTGATCCCCAGATAGTTCGTGATCTTCTGAATTACGAGGTGGGAGAATGCGAAGAAGTAAAGGGCCGAGAACACCAAATAGAAGCGCAGGTACGCGAGCTCGCTGAGAACCGATGCGTGTAGCCCAATAAGCGGGAACAGACCGTAAAACACGCTGCCGATGATCAGCACGACCATGGGTGCATTGATCCGCGGGTATGGCTGGTGGCACAGGTGGCTCAAAATGACGGTTGTTGAAATACGGCCAAAGGTGAACGAGAGCGCCCATCCAAACATGAACAAGTGTCCGCCGCTCAAAATCTGGCTCGTGGGCCCGGCCAGCCACACGAGGATGGCAACAACCAGCAGGGCCATGGGCCACAGCATCACAACCGCAGGCCAGAACTGCGAGGGATCCTTGGCATATACATTGCGCACACACGAAGGCGCGTGTAGGAAAATCACCGATAGGGCGAGCGGGATAGTCCACAACATACCCAGGGGCAGATCTGTTCCCGCGATCTTGTGCTCGGTCCAGACCTGGGGGCCAAGAATGCCTGCCAAGAAATGGTAGCCCGAGGCAACAATGAGGCCCTCAGTCGGGGCGTTGACCCAGTCAAGGAACAACGTCTGCGTGTAGTACGTCTCCCAAGTACTGAAGTACATGCCGACCATGGGGAAGATGACGCTAACTACAGCAGGCCACGAGGAACCCTGGCTCAGAGTGGTCACCATGAGCAGCGCACCCCACAGGCAGTTGAGCGAGTCAATACCATGGTCGAAGAGCTCTCCGAGGGGCGAGCTCGTCCCTGTTTTGCGCGCCTGTTTGCCATCAATGTTGTCCATCGTCTGGTAGAACAGGAACGAAACACCAATGAGCAGATAAACCCCACGCGGCATGGGCGTGAGCATATCACCGCCCTGCAGAATGAGCACCAGGAAGTTGCAGAACACGATCGAGCTGATGCCGATCAGCGTGATGCAGTTCGGCGCCAACCACGACGGCATGAACCCGGCGCACCATGTCCAGAACGGATTCAGGACATAGTAGGACAGGATGCTGCGATCTACGGACGAATACTTGTATTTTCGGAGCTGCGCAAGGCTCTGGTCGTCCAGCAGAAACGGGTCCTCCCCGAGAGCCCGCTGCTCAAGCTCAAAGACCGTGTCCATTCGTCGCCAAACTGTGATTCGTCTAGGGTAAGGGGGTAAGGGGCTTTTGTTGTCCCTGTGCGAGCCTAAAAAAAAGCCAGGGCTTCCTCGCTCGTGTTTCGCGTGATTATTTGTTTATGTTTCGCTGCTTCGAGGCTGATAAGAATTCTAAATGGTGTGAAATATATAATTGGACCACGAATTGTAAAGTTGCGTGTCTGTGAATTTTTAAAAAAAAAAAAAAGTTCGTTTAGACCGCATGCAGGGGCTCTCTATGTTTCGAAACCAGTGCTGATTCGGCAGCCAAACAAAGCTAGAGATTGTAGAAATATACGGACGTTCAGATAAAAACGTCACAAAGGTTCGTGCGAGGTCGGTCACAAGGACCCCGCATTTGTGGGCCGATCACTGGTGTACGTAGAGTTTGTAGGTCATAAATATCTAAAGTGTTGTATCAATGTCTAGGCCTTGTATGGCTCATACTAGACTTATGGCACCTCTTCGGGCCTCAAATGTATTAGTGTTTGGCATGCTAAACTTGCTGAAATGGCGTCTACCTCTTAGCGCGAAGTGCACAAAGAGGCATGTGTTTACGCGCTTATTTTGCTAGTGGGGCAATTCAAGTCGTGCCTGAGCACGGCTGCGCTTAAACCACGCAATGTTGAATAAAATAGCCGCGACGCCGACGGCTGCAACACTGAGATCCATGGGCCACTGGAATTGGTCTGGCCGAGAAAAAATCATGGTCGACACGTAGACCAGCATCTGTGCCCAGTTTTGCAATGCTTTCTCAATGGTGCTGAACTTTCCGCGCTCGCTTTCTTTCACGCCGTCTTGGATGATAATCTGCGTGCTAAGATCGAACCCCCAAAGCCCGATTCGCGAGATGGCTACGCCCAAAGCAAGCACAATAGCTGCCTTGTGATTGTCTCCGAGTACGACGAAACGAATCGTTGTGAGCAGGAGCACGATCCACTGGAAATCAATGAACGTGGCACCTGCCTTGAATGGGCCCAGTCGGCCAATGACCATAGGCGCTAGCAACGCAGTACCCAGCTCTACTATGACCGATCCCGTACGAAACAGAGTCAATGTATCCGGCGGCATGCCCAATGCCAGCAGGAAGGCTACCATCTGGCCTGAGAAGGAAAGCACGGTGATATAGCTCGCCGTGGAAGCCAGCGAAAACAGGAGCAAAGGGTGTTTCCAGTACGAGAATGGCTGCGGCTCTGAAGCGAGCGGCTCCGTCTCAGCAATGCTTTCAGCCGCACCACTGCGACTGGCCAAAGCCGGCTCAGCATAGTACACTCGTGCAATGGCAAAGTACTCAATGCCGACCGATAACGCGCTCATACTCAATACGGTGATGATGGCGGCGCGAATGCTGAAGCCGTCAATAATACCAATGATGAACGGTCCCAGCAGCTTGCAGCTCAGGTCTATGAACCGCATTGTTGAATTCATCCTGCGCAAAGACGCCGCGTCGGGCCCAGCCACGACAATCACCCAGTCACGCTCAACCGAGACGGTATTGATGATTCCCCACGAGTTCTCGCACCCGCCCAGAACCGCTAACAGGCCAAGCATTAAGTACTGGTTCTGCAGCGGGAACAGAAAGAGCAGGCATACGGCTATAACCGCAAACCGCTGGCCCAGAATCGACCATCGTACCACTTGCAGTCGGTCGTTGTTGTCAATGTAGTGGCCGAACCAAGACCCGAGGAATGCGCCGGGAAGAGCACTGCACAGCGCATAGAAGGAGACGGGAAACAGTGTGCCCGGGTACAGTGCCGCCAGAAACAGCACTGACCCGAATTGGAACGCACGCATGTTCCACGTCGACAACAAGTGCGACGTGTACAGAAGATACGCGTTTGTGCTGCTCATTCCCGGTTTTTTTTTTCACTACGCAAACGCCGGCCGCCGTTCGTCGATCGCGACGCATAAAGTTACCCACACAGACTTGCGGTAAGGGCCCTCCCTGTCCTTGCCCACCACGCCTGTCCTGCACGCCTTTCTGCGGAACAACTGCGATAAACAACTACGCACGCTCGTCCATTGAAAGTTCACGTCAAAGTTACTCAGACTCCTTCCAAAGCCGCTGTCCTGTTGGTGACTCGGTAAGCCAGGACTCTGGGTCAAAGAGGTTCATCCCATCACTACTTGACAGATCAATGGGACCGAGCGGTTTGTTCTCTCGGCTCTGATCTGAGCTCACTTGACTCTTCTCAGGCATTGGCTTCTTGATTTGAAACGCTTTATCATCGCTTAAAGGTTGAGACTCCGCTAGCGCCTGCGCTGGAGTCGGTCTAGCTGGTTTGAGATTCCGCGCATTGGCCAAAAACGGTGCATATAATGCTTTCACCCATTCAACAGCCTCTTCGAGGCCCCGTGCCTCCGCAATGTGTCCAACAAGTCTGTAATATGCCTCGGCGGTATCTGACGGCTCTGCGGAGCGGTGCAGGGGTAGCGCCAGAGCCAACGTTCTTGCAGTATGTTCACTCAGGTACATATTGAGCACTCCAGATGCGGCTGCAGAGTTCTCCCGCAGCCACGAACTGTCCAAGGCGTTGTATAGAGCCGCATTATTTACGTACCGACCGTAGTTTTCATGGAATACACTTCGCGCGGAACTGTGGGGTACGGTGATAGGCACAGCCGGCGGCCACTCATCTCTGAAGGGTGCGGTTGAATAGTGCCGATATTTTCTAATACCTTGGACCCGAGCTCGTTGCAGCATATAACTCTCGACAGTTAGGCCTCTGAGCACTGCGCGAGCAGATCAAGCGTCACAGCAGGATGGCTGGACAGCGCTTTTCTCTAGGTCAGGTAGAGCATACGCTTAAGAGGTCCTATGAATCAAATTTTAAGGCTTCATTAATAGGCTCCACTTCGAGCTAGTTTGGAAGTTGTACCAAGAGGTGTGTTTATACATAGTAATAACGGGTTCAAACAACGCCTCCTAGGCTACAAAACACGACGGCTTTCAACATTCGGGCGTCTGGTGTAGTTGGTTATCACATGCGCTTAGCATCTTTGCTAGTTTGCGCGAGGTCCCCGGTTCGACTCCGGTGTCGTCCATTCTTTTTTGCTGCCTTCTTTCTCTCTTTCTTTTTGTTTTAAAGTGCGCATGGCTTTGTAGGAGCGGCTAAGCAATTTTATTTTTATTCAACTCAGGTTGCGACTGCATCACAATATACGGAATTACGACTCCACGCTACGAGCTCAGACGGTCATCATCGATCATCGTCCAGAAGTAACAGCGCTACATAAATATAGTCTGCCAGTACTGAGGGACGGAGCTAATGCTGGCGACCGCTATGCCTTTGCACTGGTTTGGGATGTATTTTTCAGAAAAAAATTGTTCTTATATACTTGTACATTCATTTCATAAGGCATACCTGAATTCGGGGTTCTCGAAGTCAGTAAGATCGGCAAATTCAGGATTGACGATATCAGGAGGCAGTCGCCGGTTCTGCTTGTCACGTCGGTGGTTGCGCCATACGTAAACCACTACAACCATGCACTCAAGACCCAGCTGGCAGGCCGAAGTCGCGGCCATAGTCTTCTTCCCCGTGGGATACTCAGGCTGCTCAGAGGACTTGAACGTTTGAGGCCCGACCAGGTTGCCCACACAGAAGCAAATGAGAAAGAGTGCATTGGTCGTCAGCTTTTTCGTGTGCCCAGCCGAGTTCGATTCAATGCACGATATGAGTCCAACATAGGATACCGGTGACGTCGCATACCATATGTACAGGCCTGAAAGCTGGGCGCCGCTATTGGGACCCCAAGCAACCAAGCAGAGTGACATGAGACTGATTGCTGCGTAGCTGCATGCCCACGCCATGCGATGGTTCTGCCCAACATATGAAGAGACTACGGCCGTAGCCGCAAGCCCCACCAGCTCGGATCCGCCGCATGGAAGCGCCATCAACAACGTCTGTTTCGTATCGTAGTGCATGCCCTCGAGAATCAGATTCAAAAACGTTGTCATGCCGCCGTTGGGAATGTTGTTTAAAAGTACTGTTGCGCAATAAAGCCAGGTGAGGGGGTCCAAAAACGCTTCGCGAACCTGATACCACTTGATTTTGTGGGTTCCGTATCCTTGTTTGTTCTCACGGATGCGCTCAACTTGCCAGCGCTTTTCTTCTTCGGTTAGAAACCACGCTTCTGATGGGGTATTGGGCATGTGGAAGTAGAAGGCAATACCGACGACAATGGTTATAAGCCCCATAATAATATACAGAATCCGCCACCCACTGATTGCAAGACCATGCTTTTCCTGACGAACGAGCAGGCCGTACCCGAGAGAGTTCGACAAAATGGTTCCCATGCCGTTCGAGGCAAACCACAGGCACGTACGCGCGAAGTGTTCCTTGCGCTTGTACCACTGCGCTGTCAAGACAACAAATGCAGGCATCACAGCGCTTTCAAACAACCCCAGCAAGACGCGTGTCGCCAGGAACGACTGCATGTCTTGACACGCTGCTGCACATGCAATAACTGCTCCCCAACACAAGATGAGAACAGCAGTGGTCTTTGCTAGAGGAAACTTGAGTAGCAGATAGCTCATGGGGAACTCAAACACAAGGTAGCCTAGATAGAACGCGGAGCCAACCCAGCTGTAACCAGACCCATGAACCATGTTCAGGTCCTGACGGAGGTCCAATACAGTTGCCGCAGACGTCATAGTCTTATCTGCGAATTGAATACCATACAAAAAGGCCATGAACAGAGTGATGTACACGTCTGCTTTCCACATCAAACGGCGCTCCATTCCCTCGGGTAGTGGCGTCGGGCTGTCACCCACCTCTATGATGGCTAGATCCATATCATTATCGCTGACCCTGTGCTTCAGTTTGATAATATCGTCGTTGTCGTAGTCATTTTTATGCTCAGGCTCGTATTCCGGTGATCCGGATGCCGTAGCCGACCTTTGCGGCTCGGCGACTATCTGGCCACGAGCGCCAGTCAGTTTTTCGAGCATGATCGAGGCTGAATTTTGCTAAATCGAAAGAAAGGGCTATTTTAACCGTCGCACCGCTATCGCTCTCAGCGATAAGGATTATCACCCTGACCCTATGCGGGTGAAGAATTGGGTGAAGAAATTGTCATTTTTATATTGTACGCCATTAAAGAGTAGTTAAATGCTACTCATACTAGCCAAAAAAATGAAGACCATGGCTATCTAGCTCAGTTAGGTCTACTGGACAAACGAGTTTATCACCACTACGAAGTCGGCTCACATTAAAGCCGCTGCTATCGCGTAGATTAGCTTTCCCCTAAATATTTCGCCATTATCTGTAACACATTAATTTAGAGAATTTAAGGGAACAATGTACTCCAAGTATCCAGGAAATGCCTGTTGTTCCGCTTTACATACGGCAGCATAGAGCTGCACATTTTCGTAGTCTTTCATATTTTTGGCATCTAAGATCGCATTTTGAATATGATTGTATCGGGCCTAGAAATATAAAGCCTCAGCTAGCAGCGATTTCCTATGCTATATAGAAAGCGACCAGGAGCAGTGGCTACATCAATTAAATATGGCGGTTCAGATTTGTTACAGAAGAAGATCCCCAACGACGGCGAGAACAGTAAGTACATACAATCGCATCACAAGAAAATCGGATCTTCTCGCGAACATAACTGATGCTGCGTTCGTTGCCTGTGTTGCCTGTGAAGCCGTGGACGGAGATGCAGATGACACCGAAGCCGATACTGCACTAGTTGCCTGCGCTGCCGATGAAGCTTCAGGCGACAAAGCGGTGGAAACAGAAGCCGAGCGTGAAGCGGAAGCCGACAAGGAAGTGGAAGCCGGCGCTGAAGCCGATGCTGATGCTGCTGAAGACCCGGAATCAGCCTCAGCCTTGATTTTGATTGGTTGACAACCATTCGTCACGGACGCGCCGTCGCTGAACACTCCAATAGCGGTATAAAAATCATCACTAGGAGCTGCTGGTGAAGGACTGCAGGCATAGAAATTGTCGGTTGAGCCATTTATGCTAACATAACCATCCACGATCCTTGCGGGTTCCACCACCTCGCGGCCATAGACCTCAATGAGAGTATTGTCCTCGATATCCAGGCACCGATCCACTGATCCAGAAGACCGACAGACTTTACCTTCCGAATCAATGATAAAAGTAGAGTTCTGCTGCCCACCGCTCTCCACTGACTCCGTGTCAACTCCCTTGTACCAATTCAAATGGCCCAGTCCACTTCCACTCAAGGTAGAGTTACTTGACTCTATGCGCAGCGTGACATTTGAGGCGGCCCAGGCACTAGCCAATAAGTAAAAACTTTGAATGACGTAGAAGAACCTCATGTCTGATTCTACAGACCTTTCACAACTAGAACTATGTGTGGACGACTCTCCGAGAGCTGTCGGTTATAGTCTCTGCCTGGGTGTCCAGGTAATTGTATTGTGGCATCATACTTGTGCAAATCATTATGCATGCATCGTTATGATATCATACTTGTACATGGCTGAGCATCGTAGAAGTGAAACAAGGGTCACATTGCGTTAGAGCAAGACACGAAAAGCATCTGTATCAACGAGTGTAGACTGTGCTGGGGCATGAGCTAGATTAATACGCTTGTTCACTTGAGATTATGAGCTAGATTAACACGCTACGGTAGTAGAACTATGTTAGGTTAACACGCTCATTCACTTGAAATAAGACGGTAGTAGAACTATTTGCAGCTTTTAACCGCTCTTGACGTGCAGAGAGACGTGATAAGAATCCTTCTGACAACACTTCTAAGATGCATCGTAACAAGCGCCGAATTTTCCAAAAGAAAAAAAAAAAAGAAAAAGCGTTGACAAGAGTCACCACTGGGTGCGCAAAGTGCAGATACGATTTCGGCAATTCGAGCAAATAACCGGACATGTTCGATCGCGCATGCCGTTTTTTCTCATTCTCTTCTGCTCTCATAGCCAGCCGCGTAATTCATGCAACATTTAAGATAAAAAAAAGATGAGAATCCTAATTACATTCTCTATCATACAAAAGTGGGGGGGGTAGATGGGCATTAGATGAGCTCGCTTACCTTGATCCGCTTTATGGGGGGGAAGTTGTTCGCGTCTTTACTGTGCTCGGCGTGTTCAGCATGCTCATCGTCACTCCGTGAGGTCTCCTGAACCGCAGGTGACGCCACGCTAGAAGCATCAGATGCGCCAGGGGCCGGTGCGTCCCGCACAGCCGGCGTGTTTCCAGCCGTCGAGTTTTCAGAATGTGCGTTAGACTCTTCTGCGGCAATCTCTTTCGACGCAGAAGCAGCTGACCAGCGCCGCTGACCGTTCAGTGTACTCTGTTCCTCCTGCTTGAAAGAGACCTCGTTTAATTGCTCCAAACGTCTGCGGAGTTCCGCAGCTTCTTGTCGAGCCTCAGCCTCGGATATCTCGAGATCACTCACGCGCCGTTTCAACAAGTCGTTAACAAGCTCGAGCTCGCTAACCTTGGTTTGCAGCTGCGCATGCGTGGCTGCAGCCGCATCCGTAGGCGCGCTGGCGGGAGGGGTACTAGAAGCCATTGTCGAGTCAGACACTGTGCCGGACATTGTACCAGTTGCCGTCACTGAAGACGTTGTCGGTGGCGCTGGTGCAACAGGCACCGGCTGAGAGGGCGAAGAAATCTGGCTCGGGTTCTGCGACTGAGCCTGAGGCTGAGCTTGAGCCTGCTCAGGCGTCTGTCCCGAATTTTGGTTCTGCAGTTGATTTTGATCTTGGCCTGGAGTGTGACTCGGGCTCGAGACTGTATTTTGCTGGCGTTCCGCGACAGGAACAGCAGGTGACTGTTGTTGTTGTTGTTGCTGCTGCTGCTGCTGTTGAGGCAGTTGTTGCTGAGATTGCTGAGGTTGTGTTTGTTGCTGTTGCTGTACCTGCTGCGGTTGAACCTGTGATTGTTGTTGTGGCTGTTGTTGCTGATCGGGTCGTGCAAGATTTTGCTGGAACTGCGCGACCGGGACCTGAGCTAGATGGGGGATGCGCTCGATGCTATCCGGAGACCGCGGGAGTAGCAGCTCGCTCATGGCACCACGAACCACACGCTGATCATGAGGCGGCGACCCCTGCTGGCCAGACGAAGTCTGAGCTGTGATCTGAGGCGACAATGGAGCGCCAATATGTGGGTGCACGAGCGGAGCCAAACCCGGAGAGTTTAGAAGATTGAATGCAGGTGGTGCACCGTACGGGCTCAGGGCCGGACTGGAAGGGTATACCACGGGCATTGGCTGCATGGAGGCTATTCCAGGCAGGCCGTGCATGCGCTGAAGCTGCGGGTGGACCTGCTGCTGGACCTGCTGCTGGACCTGTTGCAACTGCTGGAGCTGCTGGAGCTGCTGAAGCTGTTGCTCGGGGGACATGTGCAAGTGCACAGGAGGAACAGGCAGCTGCGGAAGCTGGTGATAGCCGTAGTGAACGGCATGACCATCGGCCGAGGGCTGCATGTTATGATGCTCTACATTGGGTGGCGGGGGATCAGTGGTGGACACAGCCATAGGAGTGGGCATATGTCGCCGCTTAGCCGGTTGTGTGCGGCCGCGAGTTTGCGTGCCACTGCGGCTGCGGTTGCGCGACTTTATTACGTCTGTTTTGAGGGAGATGGGCCGGCGGCGTCCGTGGAGCTTCAGAAACAGTCCACAGGCGTTGCACATGATGTGGCCGTTCTCGTCACGGCGCCAAAGCGGTGTAGTTGTCGTCAAGCAGTTTTGGCACACGGTGAGGCCCGGGCGCACCTGGATTTGCGGTGCCGGTCCGGGCTTGCGACGCAGCTGGCCGTTGGGCTTTTCGTGCTGGTTTTCGGGCCCCGGAGCCGCCTGTGACGGCGGATGCAAGTCCATGGAGCCCCCGACGTGCTCGCCCTGCGCCGCTTCGTGAGGCGGTGGCGAGGGATCCTTGCGCGCTTCCATGGCGGGCAGCTTGCCAGTATCGCGCTGGATCTCGTCGTGGTCGTCTGCCGGACTCGGAATGGCTGTATTCCCAGGCGCTATGGCAGGGCTCGACATTACCGAAATGCTCTCAGCACTTTATCAGATCCGGGCACGAAGATCGGCTGAAGGTGGACCTTGGAGATTCGGATAAAAATTTTGATAAGTGCGTGTCGACAGATAGTTTCCCGCCGTTGACTAATCTAGACCAGCTGATTATGCAGATGATAAGCAGGGTCTTGCATACCACAGTGCGCCATCATATCAGCGTTCTGGGCGTGGACCTCTCTCCCTCTGCAATGTCCCAGCGGCCGCAGCCATGCCGACCGGTGCGGAGGGGGCGGCTGGCGGCATAAGCAATCGCGAGAGGCTTTTTTTTTCGGAGGGTTGCGTAAGACCGATAACGCGTAGCTAATTCGGAGAGTCGGTTATAACTTTTTTTTTTTTAAATTTAGGATCAACGTCGGCCGTTAAGCCGCAGATGCTGAGCGGCCCTGCTCGACGCGGCCCATACGCTTTCTTTCCCCAAGGCCCCAGTAGCACATACCTTACCGTCGCAGGGAGGACTGGGCGCAGCCCTTGAGCCCCGGTTTAGAGCTGGATGCAGGATCCGGCGCAGCCAGGACAACCTTGAAACGCCCGCAACTGCATTTCGTGAGCAGATTATCTCCCAGCGTGTATGCATCTCACCAGTGCTGAGCCGCATACCCCAACCCATGCGGGTTACCGACGAAGCCCGGCGGGGAATTTAGCCTTCGTTCGCTCCGACTTGCGCTGACTACGTGCAGGAAGAAGCGTGGCCCAGCGCGCAATCAGCAGACGGGCTGGGCGACGGATGCAAGCTCTAAACTAAGACCGGTCAGCGGCGCGATAGCACTCTGCGAACCAAACCCTGCCGACTGGCTCACTCCCTCTTCGTTAAACGCAGGTCGCAGATCCTACCCATGGGCGTAGCGCGTTTGCGGCCGTGCGGTCAAATGCCCTTGTATTTCGGCTGGTAGGCATGAATGCGGTCGGGAACTGCCGTAAACATGCGATATAGAGTCATGATCGAGCCGGCCAGCCCTGGCGCGAACCCTGCTTCAGCCGCACGCTTTCGCACATTCTCAGCGTCTAGGCCCCAGGGCGCAGGGCTCGCGATCACAGATGCGAGCGATTGAAGGAGGCTGTCAGGGCCACCTCGTAGCAAACACGCCCTGACCCTAAACCCGACGCGCTCTAGGACCCAATAGCACAGAGTCGCGCTCCCTGAGCACGTGCGCCGCCTTTCGACTGACGTGGCATGCTCGCGTGCGTTTCCTGATATGAGCTACCGTCCTCGTGACCTCTTGCCGCCGAACTGCATGGTTCCTATCAATAGCTGATAGCAGCGGCGGGCGTCAGGGTCCGCGCAACGCAGCAATCGAGATTGTAATCACTGTATCGCCGTGCGCCTGACGTGCTTCGGCTCGTGTTTCACGATGCGCTATTTTAGGTGCCTGTCCTTCTAATTGTTGCTGTATTTCGCGTCCTATCAATATAACAATCAAAGCTATCTTTAGTATGCATTGCTCGAGTCCGGTAATTTATAGGGAAACATTTGTTTTTTTGTTATTTCTCACTCCTAAATAGATAGATTGTATGTGCACTCTTCGCAATCAATTTCTTTCAGCAGACAATCCAGACTGACGCTTGTCACTGGTTATCGTTGTATCCTTTTTTAAGCGTGAGCTGGACGAATTGTTAGAAGGATTCGACTCAAGAAGCCTCGCTATTGAGCCCTGCAACGTCGCAGCTGCCACTGTCACACTTCACTTAGCTAAATCTCATCACACACTTATTCGAAATCTGTACAAATCAAACATTCAGAAAGCAAATCTACTAAACCTATTGTTCCCTTCCTAGGGAGCTCATTAAGAATCGGACAACTGCTGGGAATGCTAGGGGACAAATTTGACGACCTGACGCTCCGAAGTTTGGGATTCATCATTGTCGTGTAACGTTACAATCAAAACGTTGGTGGCCAAAATCAAGGCCTAGCCTCACTTTCTCAGATAAGACTTACACCGCGGTTTCATTATCAGTCCGCGTTATTGAATAAGAACGACGATGCGAGTTGCGTGAAATTATCTCTCTTTTTACTTTCGTTATTCTTGCGTGCGTCACCTTACTACCTTCCAAATTGCACACAACCAAAAAAGAGTGCGAACTTGCCACTGTCAGGATCTATCACTCTCATAACCGACGGCAACAACACAAATGTAGACTTATTATCTAGAGATAAAAACGGGTATGCAGTAATATTAAAACAACAGACTAGAAACTAATTACTGGTGGAGGCAGGCTTTGCGCGATTATGGGCCATGTGGCTGCGTACTAGGTGACCCGCAGCAAGTGCCGCATTCAACGAAAGTTCGCCAGCTAGTACAGCAGTGGCAACAATGCGGGCGAGTTTGCGCGCATTCTCTCCAGGAGTCGTCAAATGGGGCCCACGGACGCCAAGCATGTTCAGCATAGCCGCCTGCGGCTCGAGAATTGTGCCTCCACCGATGGTACCCACCTCCAATGATGGCATGGTGACCGAAATCTGCAGGTCGCCATCAACATTGCTCATGAGGGTCATGCAGTTGGACCCCTCTACGACCTGCGCCGGGTCCTGGCCCGTAGCCAAAAACAGTGCTGCCACAAGGTTGGCAGCATGAGCGTTGTAGCCACCCATGACACCAGCCACGGCCGAACCAACAAGATTCTTCGCCATATTAAGCTCGACTAGCTCGTCTACGCCCGTTTTCAGTATCTTTTTCACCGTCTCACCGGGCACAACAGCCTCAGCGACGACGCTCTTGCCACGGCCCTCGATCCAGTTGATTGCGGCTGCCTTTTTGTCAGTGCAGTAATTGCCGCTCACGCTGACAATGGTCATATCATCGAAGCCACATTCCTCCGCTAACACCTGCAAGGCACGCTCTGTGCCCTTTGAAATCATGTTCATGCCCATCGCATCACCGGTTTGTGCGCGGAATCGAATATAAAGGAACATACCCGCCTGAGCTGATTTCAGCGAGTCAAGCTTGGCGAATCGCGAAGTTGAGTTGAACGCGCGTTCCATGGCGCGTCGACCCTCGTCGCTGTCCAAAAAGATCTTACAAGCCGCAGTACGAGCCGCAGTATTGAAAGTCACGCAAGGACCGCGCGTCATTCCGTCGCCGATAATCTGCGTCGTAACTCCGCCACCTGCGTTTAATGCCTTGCACCCACGCATTGTCGAGGCAACAAGTACACCTTCCGTCGTAGCCATTGGCAAATAGAACTCCTCCCCATCAACTATAACCGGGCCAGCTACTCCAAGCGGCAACGGGAGGTAGCCAACAACATTTTCACAGCACGCTCCCAGCACGCGGTCATAGTTGTAGTCTTTCCAGGGTAGTTCGCTTGCCTCAAGAGTCTTAGTGCGACTCAGCCGCGACACACAAGCCCGGCGCACCACAACCGCCCGCGTCGTATCTTTGAGTTGCTTCTCCAAAGCATAAAGAGGTAATTTTCCACGAACTCCAAGATCCACAAGCTCTTCATCAGTAAGACTAGGAGCAAGTCCGGCTCGGAGCACTGCCTCGCAGTCGGCCGGTGTGCGAGTCTGCTTTTGGTCTCCCAATTGTGTGATCTCCTCGCGATTTTTGCTGTCATGCTGGAGATCAGGAGACCCTTCACGAGGGGTTGGTACAGTAACAACCACCGGCACTTTCTGCTGGACCACAGTTCCCTCGTGACGCATGACGATGCTAACAAGGTAAACGTTGAGTATGAGTGATATTAGTAGAGCAGCCAGCACAACCCGGAACGAGGCCGCCACAGAGAACCTCGAAATGACATCATTCAGAGCTACTGACAAGGGGCTTGCGCGAGAGAAACGCAGAGGTGGTACAAGGGTAAGCACACATGGCAAGGGAAGACGACTGACGTCGAAGTCACCCACTGAGACTGGTGCGAAATCCGCCTTGTCGACAGTGAACGAGACAGGAAAGCGCGTGAAGTAAACCCAATTGAAGACCATGAAGGCATACACGCCAATGAGACGGGCACTGCCGCCAAGCCAGCGGAAATGAGTGAATTGCGCAGCGCGCGCCTTTTTGGAGGGTCGAAGAACCGTGTTAGCGTAGGCGTCGGCTGCATCTTGAGCGACGCCATCCTCTTGCAAGGCACGACGAATAGCATCACTGCGCTGGACCCTGATCATGGCGAGCTTGAGAGAGACATTGGCAGCAAAGAATGTCACGAGGTACGCAAGATCAAACAGGATTGTAAGGGCACTCAATACACTGAACTCGCGTAGATGTCCGAAAGACGTCGACCATCCAACGAGCAATACTCCCACAGACTCCACAGCCGCTTCGAAGAAGACCTTCCCGAACAGCGCGGCCACGGCTCGCTGCACTGCCTCCGCAGCGCCAGTTTTTGATGCGGTTGGGTCATCGCTGAGCAGCACTTTAAGGGCCTCACGCACAATCTCGACCTTATTATTGAAGCCGATGACGAGAACGAAGAACGGCAGCCCCTGAACAAGCGCAAGCTTGGGCACGGCGAAACCAGAGAGGACTATGATGCCGTATGCAGTCAGGAATGCGAGAAATGAGCTGAAAAGCGCAGCTAAGAATAAGTAAGTTCGGGAGCCCAGAGAGCGCATGCTCAGAAATAGTTGCGCAAACGTGTAGTACATGCCGGTCCATCCGAGCCCGACGATTCCGATGTCGAACCACGAGGAAGAGTGCAGGATAGTAATGAGCCGGTCCGTGTACACCTTGATATATACAAACCACGAAGGTGCGCTGCTAAGTTCATACTGCTGGTCTCCGGCAGTAAATACAGCCAGATCCTCGAGTATTTTCTCGTACTGGGGCTCAGGAATCACAACGTGGGCCAGTTGAGACACCGGCCCAGCTGACGTTCCAAGGACGCGCGCAACGTGGTTCAGAAGCGCGCTTGGCGCGTCATCGGGGAATGAGAGGGCAGCTCCAACGAACCGAGATGCGCCTTCACCGGTCACGCCAGGTGCTTCAAGAGGCTTCCAGGCGTCCGGGGCGTCGACGAGAAAGCTGCGGGCCAGCGCGCCTGCGAGCGACACATGTTTCAGCTCCATTACCAGGACGTAAACCACGAACACAGCGGCGCTAATGAGCGCAAGGGTCTGGATGGGCCACCGACCGGCCTTCAGCGCGATGCTCGAGACCGCGGCTACGAGGCGTGTGCTCATCGCGGACGTCGACTGCTGCCTGTGCAGATAGTGGGTTGTTGTAGTGGTTTGAAGAGGTTGAAACTTTGACGCGGTGGGTTTTTTTTCGTAAGCGTACATTGTCCAGGGTATGCGCGTGATACGGGTCAGACGCGTTCTACCCTATTCCTTACATCCCCACTATAGTAAGTGTAGCCGCCGTAACTCCATATTAGGATGTAGCCAAGCTAAATAGAAATGCTAAATAGAAATGCTAAATAGAAAGGTCGGACGGGGGGTAATAACGGTGTGTCTAAGACTTAGTGTTTTTCATTGATGAAACCCTTCCGTGAAGCACAAATTTTCGCAACTACTCGGGGGAAGTAGGGGGGGTGGGAATTAATGTAAAATATATGGCCTCGCCGTAACAAAGAATGTGAGCTTCATTTCGGATTATTCTATGCCATTTCTTGCCGTATATGGCTACCTGAGATGCATTGTGCCTAAAAGAAGTACATTCCCACAATACGTTGGCTCTGGCAGCTTCCTCTACCAGGTTCTCACTGGGACCCTAGTTCTATGTTATGTTCAAAGCACATCAATGGCCGCTTAGGTTCTTTGATTAGCCTCCTCAACTCTCAACTCTGCACAGCTTGTACATTCAATAGTCGTGCGTGTTAAGTTATCCCACCGCGCGTACATTTGTTGCTTCCATTGCGCTCAGCATATTCTGTAACATCTCAATCACTATAACTCCTTTTTTTTTCCCTTGCAAATAAATCTGATTCATCGTCAACCTAATCCTGTGGTTGTCCTCCTCTACCACGCATGCTGCGCCTAAGTGAACCTTTCAGAAAGATATTCGGATCTCAGTGAATTATCATATCAGGATTTCTAGTTAGGATATTTTAATGCATACGCACTCGCGCGCACTTCATCTTCGGTGTTTACGAACATTATATCAAGCTAATTTTCAATATCCCATCTATAAATGAACCTCCATAATCGACCGCGTATCGAGCTTAGCAGGGTTTAGGCAGCCAGAACTAGTCTCGCAACTCGCGCGCCATTTCAGTGAAGATGTCACATAATTGGGGCCGTCCACACGTCTGCGGCTTCATTTGCGACAAACCACTGAGGTCCGTGCGAGGTTCACGCCGGTGGTGGTGGCTACAGGTTTTGTCGCAAATCATGCCTGCGTTCACGGGTCAACAACAACGACAGCGCGTCTCTTATTAGTGGTGCATTTATCTAAGAAGCCTAGCAAATAAACATGATTATTTATGCCCCAAGCACCTGGAGTGGGCCCATGCGGGAGGACGCGCCGGGAGCTGAAATATTACGCGGGGGACCAAAATACAAAACATTAACTAACGTCGACGACTGCCAGTCCAACCGCCGAGAAGGTATCTTTTGGTCACGTGGGACGCCGGTAGTGGCCGCGAGGACGCAGACGGAAACCGCGCGCATAGACGAAGGCCTCGCTTTTTTTTTTTCCCCAGTCCTCGAGTGCAATGCCGATTCGCGGAGGGTGGTTCTACGAGGAGAGCGAGCTGTGGCCGGGCCAGGCGTTCGGGCTGCAGGTCAAGCGCGTGCTGTATGAGGGCGCAACAATGTTCCAGTCCGTACTTGTGTTTGAGAGCGAGACGTATGGCAACGTGCTTGTGCTTGACGGCGTGGTCCAGGCGACGGAGCGCGACGAGTTTGCGTACCAGGAAATGATCACGCACCTGCCGCTCATGAGCCATCCCTCTCCGCGGAAGGTGCTTGTTGTTGGCGGCGGCGACGGTGGCTGCGTGCGCGAGGTGCTCAAGCACAAGAGTGTGGAGCAGGTCGACCTTGTCGAGATCGACCAGACCGTCATCGACCTCTCGCTCAAGTACCTGCCGCACATGGCCGCTAGTCTCAAGCCCGGAGCAGATCCGCGCGTGCACGTCCACGTCTGCGACGGCTTCAAATTCCTGGCCGATAACCAGGCCCAGTACGACGTCATCATTTCTGATACGTCGGATCCCGAGGGCCCGGCCGTCCAGCTCTTCGGCAAGAACTACTTCGAGCTGCTGAACAACTCGCTGGCCCCGGGCGGCATTACCGCCATGCAGGCCAGCGAAAACATCTGGCTCAAGCTCGACGTGCTTAAGTCCTTGCAGCACACCTGCCGCGAGGTCTTCCCGGTCGTCAACTACGCGGCCACCTGCGTGCCCACCTACACCTCGGGCCAGCTCGGCCTCATGCTCTGCGCGAAGGATCCTGCCACAAACCTGCAGCGCCCGCAGCGGACGTGGGCCGCATCGTCCGACTCTGAGAACCGGTATTACACCGAGCGCATTCACGAGGCAAGCTTCGTGCTGCCGACGTTTGCCAAAAAGTACATCGACAATACCTAAATGAAAACAACAAAAACAAAACAAAACTGAGGGGTGCGGGGAGGGTGACAGCCAGACACAGGGCTTTGTTAATTGAGGGTGCTAATTCTATCCAAAGATGTCGTCAATGGCGTCGCGCTTCTTTTTAGATTTCTTCTTTTTCTTCTTCTCGCTCTTTTGAGCCGGCTCTGCCGCTGATTTCGCCGGTTCCGCCAACGCTTTTGGAGGAATCGTAGCAGCAGCAGCAGCAGCAGCAGCAGCAGCAGCAGCAGGAGTAGCGCTTGCGCTTGCGCTTGCGCTCGCTACGTCCTGCTCCTCAACTGGTTCGCCCACGTCGTCCTCCAACTCGGGCTCGATGGCGAGCGGTGGTGCTATTTGTTTGCGCGTTGGCAGCGGCGCCAGCTCGGAAAGCAGCGTGTAGATGCGGGCCACGGCGGCGAGAAGCGCGAACCCCATTGTAATGAACGCGCCCTGCGCAAGCACGCCCTGCAGCGCCCGACTCGCGCCGGGAACTAGCCGCTTCTGAATATGATGTGCAGACTTTGTATCTACTTTACCCTGCCGCAGCATACTATAGAGCCGCCGGTTCAGAATCGCAACGTAGCGCCACCACCTCTGGTGACGCTGCTGGTCATTGAATTTCACATATATTAAATGCAGGATTTCTATCTCGCTGGCGAGTCGCGCATCCAGCATCCGCGTTCACCGCCGAACCAACAACGGTCGACTACTATTTTCTCATTTCGGCAGAAGTCACAACATGCGGTTATTGCGCACCGGGGCCAGAAACGAGAAGCAGAGCTGCGGTTTACTGAACTATACTATACCAATGAAAAATAGCCGCACGGATTGTTGTTGTTGTTTTTGTAGTCTTACCAGTTATTAGGTATTTCAGATACTCTGAGTAATAAATAACGCGTCTGCATCGCGACCAGATTCTTTGTCGAAGAAATGCCTGCTTCAATTTAATCATATTCCTTTCGCATAGTGAGGCATTGAGTAATTGGGAGCGCAAGCTGTCTATTATTTCTCAAGGCATTGACGCTCAACTATGCGGCCTGTTATCGGGAGTAGCAGGAGACGTGGCGCCATGGGGGGCGGTGAGGGGGCAGGCTAGCGAGGCCCTGCTGCAGGGGCCGCGGCAAGGGCAGGTGTGTTTTGGCGCTAGGGTAATGCTTGAATTTGGCAGAACTCCGCGCGTAGTTTTGAGGCAATGAGACTCGATGTTGCCGAGAATGTGCATTAATATTATCTGTTTGAGATCAGCACGCGCCCTCGTCGAGCCTTTTGTGTTTTCGTGTTCAGGGGCGCGTATTATCAGCCCACCATAGAATTCCCGCGCGAGTGTAAGGGCTGATTGTGGCCACGGCGCTAAGCAATGCGGTAATATTAGTCCGTGAAGCCTGAGCTCGACGAAAACGAAAGCTTGGGCGCTTAAATTGTCGTGGCCGCGGCCGTGGCCGTGGCCGTGGCCGTGGCTGGCTCAAACATGCCTGCGGCGAACCATGTCGAATTGCTACGACATGCTGCTAATATCGAACCGCCCGTGAACGCCTCCGTCCATTTATTTAGCCTTATTGTTTTGTGTGGCACCTTGGGGAAGTCCCCTCGATTTGTAGGGGCAGTATTCAGAGGCATTGCTCGGGGAATGGCGGCCGAGCAGGCGTTTCTTGGCTCGGCGGCAGTGGACGTCGAGTCTGCCGCGGCCGGCGACGATGAGCGGGCAATAAGCAGCGACTCGCTGCTCTCGCGGCTGCCGTTCGAGATTCTTGCGGCCATTCTGGCCCAGGTCGCCCTCGACTCGCCCAAGGCGTTTGTGCGCACGCAGCTGGTTGGCCGCGCGCTGTGGATTCCGCACGATAGCGCGCTGCTGTGGGAGCCGATCTGTCGCAGAATGTATCCCGAGCTTGAGCTGGGCCAAGTGCACGCCGAGGACTACGGCGGCTACTACCAGATGTTCCGGCGCCGCCCGGCCGTGCGGTTCAACGGCGTATATGTTTGCGTGTCGCGGTACTTCCGCGAGGGCGAGCCGCAGGGCATTTCGTTCTATAAGCCGCGGCTCGAGGTGCGCTACTACCGCTATATGTGGCTGCGCGCCGACGGAACCGCGCGCAGTTTGCTGAGCAACCATGACCCGCGCTCCGTGCTCGGCCTTGATGGCACGAACAGCGTGTCGAGCATGTCCGATGCCATGGACGGGACGTGGGAGCTCGACAAGGAGACAAAGAAGCTCACGATCGTTGTTAACGGCGGCGCAAAGCGCAAAAGCGACTTCCACTTCAATATGGAGGTCGCGTCCTCGGGCGGAAAGGTGCACAATAAACTGAAGTGGAAGCGGTATTGGTGTGAAGAGCACGGCACCACCAATGTGGCCGAGTTTGGGCTGCAAAACGAGGGCTCGTTTTATTTCTTGAGGCTCAAGCATTGAGCACGGATGGATTTGCCCTTTTTTTATTATTATTATTCGCATGTATCTGGCTAAGGCGGCGCAACACACATACGCCGCAGTCAGAGCTCTATTTGTTTGTTGTTAATTTGCATGCAGCAGCCATGCTGCCCTTCCTCCTGGATTTATTGTCCCTAAAGCTAGTTGCAGGCTTTGTTCATATAAATGTGCTGTGCTTTTCTTTTATGGCGTATGGTTATGGATTCATTGGTTGTTGTTAAAGCCCGGGCTAATTAATTTAATTCCCCGGATATTTATAAATTGCTACCGCAGCGGTGGCAGTCATAAAGAAGAAGTATTAAGAAACGTGTTTACTTTATGAAGCAGCCGTGCAGCCGCGTTAAACTAAATGAAGTAGCTCAGGCCAATGCAGGCAGTCCTTCCCTAAATGCGCCATGGCTCAGGAAGCGGAGGGCCGAGTCCTCGTCGCGTAATTGACAGCCCCGCCGCAATTGAACGGCTCCATTTCCCCGCCTGTTTCGAGATAATATCGCGGTTTGAATGCGGCGGCTTACCCCCGCCGGGCACAGCCCCGTGAGGCCCCCCGCCATGCTTTTGGTCAGGGGATAGGCATATTCATAGTCATGCGGCGTTCCGGGCATAACGGCCCGCAAGTCAGGCGAATGGCGCCCAGTATGAGGCGCGCTGTTGGGTTGTGGCGCCCAGGCATTTTAGGCTGGCCCCCAACTGTACTGCTAGCTGGTGGCGCTCGTGCGCTAAACCCCCCTGCGATGCCCAATAAGCGGCGGTCTATAGAGCGTTAAATTACCGCGTATGGCTTTTTTTTAAAAAATATCTGACTCGGTTTACATGTTTACACGCGCATCTTATGCTGGCAGGAAAATACCGACGGCTCGGATGTATGCCGTTCCGCGACTCTCCGCAAAGTGAAATTAATATTCCGAGGTTTTTATGACGCAAACGGCCCGCGCCACTTAGAGCCGCCTTGTTGGCCCGCACCTGCCCTATGTTGTTGGCCTAAACCCGCCCTATTGTTGGCCTATACCCCGCTTTCAAATTATCGCGCGCAGACCCCAAGCCCTACCGCTGCATTATCGGCGGCACGGTCACGGTATTTTCTCCGTGGCTCGAAACGATCTGTATATAACTGCGGGGACGGCACCCTACGAAAAAAAAAGAGAGTAACACCCCACCACCAAGACAGCCGAGGGACACAAGATCATGTATACGATTGTAGGTGCGCTTGCAGCAGTAGTGCTGCTGTACTGGTTCTACCTCGATGTAGTGTGGCCCGTGCTGTACCGCATGCGCTGCCGACGGTTCAAGCTCGCGTCGCCGCAGATCAAGCACGACGTGCCGTTCGGCATCCGCACGACGGCGAAGTTCATGAAGGCGGCGGCCGAGGACCGGCTGCTCACCCTCATTGAGGAGCTGGACCTGAAGGCCACGGCAACGACGAGCCTGCGTCAGTCGCTGTTCCGCTGGGTGCTGCGCACGCGCGAGCCGGACAACATCAAGGCGATTCTGGCGACAAAGTTCAACGACTTCGTCCTCGACCGACCGCACATGGGCGCCGTGTTTGGCTCGGGCATCTTCACGCAAGACGGCACGAACTGGAAGCACTCGCGCGCCATGCTGCGGCCGCAGTTCAGCAAGGACCAGGTCAGCCGCATCGACGTCGTTAGCGGGCACATCGACGTGCTCATCGACGTTGTGCGCCAGCGCCAGGAGGCCGGCTTTGCCGTCGACATGCAGCACTACTTCCACCTGTTGACGATGGACACGGCGACCTCGTTTTTGTTTGGCGACTCCGTCGACTCGCTGCACTTCAGCCCGGATACGCGCGGCGCGCGTGTCACCGACGAGAAAACGGGCCAGTCCGTCTTGTCTGCCGACTTCGTCGACTCGTACACGTGGCTGAACCGGTTCGCGTTCTATGGCATATTGTTGAACGACCTGGCCGGCGTCATGCGCGCGCTCACACCGCAGTTCAAGAAGCATCTTCATGTGGCCCACGTCTTCCTCGACCACTACGCGCATAAGGCCCTGGAGGCCACGGCAAACATGACTGAGGAGGAGAAGGAGGCCGAGTCTGAGACCTATATCTTCAGCCACGAGCTGGCAAAGGCCACGCGCGATCCCCTGGTGCTGCGCGACCAGTGCTTCAACATCCTCATTGCCGGCCGCGACACGACTGCGTCGACGCTGTCGTACTCGATCTACTACCTGGCGCAGTACCCGGAGGTTTTGGCAAAGGTCCGGGCCGAGATCCTCGAGCTTCTCCCTGAGGGCACACAGATCACGTACGAGAACTTGCGCAAGCTTCAGTATACGCAGCACTTCATTAAAGAGGTACTGAGGCTGGCACCCGTGGTGCCGCTCAACGTCCGCACGGCCCAGCGCGACACGTCACTGCCCCGTGGCGGCGGCATTGACGGCGAGAAGCCGATCTTCGTGCCGAAGGGAACACCCGTGCAATACTCCGTGTTCACAATGCACCGTGACAAGACGATCTACGGTGAGGACGCGCTTGAGTTCAAGCCCGAGCGGTGGGCTCCCGAGAACAAGCGCCCGGATAGCCCGATGTACTCGTGGGGATACCTGCCGTTCAACGGTGGGCCGCGCATCTGCTTGGGCCAGCAGTTTGCGCTCACAGAGATTGCGCTGACGCTTGTGAAGCTGCTGCGCGTTTTCGATACCATTGAGAAGGCGCCTGGTTTCCCTGAGGACACGCGCCCCGACCGTGCATTCTTGACATTGATGGTTGGTGGCAAGGGCGTTCCTGTGCGCATGCTCCGCACGAAGTCGTAGTGCTTGGAGCCGAGCGCGCCCCGTTCTTCTATTATTATTATTATTCTCATCATCATCATCCTTTTTATACAATAGATGGTTTATGCTGCAGCAACACATCGCATTGCCACAGCACAAACCCCCATTCCAACTTTTGATTGCTTTCTTTAGTTTTATGGTTTCCGTTTTGTTTTGGACTGCTCGTGGTGGTGAGTGTCCTCGGCCGGGACCCCCCCTCATAACACTAGACTGTTCACGATGCCGGTGGCATTTGGAGTTATCCCAGGGCTTCCAGGTTGTTAGCATTGAATTGGTCGCATCGGGTTGTCATTCGCCACTCAATTTTTACTTTGTTATTTTAACTATTGTTGCCCATACCTACCTTCTGTCAGTTATTAGTCTACGACTCGGTCTGAATGCTGGCCTTCTACTCAACGCTCAGCTCTTGTATAGAAGTACGCGTAGAAGTACACTTGTTCGCATGTAATATGTGTATAGAATATATATGAGCTGCCCTCCGCGTAATGTCTTTTTTTCTTTTGTTTTATTAGCTGGCCTTGGTTTACTGGTTGTTCCGTCAATATGTACACTTGTCGCCGAAACTGGAATCGTACGCAGCTTAAATAACTATCGTATTAGCATCCAAACCGAGAAAGGGAATACAGCAACAAGTCCAACACACGAATTGACCAACTAAATTCCTGTTTAACTAACTAACTAACTAACTAACCAAAAAAAAAGAAACTAAAGGAGCGAGGGCGCGTAGAAACGTAGTGCTAGCGGGCGGCGTGCGCTTCGTCGTACGTGCGGCATGAAACCCCAACCTCCGAGCGCTAGGCGATAAGAGAGGCCACCGAGACTACCCTGCGCGCGCATGCAGTCCAGCGCAGATACGGAGGCAGCGGCGGCGGCGCCGGCGGCGCCGGAGTCCGCGGTGGAGTTCGCGACGTTCATGGACGAGCACCCGACCATCTTCCATTTTGTGGCCGGCGCTGCGGCGCTGCTCACGGAGGGCGGGTTCGTGGAGATCAGCGAGCGGGATCCGCCCGTGCTGCGGCGCGGCGGCCGGTACTTTATTGTGCGCAACGGCACGAACCTGATTGCGTTTGTAGTAGGCGCGAATTTCGTAGCCGGTGAGGACGGCTTTGCGATTGTGGCGAGCCATGCCGATGCGAACCGCATCAGCCTGAAGCCGACGACGGTTGTGCCCGATACGTTTGGATTTGTGCGGCTCGGCGCGGCCGCGTACGCGGACGGCATGAACGGGACGTGGTGGGACCGCGATCTCGGGCTGGGCGGCCGGGTGGTAGTGCGCACGCGCGGCGGTGCGGTTGTGACGCGGTTAGTGCGCGTGCCCGGGGTTGCCGGCTCGATTCCGGGGCTGGCGCCGCACTTTGGCGCGATTGCGAACAAGCAGCGCGCGAACCCGGAGACAAACGAGGTCCCCGTGGTGGCGGTGGGCCCCTGCGGCGGCGCGGCAACCGCGGCCGAGCAGGCGGCGCCCCTGGCCGGAAAGCACCCTGTGCAGCTGCTGCGCGCCGTAGCGCGCGAGGCCGAGTGCCGAGTCGAGGACCTGCTTGAGCTCGAGCTCGAGCTGTTTTCGGCCGAGGAGGCGCGAGTCGGCGGCCTTGGCAACGACATGCTCTACTGCGGGCGCATGGACGACCGCCTGTGCTCGTACGCGGCAATCAAGGCGCTCATCAATGCGGCGCCCGAGGCCAGCGACCATGTCGTGTCCATGGCTGCGCTGTACGACCACGAGGAGGTCGGCAGCCTGTCGCGGACCGGCGCGCAGAACCGGCTCATGGAGACCGTGATCGGGCTCATCCACGAGAGCCTGTTCAGCACGCGCGACGAGCGCGCGCAGAGCATAGCGAACTCAATTGCGCTGAGCGCCGACGTGACGCACGCGGGAAACCCGAACTACGCCGGCGCATACTGCGAGGGCCATGTCCCGCTGCTGAACACGGGCATGGCCGTGAAGCAGCTCGGCCGCTTTACGTCGAGCAGCGTCGACGCCGCGATCTGTGCGCTCATTGCCGAGCGCGCGCACCAGCCGCTGCAGCACTTCGCGCCGCGCAACGACACGGCCAGCGGCGGCACCATTGGGCCCATGCGCGCGGCGGCGACTGGCATGCGCACGATCGACATCGGCATCCCCGTCCTGTCCATGCACTCGATCCGCGAGGTCACCGGTGCGCAGGACGTTGAGCTCGGCGCGCGCTGGCTGCAGACTTTCTACGAAATGGCGAACGAGCTCACCCACGGCGAGTATATTTGAGTCCTCCTCGCCCCCTCCCCCACAAAAAGAAACTAATTACAGTTAGTACGGAGCCCTTATTATGGAGTAAATAGTCTTTTTTTTTATGTGCATAAAAAAGCCGGGCATCGACGCGCTCGTGGCTGCAAGCTGCGCGGCATTTTGCCGTTACGGAGTTGCGGGCAAGACGCTACGCAACGGGACACGCGCTAGACTAAACTCCGCGGCGCGCTTCCGGCAAGATAGTGAGTGCAATGGCACTGGGCGGTGCGGCAGTGCGGCGGTGCGGCGGTGCGGCAACACTTCATGCCAAAACTCTGGCGCGGCTACACTCGCAAGGTAGTCACAACAACAACAGGCCATGCCGTACTCTCAGGTCAGCTTCAGGCCCGCCGTCTCAGCAACGGGTGCGCCGTCCGCGTCGCCCGTAGAGAACTCGCGCACAAGCGGCGGCCTCGAGTGCTGGAAGTTCGGCTCGTTCGGCGGCGTATGCGGCCGGTGCGGCGCCGCAGACTCGGACGTGGATTTTGCCGAGCGCGAGGATTTCTGCGACTTCACGGACCTCGCATCGTCATCGTCGTCGTTCTCGTCGTCGTCGCTCTCGTCGTCGTCGCCGCCGAGTCCGAATGCAGGCTTCGGCTTGGCCCCCGACAGCGGGCCGAGGCCGCCCGTCAGCATTTCCAGTCGGCTGCGGCGCGCTGCCTCGGCCGCCTCCTTGTCGTGGTACTTGTTGCCCTTGATCAGGTAGTGCACGTCGTGCAGCACCTCCTTGAACCGCATATACGGGATGTACGGGATCATATGCTCGATGCAGTAGGCCTCGAGGGCGAGGCCGCGGCGCGCGAACAGAATGTCGGCCTCGCGCGCGGCAGCAAGGTCACTAACGCCGTCGCCCGTGAACACGATCTTCGGTACGGGACCCTTCGCCGTGTCGAACTGCTTGATCCAGTCCTTGATGGCAATGGACTTGTCGATACCGAGCGGCGAGTCGTGCAGCCACTTCGCCGTCCATTTGCCCTCGGGCGTGATCTCAGCATCGTTCGAGATGATGTTGATCTTCGCGCTGCGCTCGGGGCCCACAAACGCCTCGAGCGCGCTGCGCAGCAGCGGCTTCACGCCGGCGCTGATGACCGTGAACTGCACGTTGTGCTCCTGCAGGTAGTCGAACAGGCGCACGAAGTCCGGGTCGATCTCGAGCTTCTTCTTCAGCTCCGCAATCGCCTCGGGCAGCGTCACGTCCAGCGAGCCCCACAGCTCCTCGCTCGCCTCGCGGAAGCTGCGCGTCTTGCCAATGGACGCATCGATCTCGGCGCGCCGCGTAGCGCCGCAGCCGAACTTGTCGAACAGCACGTGGCCCGTGTCCTGGAGGAAGATCGTGCCGTCGAAGTCGCTGAACACGGCTATGGGCCGGTCCGTCTCGCCGAGCGCGGCAAGGTGCCCGCTGCTGGGCCGTGGCACCGACAGCTTGCGCAGAAACTGGGGCGTCTCTTCTGTGGTCGACATTATTCACTGGTGGTGGTGGTGGTGGTGGTCAGTCAGTCAGTCAGTCAGTGCTGCTGCGTGGGAAATGCAATGCAAATGTGGCCTCGTGCTTGCGGTGGTGGTCGGGCAAATGCGCGGGGTCGCAAGGAAACAGAGCAGGGCAGGGTGTGCAGTCGGGTGCTGACGCGGTTGCTGCTGGGTGGGTGTGTGGTAAGTCGCTAAGTTGGGGAGTTGTGACGTGGGAGCGCGTAAGGAGTGGTGGGCCCGCCACACCGCCTGCTGCCGTGAAGCTGGAGCCCATGCGTCTGGGAGCTGCGCGCATGACGCCTTACCCCCGCCCTGGCCATGCAGCGTCCCCACGGGCTGCTTCCACACGGGTCTTAGACACTGTGCCAGCACCATAGCCGGCTGCAGACTATAAACATGGCCCACAAGCACGTATGTCGGTGGTAGGGGCCTACAGCTCGGCGCTAGGTGCTGCTCGCGCGCGCAGTTCAGGCTCGCAGGCGGCCCAGGCGCGCGCCGCGGGGGCATTGCTGCTTGCGGGCGAGTGCTCCCAGGGCCAGGGCAGGCCCCTGAAGATTCGAAACCCCACACCCCGCGCAGTATTAATGCGGGATCAGGTGGCCCCCGCCTGCACTACGCCATTTGCCGCGACGCCAAGCGAGAGCAGCACAGCAGCCTGCTCGCAGTGCGGCTCAGCGATACGGGCGGGCGAGTATGTAGACTTTACTTTAGAAAACTACGAATTAAAGAGAAAAAAGTGTATGTGCGCAGGGTCGAAGCGCGCGCCGTGCACGACTCTTTGTGCCTCTGATCGGCTCGCGCTCGTATTAAATGCGCGGCGTTTTGAAAAATTTGTGCTCACCATCGTCGGCTGCGCTTGGCTCCCCGCCGCTTGGCTCAGCAGTCATGTCTCCGCTGCAGGCCGTGGGAACGGGTTCTGTCTCAACCAGCGCATAATAGTGGCCGCGGAGCGAGGAAGCTACATTATCTGAATGCAACAAATGCGGGGCTTGTGCGCTATGCCCTCAATTGAGAAGAAAAGAAAAGAAAGAAAGAAAGAAAGAAAAAAAATGAAAATTGGTCATGCACGCTTGCGTGGACAGTACGGGCACAGGCCGTGTCTGCACCGCCCACAGTCAATGCGCTGCGACGGTTCCTCTAGGGACCCACACTGGCAACACATCCACTCAATTATCGGCCGGCCTATGACAGCGCCATACATACTGCTTCTACGCGGCTCGAGTTCCGTCCCAGCGTGTGCCTTACAGCAGTGCATAGCCCGCTCGCCCTTCCGTCCCCATCATCATTCGTGCGCATTGCTTATAACTGTTTTGGCGGTTTTCCCGAAATTGGGCTTCCGCGTTGTTGAGCATGCGGCCAGGGCGCGCAATACGATTAATCCACGCAGGCGCGGGTGCATGTGGCAAAAGGGTTACGCGCCAAAATCTGTCAGACGTCCCGGATATTTCGGGTTGTTGCGGGGAACCACGTTGTGTCATGAGTGATGACCCACGCCTGCTCAGGCGGCCCTAAAAAAAAAAATCACAAGGCGTGTGTGCGCGCGCGCCTCTGTGGTCAACCATACGTGCCCATCGTTGCATCCATACTAAGCTACAGACTATAATATTTTTTTTTTCTTTGCAAATATGTAACGCATGCTGCTGCTCACGTAGCACACTGCGCACGTAACCTGTGCATAGCGATAAGACAGGCTATACAAAACGAGCTTTCATTATGACCAAGAAGCCTCAAACGGAACTACAGCGAGTTTAAGGCGTGGTGGTGGTTGTGGTGGGCTGATGGGTTCTATCTATTTATGGGGTGAGGGTCGATCAACGGCCTTGCTGCATGATGGGTGGTGGGCCACCACCGGTGGGCCACCGATAGGCTGCCGATAGGCTGCCGGCAAGGTTGCGTGGCTCAGCGAACACCCGCGCAGCAAATTCCCTGCTAGCTGCCGGCGAAGAGTGTGATTTTTTAGCTCCTCCATAATGAGCCGCTGAAGCCGCTGACCAAAATTAAACTCAGTCTCGCGAGTTAAGGCACAGTACAATATTTAAACGTTAAAAGACTCTTTATTTCATGACGACTCGCGGAGTCGGCAATTCAAAATTAAACTTTGCCGGCGCCTTTACCCTCCAAGTGTGAGGAGCCAATGATGGGAGAGCGCAATACATCGCGAGACGCAGGTACTATTGCCGGCGATGCATGTTGAACGCCGACTTCCTAACAGTGAAACACCGGCCATGGGTTAGGGGTGAAATGTTTTGCCAGCTAAGACCAGGCGGATCACTCAGCAAAATGCGCGTATTTTCTCTTCTAAAAGCGCTATTTTTGGGTGCGGAAGCGCGGGTGTCATTCTGGTTAAGCTAGCAAATGCGTATTTTCCAGTCTAGAAAAAAAATTTATAGTTCTCGAAAGTCGTTATGTGTAATTTGCTGTCCAACTTAGCCATCCACTTTTAAAACTACACGACGATGCCGCGAGCACCGTGACTAAACATGGCAGCTGGGGCGGCCGGCCTGACCCTGGATGCTCACTGCCTTTTTTTTCTGGCGGGATGCTGCTTACTTCATTCAATGTATCCCCGCTACGGTTTCCTTACCAGACCGGGGAATAAGATCAGGCTAATCCGCGACACTGTTCGCCTGTGCCGATGAAATCCGCGAAAGTTTTTCTTCCAAATTTAGGGTATTCGCCACGTGTATGCGGTAGAGTCGGTGGGGGGCCGATTTGCAAAGCGCGCACACGCCCGGGCGGACCCTCGGCGCTCGGTGATCGTGTTGGAAACCCTGTGCCTAAACGAGTGTAAATTCCAAATAAACAATGCTGCGAATGCGGTAGACATAGCAAAAAAAAATAAGACGCGCGCAACGGCCACGATATGGCTGCTGCAAAATGCGACGGCAGATTCCAATAAAGGTGCTCGGTGCCGTACGTCACTGAGAGGGCCGCAAATACGGCTCGTGTCAGAGTTCAGGGCCATGTCGCATGATTATTGATACCTGCATGCGTCTAAGACGATGTGCGGCGTCATACGTAAGCAGAACTAAGGATCCGCTAGGGCTAAAATGTGGCTGTTTACGGTTCGGCAGAAATTGATTGCATTAGAGCTAACGGTACACCGATTTTGGATTTGGCACTGAGTTCGATTTCGGCGCAATATGAGTAGCCCTGAGAATGTCGAGGTTCCGGAGCAGGAGCCAGTGCAGAAGTTTGAGCAAGAAGACACTGCGTCCTCGGAGTCCGCGCGCCAGGATGGAGAAGGCGCCGACAAGGGCCCCGACGGGCTGCCTGAGAGCTTGTTTGATGACCCGAAGTACCACCTTGTTGCTATGAACAAGCCAATGCCAGAAACTCCCGGCGATCTGTCCGATTTCGAGATCAATTGGCTCGGCGAGGATGACCCGGACATGCCGGTTAATTGGCACCTTCTGCGCAAGAGCTTCACCTTCTTTGTAGCCGCTTTTTCCGCCCTGGTCACCGTGTTCGGCTCCGCCGTTATCGGCCCAGGTATCATTGAGATAAAGACCAAATGGCATCTCGGCCTGCCCGTGGCAACCCTCACCGTCTCTCTCTTTGTGCTTGGGTTCGCTCTCGGGCCCATTCTGTGGGGACCGCTCAGCGAGGCCACGGGCCGTCGTATACCCCTGACCGTCGGCACCCTCGGCATGACCATTTTCGCTTACGCCTGTGCCTCCGCGGCCAACTTCCAAACTTTGGTGCTCTGCCGCTTCTTCGCAGGCGTGTTTGGAGCCAGCACTATCAGTGTCGGCCCTGCCGTCATGTCCGACATCTTCGCCACTGTGCAGCGTGGTAAGGCCATCGGCATCGTCAGCCTCATGATTTTTGCGGGACCCATGCTGGCTCCCGTCATCGGTGGATTCACCGCCGCCAGCTTCCTAGGCTGGCGCTGGACTCAGTACCTCTGGGCCTTTGTATGTTCCCTGGCGCTTATCTTGCTTCTCTTCTTCGAGGAGACTTACCCGCCGAGGGTGCTCTCCGACCGCGCCAGTGAGGTGCGCAAGAAGACAGGAAACTGGGCCCTATACGCAGAGATGGAGAGGAGAGAGCTCGACTTCAATGCAATTGTGCACAAAACAATGCTCAAGCCCATCAAAATGCTGGCCGTGGAACCGATTTTGTTCCTAATCTCTCTATATCACGGTTTCATCTACGGCATTTTGTACCTCTGTTTGGAGGCCGTTCCCATTGTGTTCGCAGACTATGGTTGGAAAGGCGGCAATATTTACCTGCCTTATATCGGAATGCTTGTTGGCTGCTTCGTTCTGTGCATCATCAACCTCATGCTTTTCGAGCCAATCTTTTTGAAGAAGCTTAAAGCCTCAGGCCAATTGGTCTTGCCCGAGGAGCGTCTGCCGCTAATGATGGTCTCGGGTGTCGTGTTTCCCATAGGTATCTTCCTTTTCACCTGGTCAGGCGCTTACCATGTTATGTGGTTCGTCCCCACATTGGGCCTCGCGTTTATTGGATTCGGTCTTCTCGGAATCTTCATGTCCGCATTCAACTACATCATCGACACATACCTCATGCTTGCGGCCTCCGGTATCGCCGCAAATACTTTCCTTCGATCTGGCTTTGGCGCCGCCTTCCCGCTGTTTGCCCACCCTCTCTTCATTAATCTCCATACACAGTGGGCTGGAACTTTGCTCGGGTGTCTCGCAGTGGTACTTGCTCCGGTGCCGTTCTTGTTTTACATTTTTGGTGCTCGAATCCGTAAACACTCCTTGTACACTGCCAACTTGGAGGTGCTTGAGGAAATGAACGAAGCCGAAGAGGCCACCACGCATCTCACGCGCCGCTCAACAAACATTTCCATGGTAGAGATGTAATGACTACATAGCCAACAATATAGATATCCTTATAACATTGCCCATAATTTAAGAGAGATAAGATCAGTGACATCTTGATCGTATTTAAGGACACCGTTGTGTAACTGATCTTTACGGGCGTAGTAGCTGTCCCATCATCGCTTTAACGACAGCAGTACTAGCTTCCTTTGCGCTGGTCGGCAAAGCAAGCTACTTGAACCGAGACTTGTCGACTCTGCGAGTGTAGGAAATCAACTTTTCCAGAAATATTATTACTCGCCGGTTGCTTTCAAGCAAACATGTACGGTCTTCCTCCTACTTCCCAGAATAGCAACTTGCGTTGCGCAAGTGTATTTTTGCCGTGCCCGTTTATTGCGTCCGCGCAAAAAAAAAAACAACAACAACAAAGGCTGCATAATTACCAGTCTCCTGTTTTAGAGTCAAGGAGGCTCTTGAAAGTCCGTGGCATTCAAGCATGCCTCACGAGTTTGCCGGTGATGCTTAGCGATTTGGGAAAAATAGGCGAGGCTCGGCGACCTCGTGGTCCGCGGAATCATGTGCGCTATTATAGGCTACGCAAGGGACCTCGTTGCTTGAATGTCATCTGCCCAACGGAACATTGTGAATACTGCTTAAACAACTCATTTGTGCCTTTACCAGGCCTCATCATAGCTAGAACCGACGTATATGTGCGGCAGGGCCCGTACTCGGTACGGGCGTCACTGCTTTCGGTCTTTCGAAGAATATGATCGCCACTAGCTTCATCATGATCGGGGCGGTTTACCTGCAGATCATTACCCCTGGCTTCCGGGGAGATTGTTGTTCATGCTCCTCTTCCAGCCGCACTCCAGTCAGAGTCTGCCAGATTGTTTTCGTAACTGTGTTATAAGAAAGTTTGATTTTCTCAACCTAAGAAGTGCTTTGTGGGACATTTTCATAGTTTTGACTGTCCTACGCTCTCATTACTGCCCACCCCAAGATGTATGCCCCTGCCGCGGTTACGTGCAGTTGTGCTTTGACGCCGTAATCACCGCAGATTGAAGTGGTCATGCACCACACATTTCACCCGTAATCGATTTATAAGCACATACACATGCATGCATATGCACTAAAACGCAGGGCTATGCATAATTTTGGTCATAGATTGAGGCAAGAATTAGTGCCGCGGTCCCTGGGGCACGGACTTTGCCGCATATTGCGGTGCTTGCGAAAACTCTAGGCATTGTCGAGCGACATAGAACATACGATATATACTGATAATGGTATAGTTCTCTTAGGAAATAGGAAGCATAGATATAGGAAGCAGTAACTCGTATAAAATCTCCCGAAGTACGGCATTTGTAGGATCATGCAAATCATTCACGATATCGGAAACTTACGCGCGAAAGTCGCTGCTTTTGGTACAAGAAAATGCAATATGCACGAGCAAGGGTAAACGCCTCGGAGACTGGAATTCCATCTGTTTGAGCAATCAAAACATTGTGCCGAAACTCAGCAGCTATAAAAGACGAAGCAAATCTCCACAAAACGATAACCCTTCTGATACGGCTTCCTATATACCGAATGAGATATTTGAAGCTGTCGCTGATTGCTACAACAGTACCTGCGGGTGTTAAGGCGTCCACAGCCGAAGAGCACTATGACGAGCACGTCCTTGCCAAGCGTCATTTCGGCGGCGGAGGATGGAACACTGACTCTGGACACGGCGAGTGGGGCCACGGTGGTGGAGAATGGGGCCACAATGGTTGGGACCACGGTGGCAGTGACTGGGGTCATGGTGGATGGGGTCACGGCGGATGGCCAACGACATCCTGTTCCACTGATAAGCCATGGCCGAGCCATACAGAGGATGTATGGCCCTCAACCTCTCCATCTGAGACATGGCCAGCCGTGACCACTTCGTGCTCGACCAGCGAGTGGTGGCCGTCTATTCCTACAACCTCTTGTTCTGACACGGAGTGGTGGCCACCCGCGACCACAACCTCCTGCTCTGAGACAAAGTGGTGGCATCAGAAGACCTCGACTCCTGAGACTGCTTGGTGGTGGCCCAGCTCCACCCATGGAATTTCTGAGTCGACAACGCCAGGTGTTCCTGGGTCTACTACTCCTGGCGTGCCTGCGTCTAGTTCCACGTCACCTAGTATTCCTAGTTCCAGCTGCACGACGCCTGGTGTCCCTAGCTCTAGCTCAACTAGGCCCGGTGTTCCTGACTCTACTACTCCTGGCGTGCCTGCGTCTAGTTCCACGACGCCCGGTGTTCCCAGCTACAGTTCGACGACGCCTAGAGTTCCTAGCTCTACTACGCCTGGCGTGCCTGCGTCTAGTTCCACGACGCCCGGTGTTCCCAGCTACAGTTCGACGACGCCCGGTGTTCCTGGCTCCACTTCTACCCCTGGCGTTCCTGAGTCTAGCTCGACAACGCCTGGCATTCCTGGCACTACTACTACCCCTGACGTTCCTGGATCTAGCTCGACTACCCCTGGCATTCCTGGATCTAGCTCGACTTCCCCTGGCATTCCTGGCTCCACTACTACCCCTGGTGTTCCTGGCTCTAGCTCTACGACGCCCGGTGTTTCTGGCTCTACTACTACGCCTGGCATTCCCGGGTCTAGCTCGACAACTCCTAAGGTTTCTGAGTCTAGCTCTACGACACCTAGTGCTCCAAGCTCCAGGTCTACGACGCCCGGTGTTCCTGGCTCTACTACTACCCCTGGTGTTCCTGAGTCTAGCTCGACTTCCCCTGGCGTTCCTGGATCTAGCTCGACTTCCCCTGGCATTCCTGGCTCTACTACTACCCCTGGCACACCTGAGTCTAGCTCGACTACCCCTGGCGTGCCTGAGTCTAGCTCGACAACGCCTGGCATTCCTGGCACTACTACTACCCCTAACGTTCCTGGATCTAGCTCGACTACCCCTGGCGTTCCTGGATCTAGCTCGACTACCCCTGGCATTCCTGGCTCTACCACCACCCCTGGTGTTCCTGAGTCTAGCTCTACGACATCTAGTGCTCCAAGCTCTAGCTCTTCTACGCCCGGTGTACCTAGCTCTACTACCCCCGGGGTGCCTGAGTCTAGTTCTACGACACCTGGAGTTCCTGAGTCTAGCTCGACTACGCCTGGCATTCCCGAATCTAGCTCGACAACTCCTAAAGTTCCTGAGTCTAGCTCTACGACACCTAGTGCTCCAAGCTCCAGGTCTACGACGCCCGGTGTTCCTGAGTCTAGCTCTATAACATCTAGTGCTCCAAGCTCTAGCTCTTCTACGCCCGGTGTTCCTAGCTTTACTACCCCCGGGGTGCCTGAGTCTAGTTCTACGACACCTAGTGTTCCAAGCTCCAGCTCTTCGACGCCTAGTGTTCCTACGACGCCCGGAGTCCATGGATCCACTACCTCTAGCGTTCCTGAGTCTAGTTCCACGACTCCCGAACTACCTGAATCTACTACACCAGGTATTCCCGGCTCTACCACCCCCGGCATTCCTGAATCTAGCTCGACAACTCCTGGTATCCCTGGCTCTGCTACCACGCCTGGTGTTCCTGGCTCTACTACCCCTGGTGTTTCTGGGTCTAGCTCGACCACTCCTGGCGTTCCTAGCTCCAGCGTCACTGGCTCCAGCGTCACTGGCTCAAGCCATACACCTCATGTCTCTGGGTCTAGCTCATCCAAACCTGGTAACACTGAGTCAATCTCCACTGCTACCCCCAGTAACTCTGGATCTAGCGCCTCCACTTCTAAGGGTGCTGAATCGAGTTCGACTGCGCCTAAGACTCCTAACTCGGGTACATCCACGCTCAGTGCTCGTGAGTCTACCAAACCAGGTGCTTCTGGCCCGAGCTCCACAGCTCCCGGAGCCTCTGAGTCTAGCTCGACTACGCCTAGTACCCCAGGCTCTACGACACCAGGTGTTCAGGGTATAAGTTCCACCAAGCCTGAAGGAGCATCTGCCTCAAGCTTTAGTTCTCCTTATGCTTCAACCGAAGGTGCTGAAACCAGCCCTGGTGGCCCCACTGCTGGCACCGCTAGCACTAGCACTGGTTCTGTTCCATCTTCCGCTGCATCTAATGCTAACTCAGTACCCAATGGTACGCCGAAGGTTACAACTCAGGTTGTGACCTCGTTCACCACTGTTTGCCCTACACCAACAACGTTCTCCACCAATGGCAGGACATATACGGTTACTGAGTCGACTGTTCTAACTATTACAGACTGTCCTTGCACTCTGACCCACACAAACATAGCGGAGACCTCCCAGCCCACGCCTTCGGTACCTGCTAAGTCGGTCAATGCTAATTCGGCGGCAGAGAACCTGAGCAAAACTAGTGAAACTTCACAGAATACCGCATCACCGGTCCCTGACGAGTCGGCAAAGACTAAATTGGTGGGAACAGGCTCGGCTTCGCAATCTCAAGGCGCCCCTGGTTCTGCTACAGCTACCACTGTTGCGGCTGAGGCTACAGCCCCGTCTCCCTTGGGAAATGCAGGGGCGTCAGCGCTGTCAGGTTCCACTGGCGCTCATCCAACCGAAGTGCCGCTAAGTTCGTCGTCAGGTTTCAACCCGCCGGTCGCCAATGGTGCTGTTAATTCCCACGTCCTCTCTTGGATGGTGGCTGTGATACCCTCAATTATCCTGCTCATCTGAAATATACCCTAGTCAGTCGTTCTTACAATTCTTTTCTTATTATGCAATTCTACTTTCTTCTTTTACAATATACTACTTACTTACTGTACTGTATTTTGACATGCACGGAAATTTGTTGTGTGAAATAAACTTTATTCTCTTCAGGTGCCCTAAAGATTGACGAGCACTAGTAGTTCACAGCAGAACTCAATCAGAGACCAGGCCTTATCGTGCGAACAGGAATGAGTTCCGCAACTCTGTTAACGAACTGCAGCTTCACTTTTGGGCGTCAAATGCACTGGAAAGCATCTCTCCAAGTTCTGGAGAGGCCTTGCTGAAGTATGCAATAACTTGTTTCTGCACCTCAGGCTTAGCGGCACTTGCGTGGCCAACAATGTTGTGCACAAGAGCCTTGTCTTGACCGGTTCTCTTGAACACGTCCCAAAGCTGTGAAGCATGCCTGTAATCGTTATCTATATCAGCACTCCAGTGGAACGCTGAAGCAGTGCCAACCCACTTCTCATGTTTTGCGGAGGCAACACCTACATTGGCGCGGCTTTGAGGATACTGCAAAGGATGGAACGATGAAGGGTAGTTAGGCTCGGAGCCATAATTGCCGTCCACAGACATAGCGCCATCACGAATATATGGGTTGTGAGCAAAGGGACAGCGATTGACGGGGATCTGGTGGAAGTTTGGTCCCAGCCGGTGGCGGGCAGTATCAGGATACGAGAACAAGCGTGATTGGAGAACTGGATCAGCACTAGGCTCCCAGCCCGGCACGCGGTTCGAAGGGGAAAAGGCGACCTGCTCTATATCCTGGAAATAGTTCTTCGGGTTACGGTTCAGCGTCATTTTGCCGAACGGACGCAAAGGGAACTCCTTCTGGGGCCACGTTTTCGTCAGATCGAACACAGAAAAGTCAAGTTTCTCAGCCTGCTCAGGACTCATCACCTGGACGTAGCAAGTCCAAGAAGGAGGCTCACCGCGCTCGATGGCCTCGAACAAGTCCTGCATGGCATAATCGGGATTCTCACCACCAATCTTGACGGCTTCTTCGTTGTTCCACGTCTTGACTCCTTGATCAGACTTGAGGTGGATCTGCACATAATTGAACGAGCCGTCCGCCTTCACCCACTTGTAGGTATGGCCCGAGTAGCCATGCATAAACCGCGAGGACTTAGGGGTTCCGCGATCACTGAACAAGATCATGACTTGATGCAGCGACTCGGGGTTGTTAACCAAGAAGTCCCAGAACATGTTGGCATCCTTCAGATGTGTTTGAGGATTCCGCTTCTGAGTATGAATGAAGGTCGGGAACTTGGCGGGATTGCGAATGAAGAAAACGGGAGTGTTGTTGTAGACCCAATCAAGGTTACCCTCTTCTGTGTACAGCTTGGTGCTAAAACCACGGGGGTCGCGAGCACTGTCTGGAGTACCACTCTCACCACCAACGGTGCTGAAACGCGTGATCAGGGGCGTCTTTTTGCCAACTTCCGACAAGAAAGCAGCCGAAGTAAGGTCGGTGACGTCATGCGTGCACTCGAACTCACCCCACGCACCGTGACCCTTGGCGTGCACAACACGCTCAGGAATGCGCTCGCGGTCGAAATGCGCCAGCAGATCAATCAAATAGTTATCCTGCAACAGCAGCGGCCCTGGCGTGCCAATCATCTCGCTGGCATAGGGCGAGAAGATAGGGCAGCCTTGCGTGTTTGTGAAAACTGTCTTTCCGTCGGGTTTAGGATCAACCATGTTTCTTGAATCCTCTGTTGGATACTGTTGGGGAAGAACGCAACCCCTTTATATACTCGGATCGACGGCCGCCGCATGGCGATCGCTCACCGGTCTGGACAGACACCCTAGCCCAGTTAGTGACGAATTGAGACCGCTTTGAATGGCCCGCACGGCCAGATGCTAAAAAAAATGTCGCAGCGAAAGAGGCACGAACGGCGCTCCTATAGCATACAGTGAAGGCAACTTTAACGTCAACAAAGGGTGGATTTCACGGTTCTTAAAATGTTTATTGTATTCAATTTAGCACTCGAGAAATATTCCGGAACGCACCCTCACCAGTGGTGGTAGGGCCCGTTCATTATTGCGTCCTGGTGGCGACGAAGGAAAGGGCTAGACTATCATGTGACCGATTTTTCACGGCGTGCCGTAGACCGTTGGTCGGACGTGTATGAGCAGATCGCCCTAAATTGGCCGTGGTTTGGGGTGTAAGTGACACAAATCGGGAAAATGCATATGATCTTCAGCGCTGATGCGAGCAAGTAAGCGATGAGGCACAGAACTTAGTAATATGTAGCAAGACGAGCAAGTTTGCGCTCTCATGCATAGCGACACCTCGCGCGCGACGTCGTTTCCGCGCCTGTCGAAATATTGCCAAACCTACGGTGTTGCTGGTATGATCTGACCGGGAGATCTCGTCGAACGCGCCCCCCTGTGCATGGTGCGTGCTAATCTCGCGGCACGTACATGCTTAGGAGTCGCGTGACCCTAACGTTCTCGAGCACCCTCTTATCTAAGAGGACTGCGTCGAGACCCAGTCCTTGACGCCGGACTTTCCAATGTGGACCGTGGAGTCATAAACCATGTTGTGGCCTTTAATTCTTTGACTTGTAATGGATCTTGGACTCAGGACTAGGGAAATAACTTTTGAAAAAGTCATTCTGATGTATTTTTAGCAATCCCGTCTTTTGTTGCAAACACTAAAGAAAAAAGAGATTTTAGTAACGGTCAGCATAGCCCTGCTGAGCCCTGATAGTAAAGGACTCTGGTGCATACGGAAGCATGTCCTTTTCCCAGGTCGCATACTTCTGCTTCAGCTCCTTGAACACATCAGGGTGTTTTTCTTTGAAGTCCGCCCGCTCGCGCTCGTCGTAATCTAGATCAAATAGATACTCGTAGCCGCCGATGCTGATGTACTTCCATTTGCCTGAGCGCACCGCAGATTGCTCATTGCCCTTGAAACGCCAGAACAGCGTGCGCGGGTGCGGCCGTTCGTTTCCTTGCAAAACAGGCAAAAGGTTCTCGCCGTCAGTTTTGAGCTGGCCCTTGAACTGAGCTGCTGCAACCAGGGTGGGCAAGAAGTCCATGGTCGTCATGACTTGATCCTCGGCCGCTGAGCCATGCTTAAACCCGCCTTCAGGCCAATTCAGAATGAGGGGAACCCGGATTCCCCCCTCAAGCAGCTCAGACTTGTAGCCGATCAATGGGTAAGTCTGGCCAAAACGTTCTCCACCGTTGTCCGAAGTGAAAACAACCAAATTGTTCGTGATTCCTTTTGATTCCAAAGCATGAAGGACGCGGCCAATGTTTTCATCCATATTTTTGACCATTTGAGCAAAGATGCGCAGATTTCCGCCATCGGTATGCAAAATGTGCTTCAAGTTTTCCGAGATTTCGCGGCCCTCTTCGTCAGGCCCCTCCCACGGCCAGTGTGGCGCATTGAAGTGCAAAGACAGAAAGTGAGGCTTTTTATCATCCCATGTTTCAACAACCTTGACGGCCTCATCACCAAGGATATTTGTCAAATAGCCCTCGCGCTTGATAAACTCGGTCTGGTCTACTAAACCCTCCGAGGGATCATTCTCGCCAAGGTTGAACTTATGTTGATAGTAGTCAATCGCACCGCCTAGGAAACCAAAGAAAGTGTCATACCCAAACTCTTGCGGACGATATTCATCACCAGTGCCGAGATGCCACTTCCCGACTAGGTGAGTTGCATAGCCCTGGCTCTTAAGCACTCGCGGGAGGGTTTGGGTGTCCTTCGGCAGGCCGTCGAAATCCTTCCGCGCAACTGGCTCCTCCAAACCCAGCGCATATCTATACTGGTATTGGCCGGTGATGAGAGACACACGTGTGGCTGAGCATACTGCCGAGTTAGCGTACCCATTCTTCAACTTGAGGCCGCCGGCTGCAAGGGCATCGAGATGTGGGGTTTTATAATCCGCGCGACCATAACAGGACAGGTCGGCCCATCCCAGGTCGTCGGCAAGTATGAATATGATATTAGGCTGGCTCATTACTTGGGGCGGGCCTGTGAACTCGAGGCCACTCCGCTTTTATAGATCCATAAGAATGGAGTGCTTGCACGTGCAATTGGACAAGCCATATATATCTCCTCCGCCCGATCAATGGATCTGATAAGATCCGATGATTGACGCAGTATACCCTGCGTCCTTCAAAGAGCGAGCACTGGTATGTAATGTGGCACGTAAACTAAACTTAACTTCGCGAACGCTTTTAGATGGCTTCGCATGATAATGTTCAGTAAATCCATAGTTTCTACTTCACATGTATTAACATACTCAATATCAGCTGCGGCCAAACCCAGGTGAATACAAGACTTCCCGTCCGATCAGTCCTATTTAAACACCTGAGGGCCTTACCAAGTATTGTAGTGGGAGACCATACGAGAACAGAAGGTGCTGCAGTTATCTTTTTTTTTTCGCAAATCTATGCGATCAAACAACGAAATTGAAACCGTATAAAGAACACACACGATCTGTGTTGGACATTAAAAAAAAACCGCAGCGATGCTGTGCATATATGTTAAGGAAGCGGTGGCACCAACGCGAAGCACCTTGCTACAAACGCCTTACTGATTGCGTGGAAAACGCCGTCAAGGTTCTCGTGAACTACTTCGAAGTAATTCTGGGAAGTCTCTCGAAATATATGTGCAAAAAATCGCTGCCTTAGCGCTGCTTTTTTTACTTCACGGCTGTTGATAGATCTACTAGTATATAAGTTAGATTGCAGTTATGTAAGAGAACCATCAAGCAGCCGCGTCGGTTATATGTTCGAGGTGAATTAGAACCAGAACTATCTATTATATTAGCGATAAAGCTTGTCACCATACTTTCTCTGCGCGTACTCACGAAGCTGTCTGCCACGCAAAGTCAGATATACCGGGAATGGAATCAGAGCTACGGCGACAAGACCAATGATCGTGCAGCCCCAGCCAACTGGGAACGTGTGGGTGGACAAGTGAGTATACATCACTGTGCCGAACAGTGGGAAGGCACCGCCCATCATTGACCTCACCAAATTGTTGCTCGCGAACGCTGAACCCGCAGCGTTCGGAGGGAACATGATACCCAAAAACGCAAAGTAGGATTGGAACATGAAGAATGCTCCGATCGAGAAAAATAGCAGACCGATCATCGAGAACACCCAGAACACACCTCGTGCTGACGCCCAGCCAAAGGCAATAACACCCAATGGCAGACAGCAACTTCCAAATATTGCCGACGGACCAAAAACCTTCTCGGGATGGTCGAAACGCTTCGCAGACATCCCCAAGTAAAACATGTACAAAACAGATCCAATCGTCGCACCCACCAGAAGAGCAAGATAGGCAAGGCCTTGCTGAACCAAATTAAAGCCATAAAGCTCGCCGTAAACGAGGGGAAACGCCTCGAAGAACAAATACATGACTGAATAGACCAGACCAAGGTGAATATCCATCAACAGCACAACCGGCTCCATAACAGTCAACTCGATTGGCTTCCAGAACATGGTCTTGACCACATCCTTTCCTGACGTAGTGTGATACAGAATATCACCTGGGGCCACATAGCTGTCATCGCCAGTCTCCTTGCGTAAACGGCGGGCTTTACGCATCAGGAGCTCCTGCTCAGATGTTTCTGGCAAAATTAGAATCATGATAACCAGAAGTCCACCAGACACCGCGAGCATGAACCAAAAGGGGTATCGTCTATCGTGGCCCTGCACTAGCGCACCGCCAATAAGAGGACCAAGGAAAGGGCCCGAAATAGCGCCAAATGCCCAAACAATTAATGCAATTCCAAGTGCAGGGAACGTCCAGATATCTGATAAGGTGCCTCCTGCCGTGGACAGGGGCGGTGAGGCAAAAATCCCCGCCAGGAAACGGAGTACCGCAAATGGTGCGATGTGATTCACGAGTGCAGTGGGGATCTGTAGACAACAGAAAATAAGTTGACAGAAAAAGTATGTTGGGTTGCGGCCCCGGAAAAATGCTATCTCTGACATTGGGGTGAACCATAGCGAGCCCAACCCATACCCCCAGACAAACAATGTGAGGCCTAACGCCACTTTGACTCGGGTGGTGTGGAATTCCTCAATCATTTCGGGCTCTGCAGGTGTATAAATGGCTGCGCCCATATACAGGGACGTTGTACATAGCGAAATCAGAACAGTTGTCAACAGCTTTTTCCACAATTTCCAATTTTGTGGGTTTTGCGGGTCATCAGGGCCTTCCCAGCTGACAATCTTCTTGCCCTTGGCGTAGTCTACATCAGCAAACGAGTCGGTGCTCTCGGCTCGACCTGAGTCAGACGCGGCATCCTTCTCTTTGTTAAGTTCGACGTCGCCCGGACTCAATGTGTTACTCTGAGCTTCCGACATTGCGTGGAATTCTAGCCCCGGGGGGCGAATGTGGATACAAATACTGCATGCGAACAAAAAATTACGTAACGTGAATAAGCGGCAATGCATGCTTTAAACTATATGCGCATACAGATAGCATGCATTTTGACAAAAACTTACATAAACATGAATAAGCTGCGGCACACTAACTGCTGTTAGAGCTGGTTAATCGTTTTCGTTTGTGGCCACTGTTTTTAGGCTTCAAGGCTTGGCATAAGATCGTGCAGTCAACGTCAGACTGCCAAGACAGCCTTCTATTATGGTTATTTGCGTTATTTATTGAGCTGCTCCACTTATTGAGCTGCTCCACTTATTTGAGCGATATATTTGATTAGCTCACCTAATTGAGCGGTATTCTCAAGGTAGCAAAAACCTAACGGTCACCCCGTATCGTACTTCATGATCGGCAATAGGGAACAAGGCAGAATGGAAGATCCGAGCGTTGTAATGCATCGAGGGTAAAGGGTCTGTTGGAGTGACTAGGTGGCGACTAGCTATCTGATCACGGATCTCAGAGTAATTGCTTTAGACACCAGGAACTGTCCAACCATATATTGTGGAAGCTTTTCAAGGCAACATAAATTTTGGGAATCTCAAAGCTTGTAACACGCTTATTGGCGCTTGCCGTTTTTTACTATTTCTACAAGAGAAGTACTATGCACTTCGTGTTCATCGCGGAACTATTACGTCGTGGCATAGCATACAGAGATTAAGATACAGATTCAACCCTACATCTGTGTTTTTTCGTGAATGCAGGAGGAGGACAAGCAAAGAACGGCGAGTAAATGCGGGTGACGTTGATATGACGCGAGACTTAATCAAAAATGCGATGAAGGTCCAGTGAAGCGGAATGCTCTCCCCCTAATATCAAGCCATCGCAACTCAAGCTTAAGCATGGCGAGCACTCCTTGGCTTCCCTACGAGAGTGATTGCTCACATTAAGACTAAACTGTTGAACAATAGACGATCTGACTTCCAAGTCAACCTAAATTTAAGCAACGCTTTCTGCTGGTGGACAGCCGTCGTGATCACTTTTTGTGTTGTTGATGAGTGAGCTTATAAGTGTGAACTAAGGGTTAAGCAGCATCAAAGTACACGATGTATAACACTGAAACCGTTAGCATATTTGTGGTCTGCCGAAGCTAACAGAATCAACAGGTGACTATCTGTGGAGTACGCAGTAATACTGTACAGCGAGGAATCCTTTGCCGGCCGGGAACTAGCATGACGTAGAAATAACATCAGCAATTATCAAGCGCCCTTTTCTCACAGAAGGAGGTCAGCTTTTTCGTTGGAACCGCTGTTCGCCACGAAGAACATTTTATAAACATCGTAATGAGCAATGTATAGCGCGGTTACGTCTGGTACAGCGGGGAAGGTTCCCTCGTCCCGTCCTTTGCAAAATATTTACCTCGATCGTTCGATCGCGGTCTACTTAGTTTTCTAACATATCGAGCACATGTATGACGTGGATGCAGCTTAAGAAGAGACTATCAGGGGAGCGGCTGAAGAGATCGACAGATCTACAATGATAAGAGTTTGATATTCTGCGACCCGCCTTACTCTGAGTCGAGCATGAAGATGATTCCATCAAGTTCGCATTTGTTGGCTAGAGTCGACGGCGAAGCCGGCATCTACCAGCCCTCGATATTTCTTGGACGGCTAGGGGTTTACACTAACTATGATGTGCAAAACAGTGTATTCAACCTAATACGGGTCAGTTGTCCGATAATGTGGAATCCGATGCTCAAGACGCGCCTGTCTCATGATTACGACCATCCATGCCCCAGGGCTTCCTTCGGTGTTCCCGTGAATACTTAGTGACCCTGCCAAATGAACCTCTACTAATAGTGTCTGCTGGAATAAACGAAAAATCACTTGCGGCAGGGAAGACGAGTTTTACTGGGAGAGAGCAATTAAAGTGAGACGAGTAAATGTATTGAGGAGTAAGAAAGGTTGTGTTTCGCATTCCGCAGGCCGATTCTACATGATCCCTTGATATTATTGCGAGTTAACCAGATGTTAGACGACGAAACCAACGGAGTAGTGCTATGGCGGCCCAGAAGCGGGTTCATAGCAGCAGCTTGAAGTGCTCGGCAATCATACGCGGGGGAAAGTCTGCTAACTGGTCTGCTTTTTTTTGGAATTTCTTTCACGTTGTATGCGTGGTTCAATTTTTGAAGAAGTGACCTTCGCCCGCGATAAACACAAGTATCATTTAGTGAGGGCTAACAGGATAATATTCGGGGGTAGGACACCAAATACCTATGTAAAACGATATTACATATATCGTGTGAGTATGATCTATCGGGTACTGTTACCCGATAGTTACCCGGTAATGGGCGTTGGTGTATCTGAGTGACTTACTGTTCACATTGCCTTAAGGAACTGATACCTAGCCCAGCCTTGTTTTATTTATACCTCACAAGTAACTGGTGTATTCTTTCAACTCAAAAAACCAAGTCAAGCACTCGGCTTCGAAATTTCAGGCAGGCTTCATATCATGATATAACGATGATGATGCCCATGGCTTGAATGGAGAGAGGGGTGCCCCGGACTGCGTCATATGTGTTATATAATCGCAAGATTATATAAAGTCATGCATGAAGATCACATCGCATCGCATAACCTGTAGAACCCTGCAGGTGCAGTAGATTTTACTTGGTGCTAGAGCACACGCCCATTAACAATGATTCTAAAGAAAGTCATAGCCCTTTAACTACACATTCACTTAGACGGCTTTGTATATACGTATATGCGTACGTGTTTGCGTGCATGCGTCAAGGTGCGCGCGTGTACATGTGCCCCGCATTTTAACGATACGAAGCATAAATAAGGACTTAAAGTCAGCATGGTTAACGTCAAATTCTCCTTGGGTCATCATATCGTTAATTTTTACTCCTATCGAATTAAACCCAGCGATGCCAGCTTATTACTCCTCGATACGGCTTATTACTCCTCGGTACGTGATCTAGTGGTTGAAAGGGCAGAAGCACACCGGTAATTGAGAGGCCACAATGATGACCTATCGTTTAAAGAAACAAGCTTATTGATATACTTACTTGTCGTGGAATATTACACCATGTATTGATCTAAGTGAGATTGTTCGTGACGTCGTCGTACCTGCGAAACCAACTTACATCAGCAAGATGATCGGCGTGCATACCCCTTCCTCCCCCCTGTGTGATGTCTGGCCGAGCATTAAGAGGAGGGGCCCTCGTGAAAAAAAAGCCGCAAGTCATTGACGAGCTGTGAGAATTCTAGTTCTCAGTGCCAATTATTTTTGTTCAAATATTAATTTTACAATTTAGCAAAGTGTTCAGCACTCTTTTGTGGGCTTCAACAATATGGTTCCGCTATCCAGTGTTCTCTAGATTTTTTATCAGGCAAATATGTGCCATGGGTAAAACAAAAAATTCATGCTTCGACAGGGTAAGACACATGGTGTGATGGAGAGCGATCTCTCCAGCATTGTCATTGTTAATGCGCACGCAACAACCCTGACGCGACACGCCCCAGTTCAATTTTTCATCTGCATGCATGCATGCGTAGTCGATCCCGCCAATAGAACAGAAATACGACCCTAGCCTCACAATAAGTTTGCAGGGCTGCATGCATATCCCTTCATGTGTCGGGTTTTTATGCATTTATGATCATGTATATATATAACGAAGAAAATAGTCTCTAATATCCAACAGCAATATGACTCGGAGCACGAAGATGAGCGAGAAGGTCTTCTATAGTCAGAAAACCGAGCCCACCGACCTTGCCAGTGAATCTCTCAGTGGTGATAATGGCACTGTGGACTCTATTGACGACAATACGAATGGGCGTCAGGCGGTCAGCAGGGTTGGCGCAGTTAACGAAGTACTTACCACTCAGGGACCGTTTCGTGTTTTTGGTATCGACTTTCACATCCTGAAGGTTCTTCTGCTTATTTTTCTGTTCTTGCAGGGCTACACCACTGGACTGGGTGGCATGTTATCAGGCCAGATGCAATTCACAGCCGCAAACGTTTTCGAACATGCAGCTGACAGTGGCACCATAAATACGGTAAAATCTGTGCTTGCTGCTGCTGTCTTGGTGCCCTATGCGAGGCTTTCGGACCGATTTGGCCGAGTCGAAGTCTGGATTGCAGCTCTGATGATTTTCATTATCGGCGATATTGTCTGTGCGGCGACGCCAAACTTCGGCGGCCTATTCGTCGGTGCTATTATTTGGGAAGTGGGGTACGCCGGCTTCCGTGTCTTGGCGACGGCGCTGACTGCAGACATCTCTGAGCTCCGGGATCGCACCTTTTTCATGAATATTTACACTATTCCTGTCATAATCAATTTGTGGGTGAGCGGCGACATGGTTTCAGATCTGCTCGGGGCTAGGAATGAAAAACTGCAGATGTGGCGCTGGGGGTATGGTATATTCAGTATCGTGATTCCTTTCACCACTGCCATGCTAGCCTGTGTGTATGGCTATGCCCAATACATAGCGTGGAAAAAAAACAAGCTACCCAAATTATACCTAAGGCGTTCAGGGCAGTCTTGGAAAAGCGCAGTGTGGGAGTTGATGATGGATATCGATATTATTGGCATGCTCTTACTTGCAGCGGCATTAACGCTTGTTTTGTTACCTCTCACGATTGCTGGTGGTTTAAGTACAAAATGGAGAAAGGCCTATATTATAGCCATGATTTGCGTTGGTGGGGCTGGCTTTCTTCCTGCGTTCTGCATTTGGGAGTGGAAGTTTGCTAAAGCCCCGTTCATCCCAAAGGTTAAGCTCGAGCGAACCTTTTACCTAGTGATGGCCATTGAACTTTTCTGGTGCATCGCCCTGGGCGCTCAAACCTACGTGCGCTCTCTTTTGATGGTGGCTTTTGACCAGTCTACAAAGAGTACTCAGCGTTTGGGTCAGTTTTATAACTTCATGCAGTCTTGCACAAATGTTGTGATTGGCATCATCCTGCACTTCTATCCGCACCCCAAGTTGAGCGCTGTATGGGGAAGCCTACTCGGTGTTGTGGGACTAGGTTTGATGTATAAGTACCGGACTCATTCAGAGGGTGGCATTGCTGGCTATATTGGAGCAGAAATAGTCGTGGGAGCTGCCGGAGGAATGATGCGGTTCCCACTTTATACACTTGTGCATGCAGGCGTTGATCACAACCAAATGGCCGTTGCGACTGGATTCATGTTGACCATGTATCAGGTGGGTTCGGCGGTGGGTTCATGCGTCGGCACTGCCATCTGGACTCAAAGAATGCCGAAGGAGCTAGTCAAACGACTTGGTCCTAAGCTTGGAAAACAGGTATACGAGGCACCGATTGTGAAGTTCTTGAAGAAGTATCCGCTTGGAACTCCCGAGCGAACCCAGGCGCTCGAAGCGTATTCTGCAGTCCAGCGCATTCTGGTAATTGTGGGTATTTCTTTTGCTGCGCTGGTAGTAGTTTTGACCCTGTTTACACGGAATTACGTGGTAGGCAAAAAACAAAGTCTGACTGATACGGATCGTGAGCAAGAACGACAGAGGCACTTAGCTCGAAAGGCCGGATGGATCCGGGATCTAGTGGGCTTGTAAAATGGGTACTATGCTTGCTTGTTAAGAAAGCCTTCATGACACTTTGTATGTTGAAGGCGTGTGTGCCCACATGAATTTATTTACTTAACGAAATACTTTAATTTACAACCTTTGTTCAGTGTCCGCTGTAATTCTACAAAATTAAAAAAAAGAGTACTTTTATTGCTGGCAGACTGGCAGAGCTAACGGTAAAGCCTGCTGCCATATTTCTTCTGAGCATATTCTCGCAGCTGCTCCCCTCGAAGTATGAGGTATATTGGAAAAGGGATTAATGCTGCCGCTACGAGGCCAACAATAGTACAGCCCCAGCCAACGGGAAAGGTGTAGGTAGCTGTATGTGTGTACATGACCGTACCAAACAATGGAAATGAGCCACCCATGAGGGATCTCACTATATTGTTGCTCGCAAACGCTGATCCTGCAGCAGTCGGAGGGAACATAGTGCCCAAGAATGCAAAGTATGACTGGAACAGAAATATTGTGCCAATGGCAAAAAACTGGAGACCAATCATAGAATATATCCAATACACATCACGCGCCGCTGCCCAGCCGAATGCAATAATACCCAAAGGTAAACAGATGCTGCCAATAAATGCAGAAGGCCCGAAGATCTGCTCTGGCTTATCGAGACGCTTTGCTGAATAAAATTGGTAGTACAGATAGAGCACCGCGCCAATTGCCTCTCCTACAAGAAGGGAAACATATGCAAGGCCCTGTTGTACGAGATTGAAGCCATACAGGTCCCCATATACTAGAGGAAAGGCCTCAAAAAAGAGGTACATGATCGAGTATGCCAGACCGAGGTGAAGATCGATCAGCAGGACGACAGGCTCCATTATCGTGAGCTCGATGGGCCTCCAAAACATGGACTTTATTACGCTAGTTGTGGATGTCATATGGCGTATGATATCTCCTGGTGCGACGAAACCCGTGGTGGCAGTTTTCTTGCGAAGTCTGTGAGCCTTTCGCATGAGCAACTCTTGCTCAGACGTCTCGGGCAGAAACAAGAGCATTAAAATCAGAAATCCCCCTGAAACTGCAAGTAAGAACCAAAATGGGTAGCGCCAACCGTGGCCTTGGACCAATGCCCCGCCAATAAGGGGTCCTAAAAACGGGCCAGCTACAGTGCCGAATTCCCATACAACGAGAGCATATGTAAGTGCAGGAAACTTCCAGACATCGCTAATTGTCGCTCCTGCGGTAGCCAGCGTAGGTGAAGCAAATATACCAGCTAAAAAGCGAAGTATGGCAAAAGGCGCAATGTGATTAACCAGGGCCGTGGGGATCTGCAGAATACAGAACATAAGCTGGCAGAAAAAATAGGTTGGGTTCCTACCTCTAAAAACCGGTATTTCTGACATTGGTGAAAACCATAGGGATCCCAAGCCGTAACCATAAACAAATAGTGCCAAACCCAACGAAACCTTGACACGACTCGTATGAAAGCTCTGGATAAGCTCAGCCTCCGCTGGTGTGTATATGGCAGCGCCCATATAAATTGATGTAGTACACAGCGATATAAGCACCGTTATCCAGATCTTTTTCCACGTTTTCCAATTTTGGGGGTTCTCAGGGTCATCGGGGCCATCCCAACCGACGACTTGCTTTCCTACAACATACTCAATGCCAGCATAGGTGTCGTTCTCGAGCGCTTTATCGTCATTGGACTCGAGCATACAGGCTTATTGTATGGTGCAGCAGCACCTGCTTAAGATTAGATATCTCATATCATTTTATACATGACGTTTCGACGGCGATCTGTCATGTGATGATAACGCGGCAATTGACGGGGATAAGGCATCGAAGTAGCCAGATTAACGGCGGCCAAAAGCAGCGATGAGGTTTACTAGACATTCTATGGAAGAACAGCATTGCCAGTGTTCAGGCGTTGATTTATGTGAGAAATTAACGGCTGCGTTGTGGCTAGTCAAAGATGTATCGGTATGACCCTCCGGTCAAATCGCAGCCGCGGCGTTCCTATTGCAAATTACCGCACCACGTATGTTTTCGTGAATTACGCACCGTTATGATCATCGCAGTCTACATCCCCCCACATTTAGAAGCAGAAAGGATTCATCTTCAGATGAGCCGGAAAGTGCTTGGGTAAGGGTGGATGTTTCGGGTGATGTCCTTCAGGGCTAGGATGGTGGTTTGTCGCAACAGAGCACGAAAACTGGTTTGGAGAGGTGAACCCCGGGAGAGAACTACTCGAAGAAACAGAATGTTGATGGCTACATAGGGTTAATTTATTTATGGTCCTGTAGCACGGCACATACCCACACTCTCTCTGATACTTCAGCAGGATCATTAGCGACTCGCGTGCTTGTGATATAATTCCGCAACGGTTCCTAAAAATGATATATTTGTTGATTTGATCATACGACAAGTTACCGTACAGGGCCCGTTTCAACGAATTGTGGAGTGCCAAGACTACCGAATGGCTTGATGCACATTCCCGGAACCTAGCTTGCACTAAGATACAACACCCGACACTTACCAAACCCAGATCCGTATTGTACATGTCGCACCCCTCAACCGGAGACGTTTCCCGTGAAATCACGATATCCTTATTCCCGGTCTTCTGATATGCGTATCAGCCCCTGAGATAACAGCAGCACTTTTCATATCAGGTTCTCGTGTGCTACGCCTCCATCTTATCTTAAAGCGAGTGCTCTGCAGCGGGCTGGTCATTAAGTCGTGTGATACAACAAACAATTCTTTTATCTAGTCTAATTTGCGGGTAAGTATTTGCCGAAGCTAGTGCATGCATGCTCTATTCATAAAAAGATGATGCTAAATTTGAGCCAACGTTGATATGCCTCCTCCCAATGTTTGATCTCGGGAAAATGCTGCCGCGTAGCCTTTACCGTCTGTTAGCTAGCACATCCAGTCGCTGCAGGTTTCATTTACTTGATAAGCCTCGTTCGGGGATACATGACCCTATGATCAGCAAACCCTCGTGGAGCAAACTTTCATGTTTGGCTTAATTTGGTCACACTGCATGTGGTAACAGCTTCTACAAAGGGCTGACGATTATTGATAGAGAGCGTCTCCATGTGTCAACATCTAAGTGTATGAAAGGCTTGGGAAGATATAACTATCGAATAACTAATTACTCTGAATAACCCCTCAGGCTCCCAAAATAACGTTTATAGACCACTTCCCGAGTATATTTTCTGGAGATTTGTATGATAACTGGGCTACCTTGCTACTGATCACATTGACAGGCGGTTTGACAAAACAATTCCTTGATTAGGCATAACTTTATCCGCTAAACCCTGTTACTTTTAGAACCGCTGGTAGACTCGATCACAAGGCCTGTCCCGGCATGTCCAATTTCGTTCAAGCCAGGAAGAGCCTGCATATCTCTGTCCCTGAATGTGGCGTTGAATAGCGCCTTGAAGAGTGTTCGCTCAAAATTTGTTGCTAACTTCGATTGCCCGATAATTTTTTTTTACATTTACGAGGCGCCCACACGCCTCACGCTGGATCGCGTCATAAATGTCAGGGCAAGGGGAGATAACGGTTTTGAACGCACATGTTCATCTCAGAGCTAGCGTCAGCTACTGCTAAATGCCAAAAAAACATCAGCACGTTGAGACGATACCCATCCCTTAAATGAAATGTGGTATGGTGGCTTCACCATTATCTCACATAAAGATCGCAAAGATCATGTATTTCCCGGTATTGTCTAATTTTCCGCGGCCTCATCTTGCACATTCGATCTAACCACGCCTAGAATTGCCTGACATGGATCACGAGTGCCCCTAAACAGAGCACGTCATTAGTCCTGCATCGGGTGGACGCCTCAGAGCTAAAAGCATGAAATTTATGGCAATGGACTACAAGTTCACTGAGTATGCCGCTTAAGTGGGGTTTCATACCGCGATTGCGGATTGTGGATGACGGTGACGTGAATGGCTATATTGAAACTTCGGAGAGTAAGGACCCGTATGTCGTGGAAACAGAAGCGAGCTCAACGGATGAGTACGTGGAGGTGAGAGACGAGAAGGATCGCAAATGGTGGAAGTTTTTTGACGATTATGAGTATCGCCTTAATGACCGCGATCGTGCACAACGCAAGTGGTTTAAGTGGTTCAAGGACTCGGACACTCCCGCAGAGCGCAGAGTAATCTTGAAATTAGATCTACTGCTCACATTTTATTCGTTTATGGCGTACTGGGCAACTTACTTGGACCAAACCAATCTAAACAATGCCTACGTGGCTGGTTTGAAGCAAGGCGTCAACATGAAGGACAACGATCTCGTCAACACACAGATGTTGTTCACTGTCGGCAGCATCGTTTTTCTCGTGCCCTTTATGTTTCTGATGTACGCAGTGCCACTAAACTACGTGCTTCCTGCCGCGCAGATCTGCTGGTCCGCATTTACTATAGGGCTCAGCGGCGTAAGTAGCGTTGGTCAGTTGAAAGTGATGCGATTCTTTGTCGGATCTTTCGAAGCACCGCTGTATCTGGCTTTCCAATGGTCATTCTCGACATGGTACAAGGCAGACGAATCGGCACGACGGTCCGTGTTTTACTACTTTGGGCAATACCTAGGGGTTCTGACCTCTGGTCTTTTATCTGGGTCTATAGTACAGCACCTTGAAGGTGTTGGCGGAATGGCCGGCTGGAAGTGGATTTTTATTATCGATGGATGCATGACGGCCGCTGTAGGCATTATTGGATTCTATGTCATGCCAGGCACGCCGACGCGCTGTTATTCACTCTGGCTTACTGATGAGGACATCCGCATTGCGCGACGGAGATTGGCCAAGAACAATACCCAGGGCAATGAAGATATTGATCCGCGGAACTTCGTGAAGGCTGATCTATGGAAGGGGATTCTCTTTGATTGGAAAGTTTATGTGCTGAGTATCTGGGACATATTTTTGTGGCTGAACAACAATGGTACAAGTGGTGCTTACATTTTATGGTTGAATAGCCTCAAAAAGTCTGATGGAACGCCACGGTTTACGGGGGCAAAGGTTCAGCGTATGAGTGCTCTCACTCCCGGCCTTGGTATCTTGTGGCTCATTCTCGCAGGTCTTGTTGCGGATCAGCTACATCAACGGTGGCTCGGAGTCGTGTTCACACAGGTATTCAACACACTGGGAAATATTCTGCTAGCAGTATGGCACATCCCGGAGGGTGCGAAGTGGTTTGCTTGGTGTTTACAGTACTTCAGTTGGGCTATGGCACCAATCTTGTTTACTTGGGAGGGTGATATCACTCGGCGAGATGTGAAGGAGCGCACAATTGTACTTGTGATCATGCAAACATTTGGCCAAAGTTTCTCAGCTTGGACATCAGTCATTGTATGGAAGACTGTCGAAGCACCACGCTACCTTACAGGATACACTTTCACGGCGGCGTGCGCATTCGGCTCCCTGGTTTGGACTTTTGTTGTGCTTTATTTCTACAAGCGACAAGAAAAGTCTCTGGCTCGCGAGAATGGGATCATCCTGATCAACTCAAGTGATAAAGAACACGCGAGCGTGGATACGCCTGAGTCACCTAAAGACGCCGCTCGTGCAATTGAAGAGTCTACCGACTCTGAAACACAAACTACTACAACTACTACTACTGGCTAACACATGCCGGCTAGGGCTCTGGCTCTAACCCTAGATTTTAGACGCGACGTACTACCTAAATAATTTCATACATGCATTCTATTCTATCTTTTGGGCTCCTTCCCCTTTTTGATAAATCTGTGTTTTTGTTTCCTGATACCATGAGTTTGCTTTGGGGACGTTGTTCATTTCTCCGGTGCGGGCCATTACCGCTTATCGTTGCCGCTTTCACAAGCAATTCTATTCCGCACATTTCCGATCCTTATCGTTCCGGAGTGGGGCGCAATGCATGTGCAAATTGGCTGTCTAATGGCGCAATATCACGCATGCTTTTGAAATGCCGATATGAGATACTATTTATATAGGCCCCAATCGTAGAGCAATAATTCATACAGCGCAAACCTAAAGGTTGAAGCAACATGGCAGAGACGGCTCCGCTGAACAAAATTCCCAACGCCAAGTCCACCCGCTACCCTCATGCAGACGAGCTCGATGCTAAATATGGGGTACGGCCGTTCCAGCACGTGAATCCCCCTAAAGAGGAAATCCCCTTTGTCGAGCTCGGTGCGATTGACTTAAGCAAATTCCGAGAGGACGACTCTGCTGAATCAGTGGCTGCAAGAGCCGAACTTGCCAAACAGCTTGACAATAGCCTCAAAACGCAGGGCTTTTTTTACGTGGTGAACCATGGAATTGAGCAGGAGACCATTGACCGACTGGATGCCATAACACAGGCCCTGCACGAGATCAGCGATGAAGACAAAATCGCCTACCGCTCGGCCGGGATTATTTCTGATGAAGACACAAACACAACAGGTGCAGAGCGCGGTATGGGATTCAAGCCGCGTCGCTACTGGGGGATGCCCAACGGCGTACGCGACAATATTGAGTTTTACAATTTCTCACACGTTGTCCACGATCAAACGCTGCGCAAACACAATCATCCCGAGATTGCGAAGGTGTATCTGAACGAAATCTCGAACTATTTTCAGTATATCCATCTCGTGATCTTGAAAAAGATTGGATCTCTTGCCGATATTGTGCTAGGCCTACCTGATGGTACGTTTTATGGAAAGTACTACGGTGTGAAACCTGAGGATGTGTGGAACTCTGGTGGTGGATTCGGCCGATTGATGCGATACTATGGGCAATCAGAGGAGGAGAACGCCAAGACGGCTGATACGTGGCTTCGCGGCCACAGCGATAGCTGTGGGTTCACATTCATTGCGAGTCAGCCAATGGTCTCACTTCAGATCCGCGATTATCACTCTCAACAGTGGAAGTACGTGCAGCATGTTCCTGGTGCTCTTGTGGTGAACATCGGCGACGCTGTCGAATTCTTGACCGGAGGATACTGGCGCAGTACCATCCATCGCGTTGTGAACCCGCCGGCCTCGCAGCAGTCCAGTATTCGTCAGAGTATTATTTACTTTGCGAAGCCGGCTTGGAACTCCTACATTGACCCTGAGGACCTTGACTCACCGTATTTACGTGAACTAGGGATCTCGCAGCCACCGGAGTGGGAGAAAATTACGTACCGCCAGTGGGATGTTGAGAAGGACAGATCCTTTGGTAAGAGTAAGAGCAATGCAGGCCCCGCGGAGATTCCAGCCCCCATTTACATTCGCGGACGGCTGGCGGAGCGCTGGATCCCACCGCCGCAACAGTCGAATACTGATATAGTCGCCTAACAAATTGTAGGCGCTCACACGTTCAAACGGTTACACTTTATACACCGATTATATTGACGTAGTAAGAAGATTCTCTAGTGAAGAAGGACTAAGCAACGTTATCTCACTGTGCGCAGCAGCAGCTTCCCATATCGACCTTTTTTTTCCGACACTACTACCCTTAGCCATGAAATACACAACACGACGGACTTTGCCGATCATCTGTGCCTCGATATGAAATTCTGTGACTAAGAGGTACATATATATGCACAGCATGCAATCTTATCTGACTTTTGGCTGCGATCGAACGCCTTACTCCAGATGCCCACAACCGTGTACCGTGGTGGGACGGTTTTCACAGCTGAACCTGATGCTTCTGTTGTAACTGCGTTTGCGGTAAGCGATGGTCGCTTTACTGCGGTTGGTACGCTCGACGAGGTACGCGCAGCAGTAGACGGAGACGGAGATGGAGACGTTACCGAGGTAGATTTGGATGGTGCCTTTGTTATGCCTGGCATTATAGACTCGCACACGCATCTAACACCGTTTGGGAAGTCTCTGGCCAAGGTACAGCTGCGAGACTGCAAATCGCTGGCACAGATTCAGGAGCGGCTCGTACAGGCGCGGCGCGACGATCCCAGTGCCCCGCGTGTCCTTGGAATAGGTTGGATGTTTGATGCAGTGGGCGACACACCACCCACGGCAGAAATGCTTGATGCAGTGCTCCCCGATGTGCCTGTCTATCTTGATGCGAATGATTTGCATTCAATGTGGGTTAATAAAGCGGCACTGCGCGAGATGGGCATCACTCGCGACACACCAGATCCGATTGGTGGTTCGATCGCGCGCGGCAGTGACGGTGAAGCCACCGGAATGCTCTACGAAAATGCTTCCATGCAGTATGGGTGGGGCTTCCTAGACTCCAAGTACACGGACGAGGATGTTGTACGCGTTCTTGAGCTGGCGTTCAAGGCTTACGCTGCCGCAGGCGTGACGGGTGCAACAGACATGGCCTTTGACGCAGCAGAGTTGAAGGGGTTGCGCACGCTCATCGAGCGAGATGGCAGGCTTCCCTTTCCGGTAACCGCCCATTGGATGCTGCCACCGTCGGGCGATACAAAGCAAGATCTTAAAAATGTCGCCGAAGTTGTTTCTTTGCGAGATGAACTAGCTACGAGCAATGCTGCTCCATGGCTGCGTATTTCTGGTGTTAAATTCATCATGGATGGCGTCATTGATGCGTGCACAGCAACTATGCGCGCCCCGTATGCGAACGGTAGTAACGCTGACCCCATTTGGAGCAGCGAATGGCTGCTTCCAGTTGCAGCAGCCGCAGATCGGGCGGGTTTGCAAATCGCTATGCATGCGATTGGTGATCGTACAAGTGAGATTGCGCTTGATGCCGTCGAACATTGCATCGCACAAAATGGTGCGAACGAACATAGGCGCCACCGTGTCGAGCATCTTGAGTCCGTTGCAGATACTACAATCAAGCGGTTGGCTGACTTGAGTGTCGTTGCATCAATGCAGCCAGTCCATTGCGACCCTGCCGTACTGGATAATTGGAAGGCAATGCTCGGTGATGAGCGCGCGGAAACAGGGTTTCCGTGGCACAAATTCAGAGCTGCAGGCGTCGCAATCACATTGGGTACAGATGCACCTACGGCCCCACACGAGCCGCTGCCGAATTTGTATATCGCGCTAACTTGTGCGTCAGCGCTGGAGCCTAAACTGCCGCCTTACCATCCTGAGCGCGCATTTACTCCAGCAGAAGCACTCATCGCGCTATCAGCGGGCGCCGCTTACGCAGGTGGGACAGAACAGACTAACGGCCGCGTACGCGTTGGGCTCGACGCGTCATTTATCGTGCTTGATGTGAACCCATTGGAAGTAGATCCTATGGACCTTCTACATGCTCGCGTTCGCAGTACTGTTGTACGTGGCAAGACGTTGTTGTAGAGTCCACTGTTGATAGGTGAACTGTTACAGGCTTTGGTTAACCGTGTACAACAGACCTGTCGAAGAGTAAGTCTCTCTCTCGTTGGAGCCCTTTCCTGAAACATAAAAGGGAACAAAAGACATGGCTGCAAAAAACCTTGAAGAGTGAATAAATTTGAACCTAAGTGCCCATTACTTTCTACGAGTAGTAAACGCACTCGTGGATGTTGTAGACACAACCTCACTCTAGTGTAAACACCAACCAATCTAAAAAACCGAAACAATTGAATTCAAAAGATATCAAAGCGTAAAGAAATAAATGGCATAGAAGTTTTAGTCTGTGCTGGTATGTCTTCGCGTGTTGGCATGTCTTATGTTGAACCATCTGTGGCGCCCATAATTACATCGGTTATCTAACAAGACGATGATGATGCGACGCATCTCATGGATAAGACGTGGCCACATGTTATAGTTATCATTCAAAATTTTCGCATGAAGCCAGCCAGCTGGTGCTGCGCCTATAGCAGAACTTAGCAGCATTGCGCTATGCATGCTCTAATACTGCTTGATTTAGTCATTTACAGAGGTTAGAGATGGTTTCCACTTCCAATCCAAGTCTGCGGAGGTACTTTTTTTTCTTTTTTCACGCAGAGAGTTCCATTCTGCGCGGAGTGGCTACCTAGTATAACAAATAACGATTGAGCGCCCAAGACATACGTATCAATCAGCTAACTACTGCTAAACCTCATCAGAGCTTGATACTAATCCTGTAACAAACCAATGGAGAAAAAATCGTAAATAAAGTCATACTAATATATTAAGAAATTACAGGCATAGTAGTTGCGGGAATCATTCAGAAAGCCATGAAACTACAGCAGTTGAGCAACGACGGCCACTGCGGCGCCGATCATAGCAACAGTAGTCATAGAGCCACCGTTAGAAACCGCAGGGGGCTTAGAAGAGGGATTTCCAGCCGAAGAGGATGTATGGGCCTGGCTAGAGCTGACATGGGACGATGCAGCAGCGGCAGCAGCAGTGTTTGACGCGGGATGGGTAGAAACGGGGGCAGTGGTCGCAGCTGCAGTCTTGGTAGCGGAGTTGCTTTCCGTGCCTTCAGCCTTGGTGGAAGCAGGCGAAGCAGTGCTGGCAGGCGCAGCCGTGCTAGCAGGTGCTGCGCCAGCTCCAGCTGCCGTGGAAGATGTGGCCTCGCTAGCTGGAGCAGAAGAAGTGGCCGACGCTGTAGCAGCGGCCGCGTCTCCAATGGCGTCTGAAAGGGAAGTGCTCTCCGCAGCGCCAACACTCCACCAAGCACCCACCGAGGTACAGAGAGAGTTCGCAAGAGCCACAGCTGACTCGGCTGGCGACCCCTTGCAGTTCTTGGCAAAGCAGTCAGCTACGGGGTCGATAAACTGCGGCATAATGCAGAGGCAGCCAGTATCCCAGTAAGGGCAGGGAGTGTTGCCAGTGCTCTCCCTCACGCAATCCTGGGCGCATTCAGGAAGCTTTGCGAAAATAGGATCCGCAAAGCCGTTGATGCTGGCAGTCTGGGGTACATGGGGGTAAGTGTTCCAGTTCTGAGCAAGGGCAGGAGTAGCGAGCAGCGCGAAAAGGGTATAACGAGCGTTCATCATGATAGAGATTTGTAGGAACAGAGCAGTTGAGATCCTTTTGGAACGGGGGGGACTAGGACATTAAGTACACTTTCGCCAAGGAAAACCTAAACCGTGCAATTCGGGGCGATCTGATCTTGCATGATCTGAATCATCACTGTTTTTCAAGCTCTGACTCGAACCAAATTCGCGTTTTGAGTACGCCGCACCGAAGCCCATGTATCTTTCAGCTTTGTAAACTTATGCGTTGGCACAACGGCGCTGCAATTCTGGGCTTCAATCATCAGCTACTACGATACATAGCATTTTCCGGAGGTGGAATGTACTGAGAAATCAACCAATCACTGAAACTTCTCGAGCATGCGGGCGTAGCGCGTTCAGATGGAGATGCATGGCAAACGCATGCATGTCAATATGCACATCGATGTGCATGCTTATGTATAGGACTTTAGTGGTAAGGGCTGGTGCCGTACAACTAAAGTACCAGTACACCGTCCAAAATGCTTCGGCACTTGAAAAATGAAAAATACGTGGTTTTTCTTGCTAATTTGAAAAGCAATCTATTATGGAACCTAGGTTTTCTGGGGTTTCCGCACTGTGACGCGTCGGTAGTGAAGTTCTCGTGCGCCCGTGCGTTAATACACTCAGAATTCCAAAACAAGCACGATGTGTCACCCAAGGTGCAGGGTGGCTAGGTTTACTCGTGTCTGGGTGCGATTTTCGCTCACCGATCCCCGAAGGGTCCAAGTTTTGTGGAGGTGTGCATAAGCGATATTCACAAATGATCGTTGAAATACTTGATTCAGGGAGACATACAATCAGCTCTAGTCACTTTCATGTAGAACTAAATTATTATAACCGTTTCCGCCCGTTCTCTCTCTGGTCAAATGGTGGCAAAACTCAGAAGCCTTTTTCTCTGAATTGGAATGGAATGTCTAAGGTAACCCCTGGTCACGCCCTCACCTTACGCTTGCCCGTTCGAGAACAACAACCCGGAGAAATGCGACAAACGGGTATAAGTAACCCGCGTGTATGCAGCTTACAGTTCGACGACCCCTGTATATCCCGCATTCTCACTTTATGCAAAAAGCCAGGGTAAGGTGTGCGCTAGTCTATTCGGCTCTTGGCCTGCGTCAATACGGAAGGGCGATGAGCTTGCATCAAGCGACACTATCAGCTGATTGGTAGATCTGGGGTCCAACCCACTTATGCGCATAGATCGCCGAGACCGCTCACGGATGCTGCTGAGAGCTCAGATCTCCGCAAATTTCATTCTTTCGTGCGATCGAAGGCCACTCTCGAGGCAAAGAACGACAGGCCTTTATGCCTACGAATCTCTTTTTTTTTCCCTTGAATTTGAACTTCACGCATGGTTTCGTGTAATCCACAAACAAGTTCAACTCGAGGCCAGCAGCCCGCGGGAGATCCCGAATACTCGTGGGCGAATCTCGCCGATTGGCTGCATCTGAACCCGCCGATAACTCACATAGCCGGGATTACGTACACTCCTCGGCACGAAAATAACCCTCAGTTGACTAATATCAGTTACATCAAGGGTAACGCATCAATCTTATGGATCAAAACCCTGCATACACACATATAGCTCAGAAGTAGCATCGCGATTAAGAAATACAATACTGGAGTGGAGGCAAATTGAGCTAACGAGAGATTATCGCCACCAACACGACAACCACACTCTGCATCGAGAGATTCTCGTGGTGCAATTCTGTATACATACTACCATCAGGTACTCTATTTGGGGTCTAAATGTTTCACTTCATCGCTACTAATATCCTCGTCCTTCCAATAATCCATATCTGGGCCTCATGCAATGACTAACAACAGCCTGTTTCTGAAGTCTCTCTCTATATATATCGATTTGAGAAAACTAGAGTCAGGCCGGTACAATTCAATTCAATGCCGAGCTACGAACCCGAGGGTATTCCAATACGAGATCAGTTCTTTGTGGAGCGCAAACGAAATAATGCCTATGCTTGGGGTATGTTCGGCGCCCTCATTGCTATGTTTCTCCTTTATGGACTGGGTATCCATTGGGGGCCACGGCTTTCACGCAAGTACTGCCTTAAACATCCGAGAGCTCACAATACGTACTCCAGAGCACTCCGAGTCTGGAACTACCTCAACGCAACATTCAGGCTGCGGCTCTGGTACTTCGGCTCCGTCTACATCCAGACAACAGTGTTTTTGGTACTTGTTGGATACATTGTATGGCTCGCGATGATGAGCTGGTGCGACACAATTGACCTGAACTACGAGCCACGGTCATATATTGTGGGGAAGAAAGTAGGAAAGGTCGCCGTAGGCAATATGCCCTTGCTTCTACTGTTTATCACGAAAAATGATGTTATGACGCTCGTGACTGGGTGGCCGGCACACTATCTGACGCTCTTACACATCTGGATGGGAAGAGTACTATATTTCATGATTGTCACACACATAGTGCTCTGTGCAAAATATTGGATTGATCTGAACTACATGGTTATGATCGTAATTCCACCGCAGATCATCGGAATGATTGCGTTTGGCAGCATGACTATGCTTACCATTTTGAGTCCAAGTTTTATTCGTCGCCTCTCTTATGAGTTCTTCCTATTCAATCATGCTTTCTTTTCAGGTCTCATGCTGCTTGCTGGCTTCCTACACAACCATGGTAGTAGGGCAGGCATTTTGCTGGCTGTGCATGCGCTCGTCTTAGATCGGATTGTTCTGCAAGTGCGTGCTTTGATAAACCATTGGTGCATGAAGCCTGATAAGTACCTTGCGACCTTCAGTATACTTGACGCCAACACTGTCAAGATCGTGGTTCCTATAAGTCACAAAACTGTCACGATGCGTGGCAAGACCATACACACGTTTGGTGACTGGGCTCCAGGCCAGCATATGTATATCAAGGTACCGTCTGTTGGCAAGTTTGAGTGGCACCCGTATACAATTGCCAGCCTAAGCGAGACGCGTGAGATGCTCATTATCATGAAAGTGTACAAGGGTTTCACTAAAAGGCTGATGAAGGCAGTTGCCAAGGAATGTGATGAGCTGGGAACTGAGAGTTGTCAAATGAAGACCTGGTTTCACGGCACTTACGGGTCGACAGTAGCTCCACTCATAGACTTCAACAGCGCCATATTTATTGCTGGAGGAACTGGAGCGTCATTCACCTTTCCTCTGGCACTTGATTTGCTACAGAAGATAGTAAATCTTGGTACCAAGTGCCGATGCCAGCGCATCAAGTTTGTCTGGTACACGCGTTCGCGCGAAAGCCTACAGTGGTATGAGCAGAACATCTCAACTATGCGAGATCTTATTGATTTAGTCTCACCAGGAGTGGTTTCGTTTGAGATTTTCATAACAGCTCCAGAAACTTTAGTGGAGACAAGTTCGTCCACTGATATCGAGACACTTGCCGCGGAAAACACGTTACTCGAACACGAGAAACCTCACAGAAAATCTACCACTATAAGCTTGGGTAACGTTTCCACGAATCAGTCACTTCTGAGTGTCGAGGCTAGGCGGCCTAACGTGTATGACATCATTGAGGCTGAGGTCAAAGAACAGTGCGCTGCACTTGGATCGAGTCAACCTAAAGATATTGCAGTCTTGTCTTGTGGCCCAGCTGCTCTAGTGAATGAAGTTGCCTTCGAGTCTGAGAGACAGGAGCGTTGTCACGAGAACCTCAGTATCTACCGTTACATGGAACAGTATTTTATTTGAGCATCTGATGATATGTGGTCAGCCATACCTAAAAGTAGCCCGGAGAAAAAACGAGAACTTCGCATTACATCGCAGAAAGGAAAAGCATAATAGAGCCTTACATTTGCTCTAAAAGTCATACTTTTTTTTTTACATAGACAGACGATCTTGCGTCTTGGAATGGGGCAGATGCATAGTAGAACGAGATAACTACATTAAACCTAAAGTCGTGATCCATGGGTACGAGCTCGCCAGCGATTCTGGTAAACTACATCAGGTCAGATTATAAAGTAATTGGCCCTGATTACCGACTTTAAGCTACCAGATTGTTGAGCATTGCCATAGCTACCTGAAGCCTTTGGACAGGAGTACTAGATTCAGTAGGAGTGAGCAGTTTACCAAACCACGGCACAAATTGCAGCTACACTCGCTCCTAGCTATTTTCGCTGTGACCAAACACCCAGGAGTATTTATTACTGTACTTCTGCTAAAGAAACTGCGATCACAATAATAATGTCATAAAGTAAGAACGTAGGCCGCTAAAGTAAAGTAAAGTAATATCGTATCATAAAGTAGAAATAAAGGCCTCTAAAGTACAGGAAACAACTGGCACATTCAGATGAAGTTAGCCAAAAACGCGAAAGCCAAGGTCGCAAAAGCAGTCTGAAGAGTTCCAGAACCATTGGCGAGTCCGACGGGCTTCTGAGTGGTTGGCGCAGCCTCGAGTCTGGGAGCAGACGGTTGAGACGTGGACGTTGGAGCGCTAGCCTTTGAAGTAGGTGACTTGGACCTACCCTCAGGGGCTTCACCATTGACTGCTTGCACGGAATGAGCTGCACCAGTTTGCGCCGATGTGGGTGTGTGAGTGGCGCCAATGCTCTTGGTGATGGTACAAGGACAGTCTGTAATGGTAAGCGTAGTTGCGGCTGTCACTGTGTAGGTATGTCCATTGGTTGAGATAGTGGTTGGAGTCGGGCAATAAGTTGTCAACACATTCACCACGGTGGTCGTCAAAGTCGTAGTGCCCTCTGCGGGAGGCGCGTGATTTACAGTGGTGCTTGCAGAATTGGCTTGCGAGCTCTCTTCGCCACCAACCTGAGGGCTTGCGACGGCGCTGGTGTGAGCCACTTCCGCAGGGTGGGTGGATGCTGCTGTTGCCGCCGCCGTGCTATGGGAAGCATTACCGGCTTTAGTGATAGTGCAGGGACAGTCTGTAATAGTAAGCGTTGTTGCGCCTGTCACTGTAAAGGTCTTGCCATTTGTTGAGATAGTGGTTGGGGTCGAGCAATAAGTTGTCAGTACATCAACCACTGTAGTATACACCGTAGCCTCGGAGTTAATTGACGTAGCTCCAGAAGACGCTTCTACCGCACCTTGAGCTTCAGTACCTGTGGCCGTACTCGAGTGCGTAGTAGTAGGCGTGGTAGAAGAAATGGGAGCAGAGATATTTTGAGCTCCCGAGGCACTACGACCAGAAGAAGATGGTTTGATCGAGGAAAGAAGTAAAGAGGAGACAGAGAGCGAGTGAGGGGTACTCACAACATGAGAAGGAGAGGCACTGGAAGATACGGCCGCCGCCACTGCTACAGCACTTGCCCTGTCAACTGATGACGCAACGGGACTAGGTGCGGAAGACTCACTGTCAGAACTGGCAGCAACCGAAACTGTTGGTGTCGAGGAACTAGGAACAGGGGAAGAGGAAGAGGAAGGAGAAGGCGAAGAAGAAGCGGCAGCAGCAGCGCTGGATGCGGGATGGGTAGATACTGGAGCACTCGTCGCAGTTGCAGTCTCGGTAGCCGAACTGCTGTGCGTGCCTGAAGCCTTTGTGGAAGCAGGCAAAGCAGAGCTAGCAGGCGCTGCGCCAGCTCCGGCTGATGTGGTTGATTTGGCTGCGCTAGATCGACCAGAAGAGACCGAGGCTGTAGCAACGGCCACATCCGCAATGGCGTTTGAAAGGAGTGTGCTCTCCGCAGCACCAACGCTCCACCAGGCACCCACCGATGTGCAGAGTGAGTTTGCAAGAGCTACAGCTGACTCGGCTGGTGTTCCCTTGCAGTTCTTGGCAAAGCAGTCAGCCACGGGGTCGATAAACTGCGGCATCACACAGAGACAACCAGTATCCCAGTATGGGCATGGAGTATTCCCAGTGCTTTCCCTAACGCAATCCTTGGCACAGTCCGGGAGCTTGGCATAAATGGGATCGGCGAAGCCGTTAATGCTGGCTGTCTGAGGGACCTGCGGATAGGTCGCGAAGTTTTGAGCCACCGCGAAGGAAAGTAAAAGAGAGAGAATGGTGAACTGCATAGTCACTTTGGGTGTCAAAAACGAGAGCTAATTTTGAGGACCTCCTGTCTCTGTGCGGCCCTTATATGTGAAGTAATGTTGTGTATGGCATTTTTGCCCTAACCTGGAGCTGTAGATGATCTTGCATACAAGATCTTCGTGAATCAACCCAGCATCCGTCGGCACAAGGCCGCTGGAATTAGCAATTTATCTTCTAACATAGATATCTCAGACCCCTGGTCGGATTATTATTTTTGTTTACAGTTGTATGTCTGCTTGAGTCTTATTTTCGCGAGGAGGGCCTTCACCCACGTCTAGGTTCCTGACCCTGAGATCTCAGTTTAATAATAGAGCCACGAAAGTTTCACTTCATGCATGAACCCCTGGATTGAGCTGGTATGTAAATGTCTCAGCATGCACACGGCGGGTGGGCTCGCTAGTCATCGCCTGGAGTCTCGTCAATCGGATTATCGTTTCGGCACCAACACACTCAGTAGTTTCTGTGGCATGCAATCATATAATGACGTTTATGGTCTGGCAATCAAGGAGAAAAAAAATTGACTGCCCGTAAAAACTGCTTGAACTTAGCAACTCTGTTTCCCAAACGCCCCACCGCGGGGGCTATGACAAAAGCTCTAGATCGGGGTGAGTCAACAGATGAGGGTTCGTATTGGTCTGTGCGCCCTCCACGTCTTTGCATTGCATGATGTGATTAGTCAGTCGCGTCTCCAAACGGCGCGCCTCGCCGTGCATGCATCTACTTGCAGATGCAACCAGGGAGCGCCGTATAAGGCTCGGTCACGGGAGATCCCAGGAGATTCGTGTGGGCAGGCAGCAACGTGCTGCATCTGGGCTATGGTAATCGCTCTGCCACTTAGAATCGCCAAAGCGATCAGTTAAACATGTTCATTTGCATACTTAGTACGTCTACGGGCTATTTAAAGCAGCAATAAATTGGCCACTCGACACGTAGCCTCCTCCATTGGCATATCACTGAAATCGGCGCCTCTATCGGCGCCTCTACAGAAAAATTCCACTGGCTCGGCAGGGGCGACAAACTGGCCGGTTTGTACGAAGTCACCCGAGGAATGAGTTCCCTTGTACGTTTTTAAGAAATAAGTGAGTAAATTGCATTCGTATTTCCGTTAATGTGTGAGGTTTCTCGGTCTGTGCGGACTCCTGCCGTTCATCAAACGTGAATAGACCTCTTTCGTGCCGCAACTTGATCCCCGCTTCGAACGTCGTCTCACGCTTCTTACTGAAGTCGCCAAACGCCACATTATTGCTCCTTCAGCTGATGGAAGCAGACAGATTACCCTGAATTTGTTGGATTTATGTCTGTTTGATATCCTCATGAAGGGAGTCTTGATCGATCGTCAGGAAATTCTTATGGCCGTATGAACTTTCAGCCAACCCTCAGTTAACTGAAAACCGTTATGCCCAAGGCTTTACCCATAGCGGGAAGTGGCCGGCAACCAAACTTAAGGCCTGTTAGCGAGCCTGCCTCGAGTTTCCAGGGGTGGTGGCTGATGGAGCGACTGGTGCTGTCTCGTGCGTTCCCATTCACTGTCACAGAAAGTAGTCAGTTACCCTGAGGTCCACGATAGGCACTCTGGTGGTTCTGAGCACTCTCTCGCATATAATACCTCCTTCGCTCAGCGGATATCGAGTTATGCAAAGTAGGCGACTGGTCATCTATGCGCCAAATATTCGCAGTTCAGGAATATTCGCTCCCCTTAGAGAGCCCCAAGTAACTCCAGATACACATGTGTAAATAAGTAAATATTCTGACGGTTCTCTTGCCGACTTGTATATTCCTATTATAGGGCAACTGTATGTGGAACGTAGGACCACCCACTTTTGAACATGTATAGGTAGGTTAGGCTGGTTGCTAATTTATGTATTGTGTAATTCTAAGGTGAACTTCTGCCACAGCGTTCACGGATTTGCGGGCATCCTAGGATCAAACCTAGCCTAGCTCAATGCTATTGTAGTCGGCTCAAAAATATAAGGCGATTCACTACAATGTATTTTTTTCTGTGTCATGGGACACTGTGTACAGTATCGAGGTTTGCTTTCCAGCCGGTTTCGTGAGAAGCCTTTCTTCTGAGTCTCTGCCAAAGTCTGTGACATTGCTGTCCTGAATTCGCGCGCTTTTGTACTTCGGCACTTCGCCCTCTTTATAATGAAGACCCTCAACGGGCACATCACCGTAGGCGAGAGCTGGATACACTATAGTGAGCGGGGCCATACTGAAAACAATCATCAAGCCGTCCAATACGAGAAAATACCGCTCGGTGCTCATTAGGTATCCTCCCCAGCCAACCGATATTTCGACGATGCGATATATGGAGCGAATGAGAAGAAACAGGATTGATACTGAGAGAGCAGGGAGCCAGAATTTGAATAATGGGCGGTTCCTATTAGCCTCGAAGTCGGGGTTCCAGTTTATCTCGCAATTGGGGTCTGTGAATATATTGTAAGTCACGTACGCATAGAGTATAGTGAAGCATGATAAGGAGAGAACCTGGAATCCTATTCCTGCTACCATAATCCATCCCCCAGTACTCAAGTCGTAGCCGGGGACGTTATAGTTAACGTCAGCAGCCGCCTTTCCTCCACCGGCTGCTTGGACGAGAATTGAAATCACATCGCAGGTTGTGCAAATCGCTGTATACATCATCGGACGAAGGGGCGAGTATCTTTTTCCGTATATAGAGATTTCTTTGGCAAGCTGATAATAAACGCCTGCGGCCATGAAGGCTGGAGCAAACATCAGGCACACCAGCTGCATCTCATATAGAGGCAAGGAGTAAAGATACCTATGCGACAATGCCCGAGCAACATAGCCTGCTAGTTCGAGGCCGGCAGTTATGCCCCATGTGACGAACATCCACCAATCACGGGTCGCGGCTCCACAAGCAAGCTGGACAAGCAGAATGATAGCAAACAATACACATGCAACGATGTTCGCGGCCAAGTTTGGAGAATACCCATAAGCATTGGACACACTGTCACTTTGCACCTGCATTATGACAATGCTGTGTTTTGTGATGGAATGGCGACAAAGTTTGCATGATTTCATGCGACTTCTATCACCTGACATGTGTATGTGACATGGATCGGCGTCAAGGACGCATGAAACCCTTTTCTCCGATCAAATCCCGAGTTCTCCGTGTGGATTCAGCCCAACCGTTTTCGACACGTCATGTGAGGCATCGGGAAATTCTGGGGAGATACCTGCGACGAAACTTGAGCTAGTCTTGCTTCTATGATAATAGAGTAGCAAAGCACTTTTTTACAGCCATCAGTGATATGAGTGAGCTATCTACGATAGGCAGACTAGGTGCATGCATCTATTTGCGGTTTGAAGTGGCCTGTTCATCTGCTGATTGCATTGCTGTTTGTTGAGCCCGGTCTTAAATAGGGTCCAACTAAGCCCCCCGCCTCCCAGTGCTCCCTTGGCACACTGCGTTTCGAAACCCGCATGCTTTGTGAGTAACTTTGGAGTCCAGGTATGTCAGATATTTGCTGATGCTAGTTAAAATAGGGGAATGGTTGAGAGAGTGACCTGTGCTGGCCTTTGCATCAACTTAGCGGCGATTATCATGGTATTCAGGGTATGGGTATGGCGTGGTATCGTGCTTTACCCTATCCTTTATCGACGCATGCAGGGTCACAGGCATAGTATGTCAACAGGCAATGGCTCATAGTGATTTGCTTTCTTTGGACTTCCACTTAACTTGTATGTGCTTTTATAAACGAAAACCCGCTGAGTGCTTCCGGGTTTATCCAGGAGTATAGGTAATTACGCGATTCTCTCTCCCTTAAGCATCCTAATTAGGGTCCACAATGAAACCAGGATGAATCTCAGTAGAATTGCCTTGGTTGTGGTTCAATTTCCTGATAATAAACTATCTAACAGTACAAGCAGCAGCCTATACGACAAACAATACGACAACGAGGAAAAATAGGTAGACACGAAGTAGGGATTCAATGACATGGGAGAGTTGCACAAAGCCAGATATCGAAGGCAATCACCCGCATACTGGTAGGGAGGCTTGCGATATATGGTTCGTATTCTTTAATATATCCAGCAATGCTGGTTCAAACCATCCCGAACGATCTTGTGATAGCTGCCACCTTGGTGAGATTCATCTTAGAATGCAGGTCTACTCAAATACACTTTCGCACACATTCAATGACGCCTTCACTCATACACAGGGTAAGTGAGCGAATTTATTGGTGTTACTTAAAGTGTCTCGGCATGATGCCAGTGTAGTAGTACCCTAAAACTCCACTAAGGCGGCCCCTCGTATGGCGGACTCATTTTGGGTTTCTCTACATATCCAACGACATAGGGACCATATCGTGACGCAGAAATGACGAAGATGTGGTGGGCTGTGGAGCACCTCAGATACTTCGAAAGAGTTATTTGGCCCGAGAAGCAAGTCCTTCTCTCAGGATTATGAAGATCTCGAGCCCAAATAGCCCAAACACAGACTAAAAGACGGGCTTTTCTTACAGGTATTCGGTGAGCCAATCCAAGGGTCTGTTGATTTATCAGCGAGCTTTATCTACTGATACATTATGTAGCCGGTACTCTCATCATGGCATCGAGAAGCATATTAGCTCTTCCTCGTGGTTATCGGGGCATATCGAAGGTGAGGAGGAGGCAAGGGTTTGACGCGACATCATTACACGATTTACTTACTGCTAATATTCCGCGACTAGCGGTTTGCGAAACTGCGAGTATGAACAGAGAGCCGATGGGCGATCAAGACCACCCTTGTGAAATAATCATTAGCATTCAGGACAAGCCATATGAAATGATTTTGTCGGGTCGCAAAACTTATGAGTTCCGAAAGCGTTGGAAATTGCCATCAGCTCGGGCCTACGTATATAGAAGTGGAAAAACAAGGGAGCTTCGTGCGCTCATGGAACTGGGAAGACCCCAGTATGGCACACCGTCGGAAATGGAAGCTTTGGCAGAGAGCATGCTTCCAGGAAACGGATTAGGTGTCAAGGAGTATTTAGAGCCCACAAATGGCGGTTATGCCATACCAATCCTAAGCTTTACTGAGTTCCCTCCTATCTCCCTCTCGGAACTTCGTGAACTTGGGGTCAGCCCACCACAATATTATACTTACGTCGACAAGCATCCGAGGTTAAAAAGCGTCTTAGGACAAAAGCTGGCCAATACGCAGCATTTAGTGCCGAATTATCATGTGAAGAGCGAATAACCTAAGCGTGCTAGCTACAGATACTGCGATGAGACATACAAACCACATGAGCTACCACGCCCTTTCGTACCGGGCAGTCTGGTTGTATAGCTTAATGAATTTACAAAACCTTGTGAGGTCCGAAAACTTCATAGTGAATAGCCTCCGATTTGACCCCCAGGCCTGTCAATTGCTTGGCCACGTTTTGCATGAATTGAACCGGACCACAGACATAGTATTCGGTGTCGGGCACAGATGATAGCACTTGTTCATCAAGGACAATGTGCCCCACACCATAAGGTGCAGAGGTATCCAGGTATTGCTTCATTGGCCTAGAATACCAAACGCGGTACTTGAACTGAGGAAGATTTCTCCCCAGCGCCACGACCTCATCGGCGAAAGCATGCATATCTTCATTATCTGCAGCGTGGAGCCAAGCCACCGGCCCCGAGTGTGAATCGTGAGATAGAGTGTCAAGCATTGCTAGCAGCGGAGTTTGACCAACGCCTCCTGATATGAGGGTGACAGGCGTCGTTGGCTCGACGTCCATGTAAAAATCGCCAAGCGGCGCGACAGCATAAACCACGTCTCCGACTTGAGCCTTGTCATGCATCCAGCTGGATACAATGCCCTTCTCTTCCCGCTTGATAGCAATGCGATAAGTCTTCCCGTTCGCCCGGCGAGTCAAAGAATACTGGCGAATCTGACGATGTTCGAAGCCTTCCGGCTTAAGCCAAAGAGTGAAGTATTGTCCCGGCTTGTAGCTAGCGATTGGCTTGCCATCGACAGGCTCGAACTCGAAGCTTGTTATTGATTTGCTTCTTGGAATCTTCGCGACAATGCGGAACTCACGAAGACCGCTCCACCCACCTGGTTGAGTGGCTACTTCCTCGTAGATCTCGGCCTCACGATTAATGAAAATTCTCGCCAGCAATGTATAGGCTTTGCCCCAAGCTTGCAACACCTTTTCCCCAGGGTGATACAGCTCGTCAATCGTGGCCAAAAGATGAGTACCAACGATATCGTATTGCACAGGTTTGACCTGGAAGCTCACATGCTTCTGGGCTATTTTCTCAACAGCCGGCAGCAGCGCGGCCACATTTTCGAGGTTTGTGGCATACAGGGCGATAGCGTTGAATAGAGCTCGGGGCTGACTACCGTCGCGTTGGTTGCTCAGGTTGAACACATCTTTGAGCTCGGGATTAGCAGCGAGCATGCGTTGGTAAAAAAGCTCTGTGAGCTTTGGCCCTGTTTCCACCAGGAGGGGGATTGTCCCCTTGACGGTGCTAATTGTATCACTGTCTAGCGTAGTAGCCGATGATGCACTCATAAACGGTGGTGGGTTTGGTTCTTGGGACTTTCTTTGCGAATGGGCGCGGCGCCTTTAAGTACTGCGCCAGCGCGTCCCGTAACACCGCACCAGTATACGACACATGCGAGCGGAATATTCTCGTTGGGAGGCCACATGCATCGGATTTAGATCTGACAATGACAAGCCGACTCGCATATGCCGGCAATAGATCGGTCCGGTCCAGGCGCAGGGACACAGGGAAAGGGTTATGTAAAAATGGATTGCCGCCTATTGTGAGTGCTTTCATTGGCTATGAGTCATTTTATGAGCTATTTTCTTGTTGAGAAGGCATGCAAGGCGCGAAAAATAAAGTAGGCAGGGAGGGCATAGCTATTTAATTTATAAGTCCGTTTGTTTAAGTGGCTGCGTGGAGTGACTAGGTCATCAGGTAGAGTAAATGACTGATCCGCTGTCACACACATAAATAAATAATAGGCTGTTAGTAGAAGCCGATTCATCCGGCTGGTCACGTGGCACGATATAGAGATTTTCGTGGAGCGTTACCGCAACAGCACCGTAACCCTAAACTACCCCGCTCCATTTCTGGGGGACCCAATCGATCTGTCTCATTGGCTAAGAGGACTGTCATTGATTTCCAAGGGCATGATGATCAGATAGGAAGATGAACCGATTTTGTTTGAACAAAAAGACAAATGGTGAATGGGACAGACAAGCGTATTGAAGCAAGGGGGGACTGAGCTTCCTCGATACCCCTCGCTGCCGATGTGACTCTGATACTGACTACTACTACTACACCAGGCATCGATCTTCGGGTTATCTCAAAGTCTTATAATTAATCTAACAGTCAAAATTCAGCTAAACAGATTAGGGAGCTGCATTACGCAAAGCCTCGGAACGCAATTTGGATTCGGGATCCAGGAAGGGCCGCTCCCCCAGCGACAGGGTTCGCAGGCCTACACGATCAAGATATTCACCGCTCGGCAGCTCAAGGTCGCTGATAATTGAGTGGTAAGCGGACCGGTTGTCCCAAATGGCAATATCATACTGGTTCCACTTGTAGCGAAGCTGGATCTCCGGGCTGGACTCGAGCACGTTCTCGAGGTAGCGCGCGACAAAATCGCTCTCTTTCGGACTCACACCATTGACAGACGTGAAGTGGGGACCAATAGCGAAAATGGACTTCCAACCTGTGACAGGGTTTGTGCGCACCAAAGGATGGGTTGCCCGCAGATCGGTTCCGACATTCTCAGGAGCTCCGCGTTCTTCGGACCAGAAAGGTACGTTACTCTTCTTGATTAGGGCGTCGAAGCCGGGCTGCGCGTACTCACCAGTCTTAGTCTCGAGGTAGGCCAAGAACTCGGGGCTCACCTTCTCCGCCAGCGCGTAACCTGAAGCCCAAAGCGTATCGCCGCCGCTGCCTCCTACACTACCCGCCTGGGTCTGGGCAAGTTTTTCCGCACTCGGCTTTTCACTTGGTGTTGTCTGGAGCCTAAGCACGGCGTAGCTGGCTGGTATAGGCTCGAAAGTAATATCACTGTGGAACCCGGTCGCGGCGCGCGAGCCTCCGAGCAGGCGCGCTGCCTCGTTCTTGTTCTTAGGAGCGTTAGGATTGCGTTTGAGCAGCAGTACCTCCGGAATAGACTTTCCGGTTTCTTCGTCAACAACACCTTGAGCGAACGCGGTTGGGTGAATGTGAAGCCCAGCACTAGACGGCTTCCCCGACGCGCGGCCAAGCCCATCCGCCAGCTCTGCCTGCTGCTTGATAGTCAGGTCATGCTGGTTCTTGAAGAAAACGACTCCGCGCTCGCTCACCGTGATAGCAAGATCGCGCAGCAATTCCTCGTCGGCCAGGATATCGGCCAGGCGTGCGTCCTCGTAAAACTCGCGGCCAAGTCCCGGAGTGACCTCCGTGTACTTGTACGTTTTCTCAAGCTTGCCTGACTTGGTCAGTGGCTTATAACTGGCCAGCACTGACGGCCCTTCAGTTGGCTTGTCTGCGTACGGAGAAGCACCAACATGGCTCGCATCGGAGGGGGTGCGGAATGCCGACTGGTCTTCATTGTACGTCGCGATTTTAATCGCGGCAATCGGCGACTGTGTCTGAGTTGTGGTTGTTGATGCAGGCATTAGATAGCGGCAATGCCACTTCAAAGGCGCGAGGAGCCCGATATATATGCACATTTAGGCCGAAATCACGTCATTCCTCGGAGCGGGGTTCTCTCGGCTCGGTGTCAAAGTCCCAACGGTTATTCTTATCTGGCTCGCTTGTGCATCACTGCACGATTAATTGCGTATTTTTCATTTATGCAGGGCACGGGTTTCCTCGCTAGCTGCTCACTAGGGCAGTGGAAACCTAAACAATCCTAGGTGTCAACGGCAAGTACTTAACTGCAATGAATGTTGCGTTTTAAAGCACTACTTCAAATAATCCACGAGATTAAGTGCAGGTGCTGACAAGATAACATACTTAGCCGCTCTTGCTCGTTTTCGCACAACAAGACAACCATAATGACGGTCGAAGTGAGTGGTACGATAAGAGCGGGATAAGTTTCAGGTGCATTCAATATATTTTCGCGCTACCTGCATTGGACTATACATGCAGCAGAGAAAGTCGAGCCGGGGCGGATACTCTTGATAAGTCGAGGGTGGAGTGACGAGCCTTTTTAATCATATCACGCCATCTTCAGCAGCAGTCAGCAGCACCAATGTGCTAGACGACACTGCAGGGTAGAAATGCGTGCTCCAAAAGTCACCGCCGTGACCTTCTGAATCTCACCTATTAAAGACAGACCAGCCGCGTTGCTCAGTTTTGTTTAAGAGTCAGAAAAGGGTGATGTCTGAAGACTTCAAGCTAGAGAAGGGAGGTGCGGTGGCTGAGACAATTCGAGATGTCGACAGCGAGACCAGCTTCGACGAAAAACCGAATCCGTTCGCGGACCCTAGCACGGCCGAGTACTTTATGAACATGTACGAGGCGGCAGGATACGAGGCCAGGCATGCTGTAGACCCAGGCCTTGCTTGGACAAAGGATGAAGAGCGAAGGCTCGTGCGAAGGCTTGATTGGCACGTTGTGTTATGGGCGTTTCTGATGTTTGTTGCCCTCGACATAGACCGCAGCAACATAAGCGCTGTTACGGGCTCGAAAAAGTTTTTCTCCGATGTTCACATCACACCCGATCAGTATAACCATGGTCAGACGTACTTCTACATTGCATTTCTTCTCGCAGAGCTCCCGTCGCAGCTTTTAGCCAAGTTTGTGGGTGTAGACCGATTTATTCCTTTGCAGCTCGTGATATGGAGCGTATGCGCCATATGTCAGTGTAAGATGAAAAGCCCAGGCTCGTTCTATGCACTGCGAGTGATCATAGGCCTTCTGCAAGGTGGATTCATTGCTGATACAAGCTTGTGGATGTCGTATTTCTACACCAACAAGGAGTTTATAGTTCGTTCTGGATGGTTCTACCTTGCCAACCCATTGACAGATGTTTTTTCGCAACTACTGGCGGCCGCAATTCTTACCCTTGATAACAAGAAGGGGTGGTCCGGGTGGCAGTACGTCTTTTTAATTGAGGGGCTTATTACCCTTGTTGTTGGTATAGCTGCATTTTTTTTGATGCCAGCGTCCGCTGTAGAGACAAAGGCTTGGTACCGGCCGAAGGGGTGGTTCAAGGATGAACGGCAGATGAAAGTGGCGGTAAACCGTGTCCTGCGCGATGATCCTGCAAAGGGTGGAATGAACAACCGTCAAGGAGTCGGGCCGCGCCTGTTATGGAAGGCACTTAGCGATTTCGATCTATGGCCAATTTATGCGTGTCGGTTGTTGTTGGATTCAGGAAGTGCGACTATAGGGAGGTACTTCTCGATCATTTTCAGCAATCTTGGTTTCGGAGTAATCACAATTGATCTGCTACAGGTACCGGCGCCGGCTCTGCAGTGCGTTACACAACTCCTGGAGATGTATCTTGTGAGCCGCTTCAATGATTACGGGTGGATTGCGGCTTGGGTTCCACTGTGGAACATTCCGTTTGTAGCGGCGCTTCGATGGTGGCCCGGCTTTTTGAATAATGTTTGGGTCACTTACGTCCTCATTTTCCTCTGTTTATCGGGATTCACCACGCCTCCCATCCTGAGCGCATGGTGCAGCCACAATGCGGGATCCCTGCGGACGCGCGCTGTCTCGCTTGCCGTTGTTAATATGATGGGGCAGCTTGGCAGCATTGTAAACACGAACTTATTCCGCTCAGATGACGCGCCACGATACAAACGAGGCCTGGAGCAGATATTTGCTCTGAACGTTGGAGGCTTGGCTTTGGTACTGCTTACAAGGTATTACTTTGTACTACGCAACAGACTGCGTGATCGCAAGTGGAAAAGGCTAAGCCCAGAGGAACAGCGCCAGTACATTCTGACGACACACGACGAGGGTAGCCAGCGGCTAGACTACAAATTTGTCTCCTAGGCTCTACTAGTAGCAACAACGTAAGTGTAGCGATGAGTCTCGGAACGCCATATTAAAAATGAAACAAACTTATAGGCAGGTTCTCGACTTAAAATTGACTTAAAGTAAAAGGAAAATGAGAAGTGAAAGCTTAGTGTGGTTTTCTGGAAACTGAGTCGCGACTCCAGGCAAGTAATGCCTGACTTTAAGTGAGAGTTGTGACTAAGCCTGCATCGCAATCAAGTCTTGCATTATCAGTTTATTGCCTATGTCATTAGAACCTAACCTCTATGCACAACGAAACGTCGTTGGTAATGCTGTGAACGTTCGGATCGAGTACAACGCCTGGTCTCCGCGCTGCTACCTTCAGTTCGCTCTTCCATGTATGCGCTCAGAAGCTTGGCGCCTTAAACTCGAGCTGCGGGGGGGCAAATGCATAAAAATATTGTAGAGCTATACTATACTGTACCCGCTCATCACTGAAGAGGAAATATTGAGAACTATTGTTGTATAAGTCACTGCATAAATGGAAATTGGAAAAGATGAGACGTACGAATTCACGATGCTTTGTCAAACCTTGAGGTTATCCGAGCGCAACAAACTATACCATTCACCAAGGGTGGTTGGTATAAGCTGGAACGGTCATCGGCAAACCATGCGAGCCGTAGCCCTCTGCCGTTTGGGCAGGAATCACGTAGCTATCGTGGGGGTCGTCCAAGGTGAGAGTGACGGAAACAGCGTTGCTGCACGAAGACGGAGCCTGCTTGAAATACAAGACGTTGTCATCTAAGCAAATAAAGAAGTCGCGGCCCTGGCCCTGCCTGAGTTGCCTGTCCCAGTTCGGGTCCTCCACAGAAGTGATGGCGACCGTGTTGTCACTGGTGAACTGAGCATACTCATTGGGGCCCTCGGACGAGACCACCAGACCGATTCTTGAATCGATGAAAAACTGCAGTTGACTATCATCTACCAGCGCCAGAAGATTGTCCCCGTTAACACCGAGGTGCTTCAAGTCAACCCTCGAATCGCTCGAGTGCGATGTCACATAGTAGTGCACAACGCCATTGCCGATGCCAGCACTGGCGGTGTAGAGAAGGGAAGAAGAGAGAAGAAGAGAGAAGAGCTGCATTGCGGTCGAGTGTGAAGACTTGTTGTGAATTCAGTGCGACTATATATCCCCGAGGACTGCCTCGGGTCAGGGTTCATCCCACACGGCCTGATTTTATGCACAGCGATCCCTTAGTCACTGCCTCGGACTGCATGAGCTGAGTCCCCTGGTGAGTGTGATGACGCAAATAATAAGTCTAAACTAGAGGGGCGTCGGACTGAGTAGACATAGTATGTACATTTCGCTGTGCGGCTATGAGACGCGGGCTCCACACGCACGTGATATCTCCACACAAGCAAGAAGCAACGGTAAAGCAAGCAAGCGTTCGCCAACTTCCGCACTACGTGGTGCCGTACTCCTCGGTGCAAGATCTCCGCGTATTAGCGAGAAATCGCGCAGCAAAGCTGCAAGATGGTCTAGCCATCGCTGACCCGAAGACGCAGTGGAGGCTGAGTCTTGCGTTGCAAGGAAAGGGTAGCCGAGAGGCTTGGGTTTTTCGTAATCCACCTTGATGACCCCACACCGAAAAGTATGGGGCTGAAATAATATTGCAGGCACATATGCAAGCAAGAATAAGGCCGTCGCATTTCCATGGAGGCATTGACCGAGGCTAAGTCGTATTTTGCGAAAAATGTGACGAAATTACCCCGCACACTTGAAACTTCTCCCCTGAACTTCCCCGTACTGTTACAGACCGTGATGTTTGTCTCGCTACGCGGATAATTCTAGCCGGAAAATCGCCAGTGTTTTACTAACGTTCTCATTTGAGTGCAAACGTAGCGGCATTTTGTCGCAGTTTGCGCCTGATGCCCATGGCAATATTCGCGGAATGCTTAGTATGCACTCGATGCGATCATTGGCTCGCTCGGCCGACAACATCCGCCTCCTCGGTGAGTTTCACAAAGAAGACTCCAACGACAGGTGCTGCATAATTAACATGCTAGTGCCACCATGGTAACTTGGATTTATCACTGTCTGCGCCAATGCGCTGGAGAAGAACTAAGCGCAGCCACAAATACCGCTGCCGCGAAGACGTTTCCTGTGTGCCCACGACCCCATATATAATGACAGCATAAGATGGGCGTCGCAATATGCCGTTTAGACCGCGACAAAGGAGTATGTGCCCTCTCTTGGGTTGAGTCTGCGAAAAGTGGCTCGAAGTAGCAGTGGCCTGGATCATGGTTTCGCGGCGAAGCAACTGGCTGCAGACAGCTAGGGTCATCCTGGCTACAAATGCACATGTAAGAGGCGATTGGTTCAAAAATAGCGAGCAATGACCTAGGTGGCCTCCAAAAGCTAAGCCGCAAGATACACTACCTTCTTGAGCCGATAGGACGCCATGTTAAGCTATTCAAAGTTGGACCGGACGTGATCCAGGAATATAACAAGTGAAATGTACCAGAAGCTATCTTGTACGCACTTAGATGGGCTGCGCGGTCGAGCGTACACAATCCAACACTGACAGGGCCTCCGAGCGTAGCTGAGACAATAGAAATCTTGTCAAATGTCACTAGAGTCTAACACAGAAAGTGCAGTACGGTACAGCTGGTCTGTTCCTATAGGTGTTTTTGATGCCATACGCATTGTCGCGCTATTTGTGATAATACGGGCATGTCCGCGAGGCCATAACCTGTTTCCGTCATCAGCCTTGGATTGCTTCCATTTGCGCAGGCATCAAATACTTGTTCGGGAGGAAACTCGGGCTGCCAGTGGAGTATGAATTCTCTATTTAGGTCCGCTTCATAACATAACTGCTATGAAGCATTTGTATTACACGACGCAATTTGCGGCATCGCAATCGCAAATGAACGAGCCGGTGATCTTGGGCGGAGTGTATACATAGTGCTAGGCCCGGAGAGGTAGAAGGTAAAAGATGAGAATGAACCAACTAGGCGGCGAAGTCAAGAGCAGGGCGGAGTTTTCATGGCGGAGCTTATTGGGATAAACCTACCTCCAGTATTTACTGTAAGAGGTGGATTGCTAAAATGAAATGCGTGTTTGTTTTCGGTGTGGGGCTGAAGGGATGAAACGCTGGGCTTCTCCTTCCTGTTTTATGAAATTTTGATATAATACCCATGACAACAATCTTGCGTTTCGCCCCTTCAGGGCACGCAAGGTCGCGATTTTAAGCAGTGGAAAGGCTTGTGGGCCATGACGAACTGTGCATTGACGCCCTCTATATTTGATGAAAATGTGCTGCGCGCATCACCCCATGAAGGTTGCACTGAGTGCCATCAAGGGCGTAAGCGACCCTGAGGAGACTTACAGTAGATGTGAATTGATAGAGTGGCAAAGCAAATCGCCACAGCGCATATAATTGCATCTAAATTGGCTAAGTTGCGACGCGGCACGCGGCGGTATGCTGCGGAGTGTAGTGCCCACGCGCATTGACGATGCGGTTGGACTCATGCCTGTGAAGCTGGCGCTAAGTTCAGCGCGGAATCGCGCGCGTTGCTCGCGCGTCGTTCGCGCACATATGTGGCAGTGCTGTCTCTGCGCAGCACGAAAAAGCTGCCGATCGTGGTCCTCCTGGCTTCGTTATGGCCTGCGTCGTCCACAAGGTCCACCCTTACACAGTGCATCATAACATAATATGCACGGATGCAGGGGCCGTGCGGGGAAATACTCGAGGTGCATAAACGTTATGTCAGGCACGAGGATAAGGCATGTGAACGATACGAGGCACGGCGCACGACGTAGGGCGTCTGGCTTATCGCTCTTTGAAAGAAGCTATGTTGTAGAAGTATCAAGCGGTCGAAAACGACGACCAGCCCCATCCTGTTCCATTGAAGGAGGCTGCTCGCCAACGAACAGGCCTAGCGCCGAGTACACTAGTAGGGTAGGGGGTTTGCCGATGTTTTTTTATCCAAGTGGGATGAGTAATATATGCATGTCGGAACTATCGTATTGCCCAATATCATATACCCTAGACCCTGCATATAACTTCGGAGACAGGTCACAAAGGCACTGGCTCGCGGAGTAATAACAAAAGCAAAGGGGGGCATTTGACGTTATGTTACGATGAAGACCCGATGCCGGTAATAAAAGCAAAATCGCGAATTCAGCCGCTGCGAGAGGTCTGACGTTGAGCTAATCTGCATGTGTTCAATGTGCAGTGATTATATAATTTAGTCAATGCGAACAGAACTTTCCTAAGTAGGTAATTTATTTTTCTATCTGGGTTCACCCTAGTATGCCCCTAAAACCTTTATAAAAGACGCTCTGATCTCAATAATCTCACCACCACTTTTGCTGTTCCTTATGCACTTGAACCTCGCTCGCATTTACCAGTCGCTGCTGATCCTGGCTCCTCACTCTGAGTATGATCGCCGCATCGCTCTCGAGCCTAGCTCCTCGGCGCTACCGGACTCCGTTACGCTGCCTTCGGCGACCACGACAAAGATCGATTTAGCTGTTTTACCCATCACTCCGTCGGCCAAGACCTTATCTGTGGCCGAGACGGATATCGACACTCACTCCCTCGCACTGTCTCCTAGGACCACGGTGAATATCAACTTCAGCAACGTGTCTATTAGGAAATCCATTGCGATTGCTCCGACGAACAACGCGACAGGTCATGCACTGACAGTGGTAGATGTTGGAATTGTCGTTGGAATGTTCGCGCTCACAGAAGCGATGGCCAGAATCAAGCGCACATACTATAACTCGGGTTGGTGGGAGCAAACTATTTCTGCTATTGTGCTGGTCATAATTTGGATTTGCTCCTGTTCGTGGACAAATACCTGGAAGTTTATTCGAGACGTAGAAAGAATCAAGTGCGACCTGCAATTTGCTGTAGTATGCTTCT